>WBNO01019829.1:0-83411 GCA_013400575.1 Peucedramus taeniatus | reverse complement strand
AAAAAAAAAAAAAAAAAAAAAAAAAAAAAAAATCTGGTATCAATTCTATTCTCAGGCTTCTACCCTTCTGTAACTATGCAGCTATCTGTAAATTCAATACTTTTCCTGGAAAAGGTGGATGAATTAGGCTAAATTATATATTTTTCTTTCTGAATGAAAATGTAATCATAATGAGAATTTGTGTATTTCTGGATGCAGTTATACCCATGTTTTTGTGGTTTTATGTCAAAGTTACATTTCTGGGCAAACACTTTACTGGTGTTTCAAATTACCTTTCAAACAATTCACAACTCATAAAAATATTAGTTTATACAAAATCAGATTGTGTTCCAACTGTAAGACTGTATAATAAACAATATTTGTGCCTTGTTACAAAAAACATAAACAGCACTTTGGTCTGGGTAGTTTCTTTTAGCCACCCTGGAAGGATTTTCTTCTTGCAGAAAGGGAATTGGCTTGATCACTCAGGAGTCTTAAACCAACAGCAAAATAATTTTTAAGTGCTGGAAAAGAAGAACCTTGCAAGCTGTGACATTTGGAAATAACCTGCAGGTTATAGGTAAATACAGTCTCCAGGATACAGTGATCCCTGAGAGTATATGTCATATTGTTTCTATGAATTTGGGATGAACAAAATGAAATCTCCCCTATAAAGTGGAAACACTGTTGCATCCATGAGGATATAGGATTTACATATTCTTATCACTCAGCCTACAATAATATACCCTAAACAGGCTGGTTATCTAGTTGAGGGAAAAACAATTTTCTCCTCTTCCTGTAATACTTCGAATAATAGAATTATGATTTAGACAAATTGTCTATAACTGATTTCTGCATGCTGGGGTTTTTTTTACCTGAGTTAGGAGTGTCAGAAAAAAATGCCTCTGGTAACTTTTGTAACTTACAAAGTCTCTGACGTGAAGCCACAGATTTAATTTAGGTGTGCAAAGGATCTGAATTCTAGAAAAAAAGATTTTTTTTGAGATCTGCAGTAAGTTTTTACTACAAGATGAAGTTCTTTAAACTAAATTCAACACCAGAAGAAGTTTTACTAATTTAACATTATTTGGTGGTGCTAGGCTTGACTATTTGATATAGCTTTTCCACAGTTAGTTTCACATATCCATGAAAAACAGGATTCTTGTTAAAGTTAGGCTTGAATGGCAATCCTGGTCAGTACTGCTGGAACAGGACAAAGGTCTAAAAGAAAAAAAATGTGTACAAGGGCTGTAAAATGTTCTTACAATGGAATAATAGCAGTACAACTGGTACAAAAGAAGATGAAAATATCCTACAGGAAAAATTTGGTGTCTTGCAGGTGAGAATTATACAAATGGAGTATCACAATTAAAAGGTCATATATTCAATGACTGATATGAATTTCTGCAATAAAGTCATGGCTAGCCAGCAGAAAATGTCAAAGGAACATTAAAAAAGGACTGTAACTGATTTGTCTGTGAGACTATGACCTATTGCTAGGCACAGGCTGTGGAAAAGGTAGATAGGGATATTTCCCCTCATTCTGCCTATGGAGCTGTTCTGAGGCACGCCACTAAACCTAAAAAGTGGTGCAAGGAGCTTATTTAGAAAACCCTATGAAAAGCTGCTCATGACACAGAAAGACTGAACTCTTAAGGAACTACTGTTAAAAAGACATAGAATGGTGCTAGGTGACATGGAGAGGCAAAACTAAAAAGGCCAGTTGCTTATCTGGCAAGCCCAGTTGGCTTATCTTGGTAAAATTATGGCTGAGTAAGTGTATGAGCATTCTCTCTAATCAATATATCAGGAACCAACTTTAGAAAGGTTAAGCAAAAAAAAAAAAAATATTGGCAACAGAAAACATGAACAAAAGAGGACCGCAGGACATAGCCTATGTAAGTTAGAATGTTTCCTCCCACAACTAAGATTTGTGATTTTTTCTGATTAATTCACACAGAAAATTCTAACTTGCAGTGCAATGACCAGGTTGTTCTATGGTAACATACAGTTATGGATCAGAAAATTCATGTATCTCACCACAACTCTCAAAAGATCAGAGATAAGCAATTTTATCCTGTTACCTATCCCCTCTATGTTTCAAATTAAAGATAGCAGATGACCCAGCTAAATATGGAAATTTTAAATACCAAGTAAACATCCTAATAAATTGCCTGCCAGCAACCATTTAAAAAATTATTGCACTTGGAAACACTGAAATCACCTATGTTGTCAAGAAAGCAAAATTAATTCATAAATGATTTATCAAATCTTAATCTATCACATCTATTATAGATATTAAATAATTTTTCTGGGTTTTACATATTCATATATTATACACACTTCTGGCTGATGGAATTCCATCATTTTAAAAAGATGGAAATTACTAAAAATACACATTAGAGTAGTAGTGTACTAATGTAGAAAAAAAATAGGACTTTTTAAGACCAGCAGTAAATGCATTCCTAAAGGAGCCAATGGGCAGAAAGCCTAGTATTTCACATTCCTGCAGTAAACACCGTAATGAGGTCCCAGTTCAGGACAAATATTTATAGAACTGCCTTACACACTTGCTAATCCCTTCCCCCATAGTAGTCACAGCACAGTTCTTCATGTATAATGGATGGCTTTGCAAATGTGGATGAAATTCTTGTGTCTGCATGTGAGAGACAACAGCTTTCAGAAGACTGTTAAATGATAGACGAGACCTGAAATCATCATGAATAAAATAAAAATTAGTAATGTATTCATTCAGTTTGAATATTTATTTTGATACTGGTTTATATCAGACAAAAATATTACAACCCTCTTTCCCAAATAATATCTTGAGTAGAGAATACACTACTATGCCTTTCTTTACTTACAGAGTTCTCTGTTCAAAATAAGGTGTTTAATAGAAAACAGAAACCCTGTTTTTGTCCAAAAGCTTTTTAACTATTCTGGCTTGTACCTGAGTGGCTGCTTTTATTTCTTTGCTGTCAATGCATTTTTAATGTTTTTAAATTGCCTTGTTCTTACTGACTTAGGCTGAAATTCTGCTGGCACCATCTGTGAAAGGTTGCCAAATACTGGTTAATTTGCCACTGCTGATTTCCCAGTGGAAGAGACAGGTTTTCCCAAAGTAACTTTATGCATGTAAAAGCAAGAGGGCAGAAAAATCAGGAAAGTGGGCAATTCAACAAAGGGAACAAAGTGGAGTAAAGTGAAGAAATAGATATTTTTGATGTAGGTGCAATAATTTTCTGAGAAGAAAGCAGAGACATGTCCATCTCCTGTTTCCAAAGGATGAGAGCAATAACTGTCTCATATCTATGGGAATACCTGTTATTTGCCATACACAGATACAAAACAGCTGATTGTAATTGATTCTAAATCTTTATAATAATTTTTTTTTAAATTTGAGATAATTCTCCAATCTTTTTCTGAGATTTGATGCCAGAAAATTATTTCTTAGAGCTTAGGGCTGCGAGGGGACACAGATCTAGTTAGATCCCATTGGCCACAAGATATTAAATTTCATCCATATAGCCAGTAGGAAGCCTAAATATTTTAGACTAAGCTCCTGAAACTGACCTGTGAATCAGAACCAGGGTGTGCAGCTTGAAGATCTGCTCGCAGCACGGAACTGATTAGGCAAGATGCACACAACTGAACAGGAAAAGAAAATCATATCCCACACTGAAACAGGATATTTCAGGGTAACAAAAAATATGGCAATTAATAGGAATCCAAATATGCTGATAACTCTATTTGAGGAGGTAAGGAAAGTCCTTTCTCCTGCTTTATTTCATAAAGATTCATATTCTAAAACATCAGAATTTTCTCTGAAACTCCTGATGATGTATAGTTTCTTTCACCCCCCCTTAATTCCTGTAAGTTTTGTGTGCATTTAAGAATTCAAAGAGGGTGTGGTGGGTTGACCCAGCTATCAGCCAGACACCAACACAGCCACTCACAAAATCGCTGACTGGCTGGGAATAGAGAAGACCTATGGAGGAAACCTGGTACAAACACTCTGCTCAAGCAGGGCCACCTGCAATAGTCCATTTCCCAGCATGGCTATTGAATATCTCTAAGAAGGGAGATCCTAGAACCTCACTGGATAAACTGTGCTAGTGCTCAGTCACCCTCACAAATAAAAAGTGTTTACTGGCTTCTAGACAGAACCTCCTGTGTTTTAGTTTGGGTCCATAGCTTGGGCACTGATGAAAAGAGCCTGGCTCCCTCTTCTTTACACCTTTCCTCCAGGTACTGACATACCTTGATAAGATTCCTCATTGAACCTTGTCTTCTCCAGGCTGAATTGTCCCTGCTCTCTCAGCTTTTCCTTACATGAGAGATGCTCCAGTCTCTTGGAGAGAGATGCTTGAGATGCTCGTCTCAGTGGCCACATTTGCTGGACTATCTACAGCATCACCAAGTCTCTGAGCACTGGGAAGTCCAAAACTGACTGAGAGCACACTCATTCCCATTTGCTCTGGAATGGGGAGAAAAGAGAAAGAAAGCAAGAAAACCCATGGACCAAGATGAAGTGAAGCTAAAGATGTACACTTGAGCAAAGAATGAGAAAAGGACACTTTCCTCTTCTTATTAATAGGAAGATGTCCAACCACATCTGGGAAAGTAAGACCACAATATTCACAATGGTTACCTGGAAAGAAACTGTAACCACACAGGTACCACCCCCCCATCCTTTCCTTGAGCTTTTATTGTGAGGGAGGGCATCATATGAAATTGGGATGGGATGGGATGGGATGGGATGGGATGGGATGGGATGGGATGGTGTAGGATAGCCCTTTGGTCACTTTGGGTCCTGGTTTTGTCCCTTCTAGCCTTTCCCACTCCCAGCCTGCTCTTGTGGAGTGCAGAGTGGGAGAAAGAGAAGACCTCGATGCTGCACGAGCACAGTTCAGTAACAGCCAAAGCTCTTAACTGGTGTGTTTTCAGCACTGCTTTAGCCACAAAGCCAAAATACAGCAGTATATGGGCTTCTCTGAAGGACATAAATGCTACCCAGCCAGACTCAGGATCAGCTGTAAATGGAGGGACTTTTTACATGAATATTCTTGAAACAAAAAGCATGAAATGAGTGAAGATAAACAAGAAAAGGGGGAGATAAAGCATGTTTATTACATAAATGAATGTGCATTTTTCCTTAATATAAATCTGAATTCTGTGGGATTGAGAATGTTCTGGAATCAGACCTGATTGCAGCATAGAAAAAGACACAAACATCTACAAAGGATCTAGTAGATTTGGAGAAAACTTACAAAAAAAAAAAAATTCTTCCTCTGAAGTCCTGCTTTTCATTCTGACTTTCACTCACCTATCTGATCTCAAAATCAAACAAGCTTTTTAAAGTGCTTAACTACACAAGACTATTCTCCTGGTATTTATGCTTGATTAGATATGACTGGGTAAGCTCACAAATAAAAATCTAGGTTCATGTTTACCTATTGCTGCTGGGAGCCTAAAAGTTCCTGACACAAACACAGCCTCTAGAATTAGACATTTCAGTAGCAATGATAGTGAAATTTTGCAAACTGACCAGCCAGTTTTTTCTTTTTCACCTAAATTCTGATGACTAAGGGCAAGCCCATCCAAGTCTCATCAAGAAATAGATGCAGACTGTTCAACAGATCAACCCCATACTGATGCCACTGCACTTCCTTTTGCATTTTTTCCCCTCCTTTTTTGTTCTTATAAAGTCCTTTCTTCTAAGCTCAAAGTGTTTTTTTACAGAGCACTGTGACATGGCACTCCTAGGAAGTGCACTTGTCATTCTTACCTAAAAAGTGCATTTCTGATTGCACTTTACAATGAATAGCTGGTTTAATATCACAATTTATGTAAGAATGATTCAGCAGCACACATTAAGATAGGTCTTTAAACTAAACTGAATCAATGTGTGATTCAGAAATTTAGAACCAATTACAGCCTCTCTATATTAAAATCTGGTGCTTGGTCATTAAGTGAAATATTTTACAGAGTCTGACAGAATTGATGGAATAATCTGTTATGAGCTGTGTATCATCTCATTTGTGACAGACTTATTTTCCACACCAGAAAAGTGTGGCTTGTAGATTATGGAATTCTTAATTCAGGAAACCTGAATGGAGAAGTGTCAAATATTAATTTCTGTGTTATGATTAATGAAAGAAAACTAGGTTGAATAAAATTAACTATCAGTTTTTAAGGATATAAATATGAGACTATTACAAATATAAAAGCTTGCATTTTGTGAAAGAGACTTTCACAAAAAGTATGTGTTATATGTGAAACTGTAAAAAAAATTAGTGATTCTATAATTGAAGGCTATACCATCAGTAGAGCAGACAAAGAGGCCAAAATATATTGATTTAAATTCTGGAGTTCCTATATTTTAATAACCGTATTTTCTCATTTATTTTCTCATTTATTTTCTCATTTTTCTCATTTCTCATAAAACTCATTTATATGTATTTTGCATTCATTTATGTTTAGGCATAAAATATTTTATTTTTCCATACCTTTTAATTGTCTACAACAGCACCAACTTTAGAGCTACAATAATGATCACTTTGGGACTGTCGTACATCCAAAACTACTAAATCAGGGAAGCTACAATAGCATAATTAAAACATATATAATTGACATTTGTACATTTTCTTTTTCCTCTCATTTATATATTTTGTGGGTATGTTTAATTTGAAATGTCTTAATCTTTTGAAAACCACATAAATTCAAATAATTTTCTACACCTTGCTTTCCTTTTTCTGGTTCTTATAGAGAATGAAGTTAAACTTTTATCACTAAAATTAGCCATGAACTGAATATATTTCTTACAACTAGTGGCAAATTGTAAAAGTCAGAACTTCGTTAGATTAAAAGTATCAACACCAAAGAGGCAACAATTGTGCAGTCAGTAATTCATAAGGTTGTTGTCAATTATTTATGAGGTAATGTAAGAATAACAGTGAGGGAGACAGAAATTAAAGCAAGTTTCCTCAAGTGAAGAGAAAATTTTTCATTTTCTGCTCAGTGTAGCACTGTTCTTTAGCTAAGAGCTGTTAAAGAAACTTCCTCACAATAAATAACTTCCACTATTAAAAGCTCTCTCTGCTGCTGGAGATTTGGGTGAAGAAAATGCTCCTCTGACTCAGTACAAAGACAAAAGACACTTGAGTCAAACCTCTCCCTTTAATAATTCAAAGGTGTTCTCTTTTATTTAGAAGCAGCTTTTTTCTTTCTTTCTTTTTTTTTTAATCCATCTTACAGGTAATGTTAAGGCTGTTTCTCTAAATATTGCAGCTTTCTATGGAAGGTTATTTAACTCTTTTTCTGTTGCTTCTGTGAAATACTCATAAACAACCATTGCTACATGTAGACTGAAACACTATGTGCTTCCCATATAGATTTATTTATTTAAGAGGAATTCAAAATGGTACTTATTGAGACTTACAGGTGGATATGATTTATTTTGTTTTGATTGTAGTCTGCATCAATTCCTTCATGTAGGTCCAGTAAATACCTCTGTCTGGAAGGTCTCACACAGCTGAAGGGAGAATAATGAAACCGCATGTGGGAGCATAAGATCATTGTTCATAAAGTGAAATTTGCCTGCTTATGGAATGAAAATTAACATATAAGACTGGGTATCTATCTTTTTGTTCAGATCTATCAAGCTCTCAAATAACCAAATTCATATTTAATTGGAAATAATATGGATAGATGGTTGATGATAGTAACTACATACTGTCATAAGTTTACAGTTGCTTTCAAGTAGGATATGACATGCAATTGATATTTTATGAATATAATTTGCCACCTCTGTGAAAAATGTTGAGGCTTGGTTTGTTGTTGGACACTGGTCTTTACATGGTGGCCTCTGTGTTTGTGGAGTTGTGACCATTATACAACTTCAACAACTGGTAGACCAGTTTAAGTATCAAAATATCAATCTATAAATTCTGAGTGTGGTAGGCATTCCTTTTTTTCTCTTTATCTTCTCTGATTTTCCTTTATTACCTTTTTTAAAATTTATTTTTGTAGTAATAATACTGGGTGGGAAGATTTCCTTTGAGGCTACCAAATTGCAAGCATCTATCTTGCAATTCAAAATCATGCCAGCTGTTCCTCTTGACACCTTGATACGTGTCCCTCAGGGGTCTGTACTGGGGCCAGTGCTATTTAATATCTTCATTAATGACATAGAAATTGAGGGATTGAGTGCACCCTCAGCAAATTTGCTGATGACACCAAGCTGAGTGGTGCTATTGACACTCCTGAAGGACGAGATGTCATCCAAAGGGACCTGGACAGGCTTGAGAATTGGGGACATGGAAATGTCACGAGGTTTAACAAGACCAAGTACAAGGTGCTGCACCTCAGCCAGGAAAACCCCCAGTATCAGCACAGGCTGGGGGCTGAACAGATCCAGAGCAGCCCTGCCCAGGAGGACTCAGGAGTGCTGGTGGGTGAGAGGCTGGACATGACCCAGCCATGGGCACAGCCCAGAGAGCCAAACGTGTCCTGGGCTGCATCCAGAGCCCCGTGGGCAGCAGGGGAGGGAGGGGATTCTGCCCCTCTGCTCTGCTCTGCTGAGACCCCCCCTGCAGTGCTGCAGCCAGCTCTGGGGTCCCAGCACAGGAAGGACAGGGACCTGTTAGAGGAGGGCCACCAAGCTGATTAGAGGGATGGAGCAACTCTCCTATGAGGAAAGGCTGAGAGAGCTGGGATTGTTCAGCCTGGAAAAGAAAAGGATTCAGGGTGACCTAATTGTGACCTTTCAGTAACTGAAAGGAACTAACAGGAAAGGGGGTGAGACAATTTACAAGAGCATGTGACAGGACAGGGGGAACGGTGTCAGACTGGAAGAGGGTAGGTTTAGATTAGATTTCTTCACTGTGAGGGTCGTGAGGCACTGAAACAGGTTGCCCAGAAAAGTTGTGGAAGCCCCATCCCTGGAATTGTTCAAGGCTAGGCTGGATGGGGCTCTGAGCAACTTGGTATAGTTGAAAGTCTTCCTGCCCATAGCAGGGGGATTGGAACTAGATGATCTTCACTGTTGCCTTTCAACCCAAACCATTCTATGATTTTATGATTTGGCAGTCACATGACATTTAAAAAGATGTGTGGATGTGAAATGCAGTTTCTCTTTGTTACTTTTTCTGTTCAAGACTAGTAGGTCATGTTACAGAAGCAGTCAATTAAAAAATATAAACCTGAAAATGCTCAAAAAGGGAGGAGAAATATTAAGTTCAATGTCTGTACTGCAGCTGAGGCAGAGAGATTTCCTTTTAAAATTTCCAAGTTGTATATATATGAGAAATAAACCCTCTGCATTCATTTGTGGGATATGGAAAGATGAGTTTGAGAATCTGGAGTCAACTATCTACATTATTGCTCCTCACGTGAGGGTTTTTTTCATGCTTGAGCTCCTGTTTTAATTTGGGTTTAGGAAAAGGTACCAAGTTAATTAAGCAGCAACATAAAACATCCTTCAAAGACCTGGGTTAAGTTGAATACTTCCATAGCAGCCATTCCTAGGACAGCAATTGCTGCTAATGAACCTTGAGCTAAAGAAACCTGATAAATACCATGGCAGACTAATTTCTTTCCACTAGGGAATTATTTATACCTCCTGTCTGCTCTGTGACCATTGCAGAAGTAAAACAGAAAATACAGATACTGAAATTTCTTACATGTTTTTCTTACAAGTTCTTCTTCTGGAATATAAGAAGCTATCCCAGGATATACTGTTGTATATCCAGGATTCCCACCCACTTCTTACAGTAATTAATAGGAAAAAGTGAGAGTTGTATTTATCATTTGCTCAGATCCTTACAAGAGCTTTCTGAACTTTTACAACTCAAATGCTAGAGGCCATCCTCTGCAAAAGGATAAAATTTCAAAATCTACCAGATTATTAATAGCAACTAATTAGAGATATAAAGATTAAATGTCCTTTTATTAGACCATATTAACTGTTAGCATTGAGAAGCCACCAGGTGAAACAGTCTCTGACAAAATCTTTTGCATTTCTCTGAAGCGATTCTTCTATATTTCAAAATTAATCTGAAGGAGGATAAGAAGAGTCAGGTTAAACTGGTAAGTGAACAGTCTCTCTTTCTTTGTAGTGAAGATATCATTGGGTCTCCTATAAATTTACCAGAACTTTTATGCCCTTAGAATATGCTTAGGTAGCCTATTCTCCAGACTTCAGCTGATTTCAGTTATCACATTCATGTCATGCTTTCTTACTAGTTTTCACCAAAGCAATTTTCACATTACATATTTAATTTACTTTGAAGCCTGGCTGGCCTAATACAATGTTTGGTATTAATGGTTAGAGGCTCCATCTCCCATTGATCTTATGAATTAATTATTTCTAGTCTTCTGCTCACACTTTAATTCACATAGGAAGGTAAGAATGCTTTTTGAACCACAAATAAGTGTACTGCTGCTTGCCTTTTTTATTGGATTGTATTCAGAGCTGGTGTACACTACAGAATATCCCAAGGAACAATGGTAAGCTTTTTCCCCTCATTACTCAGAAAATATGTACATGTTCATTTCTGACAGGTTGTACTATATAAACCATACAGTTTCAAATCATCTGACAGGCAATCTAACAACTACCATAGCAGGACCACGTGCCAGCTCTCAGGAACACCAATATTTACTGTCTGTTCAAAAATCACTCTTAGTGTGTAGAGAATGAGCAGCAGCATAAAAGTTTTCAATTGTTGTCTACCAACTTTTCCATTCCATTATTTTTCCAGAGACAGTGACTTAGTAATAATGAGTGAAGATAATAGATATTATGGCAGGCAAAGCTGATAACTTACAGCTTTGAGTTTTACTTTGGAAGTAAAAGTAAATAAAACATTTTTTATATTTTTCTCCCCTTTTTGAATATCACAGGAAACAATTCAGCTATTCCTGAACCAGCTCCCAGAAGCTGTCAGGTCCAGTGCTCCATCTCCTCTGCCAGGAGTTCCCATGGCAACATCTTCAGCTGAAGTAAAAGGAATTACAGATAGATATTTATTTATTTTTTTCCCCCTGGCTCCCCCCCTTCCCCTCCTCTCTGTGCCAGTTCAGAAAGTGTTGCTCTCTAATCTTTGGGGCACTGCGAATTGCCATTGAGGCGCCCAGCTACATTCTCTCTGTTTGTTGCATTTAAAAAGTCTGTCCTAATTCCCCTCTGTCTCTTGGGTGTCTGATTTACGACATCAAACAAGAAAAAAAGGCAAGAGAGACTTTCAAGAGTGGAAGTTCTTGTTGGGGGAAGATGCTAGCACAGAGCTGTCTTCAGTTCCGGTGCTTGAAAAACACAGCATATTCAATTGCTGTTTTCTTCTTTGACTGCAATTTTCCAAGGAGTGTGGCTAAAATCCTTTAAGATAAGACCACACATGAACAGTGGTATCTAGAACCATGACTGCAGAATATTTGCAGATGCTCAGATTTGTGTCAGTGAATTGTGCTCTGTTGAGATTGGTGGTTGCTTTGGCCACATTTGGCAGCTGATAAAAGCTTATAACTACAGCAATTATCTATGAGAAAATAACATAGACCTAGGTGAATTTTTTTTAAAAAATTGCAAAAATATCATCAAACTGCCACTCAATAATTATTTTTTTCTTTTTTTTGCATCATGCAGGCCTACTGAAAAAATGTGCACAGTGACAGGCATATAACACCCAACTCTTGCTCAGTCTGTAATTCCAGTGAGAGCATAAATGCTGGGTGCTCTTGCACAAAAATGGAACTGGTTGCTCATGGTGGCCCTGCTGCCAGCTGTGGTGAAATCCATGAATATCCTTTGCAAACACACTCAGCTTTGAAGAGATCACATATCCAGGAAGAACACATGCATGGCCCAGACACCGGAGAGGGCAAAAGCTGTCTGTGTCCATGGTGTGAGAATAAAAATGATTCTCTTTCTCTCCTTTTGGCTCAAGGTGTATTCAGTCCTGCAGTGGACTTAAGATTTCTGCTCTGCCCCTGGGCCAGGGTTTACTTCAAAGTGGCATTTGAAGATGTGAGGACAGATTGCCAAGATTTAGATGTGGAGATGCTTAAGCTATGATCTGTCCTTCAGAAAGCTGGAATGAGTTCCCAGGCTCCTGCAGTGTGGTCTGGGACAACACCAGGGACCATATTTTGCTGAATCTACTCTGTGCTAAGAATGAGGATGATTCAGGCTCATGTCTCTGAGAAGTTAATTACTTAGATGGAAGGAGAGGTTAGGCAAGAAGTAGGCTGTAACTCTTACATCAATTCCTGAGGCCCAGAGTTTCATTAAAAAAATTATAGAACAAATAGGAAGACAGAGTGTCATCAGTACTGTACTCTGCAATGTTTCTCAGTTATGATGCTTCAGGTAGCAGTTTTCATCATCCCATTGGGTGCTCAGATGTAACTCTCACATCCTCCACAGACTGTGTGTAGTATAGGGATGTCAGCAAGAACCTTTGCTGACCTCAGCCTCAAACAGACATGAATCCAAGCACATATATTTAGTTTTCAATTGCTGACTACAAAGCAATTTAAGATGAAAGAGCCTGGAAGAGATAAATGAAGAATTTTGTGATATATATTAGAAATTGCCAAATAAGTATATAATCAGAGTGCTAGCATCTACAAGAGAGACCTTATTAACAGGTTTTGTGGAAGGCTTAATACTTTCAACTTAAAAGTATACCTGAAACGGGACTGCAGGAACTGTATGAAATAAACTAATTTGTTGGTTTTGTTTTCTTAAGAACACTTCCTGAAACTTTGATAAGGTTTGGGATTGCTTTTATGTCTAGAAAAGAGATTCTGCCATAATTTGTTACCTCAATGGATAGTATGCCTCTCCTCTTTACCACTCGAAGCCCAGTGAGAACCTGGATGGGAAGCAAGCCTACAGTAAATACCAGACTCCAGAGCCCTCAGCTGAATCCTGGAACTCTGTGAGCAGAAATTCTCTGCTGCTGTTACAAGGAATGAAGAAATTTTTTTTGTAAAATAAATGAAAACCACTACTGATTTAAATTTGTTTCAGAAATTCTGAAATAAGTAGTAATATTTGAGATTTTTCTTGCAGCAGAAGCATTCAATAAATCAAATTGGTGTATCCTGTTCATACCACAGCTTAGCTGTTTATTTTCTAACTACATAATTATGATCACTAATAATCTTAAATTCAGAATGTCCCTTTCTTCAAAGGTGTGAAAAAACAGCTCTATAGTCCAAGTTTTTTTTTCTTGGATAAAAAAAAGTTGAATGTGTCCCTGCCCTGATCCTGCTTTGAGCGTCTTAATAATTTCCCTGGTTTCTTTCATTCCATTTAGCTGCTGACCAAAGTAATTGTGCCTTCAAAATCCTGTACAGTTTTTTTTATATTATTGTTCAGGCTTTGTCTTTTTACCTAATTATCAAGTGAAAAATTGGTATAATCTCTCATGGCAAACAGTTTGCTTTTTAATTATGAAGAAGCCTGTCACCTAACAAACAGTTTCACAGGTGAAGGGTCTCCTCTGATCCTCCACTGACTCAACATTCTGTCTGTTCCCATTCCAGTTAAAAAGAGCTCTTGGAATGATACAGCACGTGGAGGTTTTCCCCTTCCCTTGACAAATGTTGTGGAACAAAGACCTGCTGTGATAAGAAGATTAAAAAATAATAATATGATGATAAAACAGATGCTAGCAGTGCAATAAAGATCTCATGTACTCTAGACCACCAATAATAATGAGTTATGTCTGTGTGATAGGAACATCTCACCATCCTATGTCAAACATTCTGCTTGTCTCATAGTGCATATAATCGAAATTTTGTTTCCCCCATATAGTTCACTTGAAGTTCTTATATTATTAATGTATGAGCACTAAGTGGAATGAATAAAATACTTTCCCACAGTAATAAAACTAATGAATCATGCAGTAAGGTTTACCTACAAGAGTTTAGGCATGCTAACAAGTTACTGTGTATCAGCTGTTTCATGAGAAGTGTGCAAAAATACACAATTAACAGTCTAGACAAATTTAACCCTTTTTACAGATTCCCATTGAATATGTTACTTGAACTTTTTTTAATAAAAACTATTTGATAGGGTTTTTTCCTTAAGAAAACATATTTTCAACTTCTTTTTTGAAGGAGCTCTAAAATTAATCTAAAGTCTAAAACTTCTTTGCGTATTATCCTGAGTTTCTTTAGGTAACATTTTAATAGGAATTTCTTTTCTTATTAGTGTTAGTAAACACAGCATTTCTGGAACAAGTATATTGCTCTTTCCAACACCTGGCCCCTGCTTCTGCATGCAATGTGTTACATTCCTACTTCCATTTTTATTTTGAATCTTATTGCCGTAAACAAAATTGAGATAACCATATGAGTGAAAATGCAGGATTGCCTTCAGTGAAAACAGAAAATGTTTAAGATCTCTCTGTATATAACCTGCAATGTATTTAGTGGCATCAAATATTGAGGTTTAACTTTCTATAGCATGTCACAGGGAATTTAGATGGTGAATGAATCCAAATGGTTATGAACTGAGTTTATCCCTCCCATTAATAAATAAAAACAGTCCCTTTAAATAGAAACTTAGACAGTCTTTTTAGTCCTTAACTGTCTGGGCTTTAAATAAATAAATAAAAAAAAAGTGGACAGACAGTGGTCATAAAAGGAACATCTCACTAACAGATCAAGAAAAATATTTCAGAATTGCATTCCTGCTAGCCTTGTTTTTACATTTATGTGAAATAACAAATTTCCTACTTTTCTTTTATTATTTGTAACTTTTTTTCTCTCCAAAAGAAGATTTCAATTAACTTTTACTGTTAGTTTTGATTCCTGGAGAAAATTATAAGTGAGATGTTTCATTTCTTCTCTAAAATTTATGTCTAGCGTATATTCTACTTGTAGATTTACAATGCTTCATGTCTTTTTCAGCTTTACTGGAACAGATTAATATTTTATGCAGCTGAATCTTGTGTACTGCTACTTTTATTCTTCCTCTTTGAAATTATTAAAGGTTTTATCATTATTACATACCTCTGGGCTTGCTCCAAGGCCTGCAGTTACCAACTGAAATATTCTCTGTCACAAATATATTTTTTCATGCTGTAAATTGATTCTTCAGGCATGAAAAATCATGTGGCTGAAACAAACTAAGCAGATTCTTGAGTACCTTTAAAACCAAAAATAAAACCTTAATAATCTGAGTCTGGTTTGTGTCATACAAAATAGATCAGAAATTCATTTCACAGTGAGAATGTTCCAAAAAACTCATATATAAACAGACGGTAACAAGGCCATGTTAGTGCCCAATTCATTTATTCTACTCATGGATTTTTGGCTAGTTTAATCCTCTTCCTGGCACTGGGTTTGGGTTTTGGTGAGTGAGGGCTGTTTTTCTTCAACTGCTTCCTGCCTTTATTTTCCCATACACCTAGAATTGACCAAGTGCTTTAGTGCTTTTTTTTGGCCTCTAGTCAAAAGGTGTCATCAGGCTGCTGATAAAACACTCGTACTTTGTTATCTCATTATTTTTCCATAACTTGCAAGTCAACACTGCTTTTCAGTGTCAGAGAAGCACATTTGCTCTTAGGGGATTGGTCCATGAAGGTGGTTTACATTATATACATGGCTTTCCCATGGATACACACACAGTGTTGAACAGACTTTTTTCAAGCTATCAAAAATTTTAAGCTTCATGTATCTTTTCAAATAAGTACTAATATGGTATTGCATCAATACTAACATTCTATTTTTTTGCAGACAGAAAATTGCAAGTCAGTGTGCCTAAACTGTTAATTCTTTAAAGCCAGGGGTGGTCTACTTTATTTTTTGTATGATGTCTAATAGAATATTGTCTTTGTGTCTTCTATGTAACTGAAGAAGCCAATAGCTTTCATATTAGAAATCACTAATAGCAAATGTAGACTTAAATGTCTATTGGCAAAGTATTGCAAGCCTGCAGTTTTACATCAAGGGATATAAAGAAAAAAAATTGAATCAAGGCCTTTTTATTCTCATATTTATCATGAAATATTCATATTATTTTTATTTTCTCATAATTTTATAGTAAAATAAAAGAATTTTTAAAAAGAACTAAGGAGCATTTTCAAGATCTTCAAGTGTCTTCTCACAAAGGGAATGGTGAAATGTCCTGAAGTGATATTATGAAGTATAATTAGGCATTTGCTTTTTAGTGTGGAATCTGAAAATTATGGCTTTCAGAGAAAAAAAGAAGACAGCACATACACGATGTGACCCTTATTCTCCTCATTGATAGGCAAAATAAACTTCTAAATCTTGTGGCTAAAATGCTATTCATTTTCTAAAGAGTGTGCCTCTGTTACCAATCCACATCTCAGCAAGTTTCTGGTAGCATAGCAGTTTGGAGCACAGGATTACTTGGAAAAGGATATTTTAAAAAGTTGTTAAAAAGACCTGTTGAACAGTTGTCTCTGGGATTGGCATGAGTCTACCATGTGCAGAGCCAAAAAAGTAAGATATGAGGAGAAAATAAAGTACCATGTTATAAAAAGTATTTAAAAGTCAACATCAGTGAAGGTATGTCCTGGGTACCCACAGCACATGGGTAAATAAAGGACTAACAACTACCAGAAAGCTGAAGAGATAGCAGCAGTATTCTCTCTGGGATCTATTTATTAGAATGGTTGTTATTAAAGAGAGATGGGAAAAAGCATAGAAAATACAAACCTTTTCAACAGTATAATGAAAGAATATTCGTGTTAGAGGGCTAAAGTTTTAAGGATGATGTTTCCTTGCCTGTTGCATGCAGGTGCAATTCCCTCAACACTAAATATAATTAATGATATGAGTTAACAGCAGAACAGGTCCCTGGAAGAATAGTAGATTTTGGTAGTGAAGTGAAAATTACTTAACTCTCGACTCACAGGAGACAGTGGGTTATGTCAAATGATGTTGATTTATTGTTTTTAATACCAATTAGTAATTTTTGTAATGGCAAACTCACAATAGAAACTAAATGAATTGCTTTCTTAATGTAGTAATATCTTTTATTAACAATAAACAGATGATATTACTGGAGGCAGAAGCAATAATTTGTAACAAATTAAAGTATTCTACAATACTGTGGAATTTTAGCAGTATAATTTAACTTAGGTAAATAATTAATGCTATTAAATTGTTAGAAATAAGCCATGTGAGAATGAGTTACAGATTTCAAACATGGATTCATTCAGACCTGAATGAAAGTGCTGAAATGAAGATCAGTCCTGAACTGTAGGAAAATGAGTTGTGCAGCACTGCACAAGTGCTTAATTTGGGATATTTAGCAAAGCTTAATTTAAAGGAGGATTTGAAAACTTGTTGCTTTCTGAAAAAAGTACTGGAGATGCTATGGAGAGAAATCACTCAGGCTATGAAGGTCCCATTTCTAATGCTGTCACTAATTGTTCTTAATAAATCTCTTGTCTGAATTCCTTCCTTTCTATATCACTTGTAATACAATGCAGTGATAGTAAAACCATTTAAAACCAATAATGCTGTCTTTTGCTGGAAACACATGAGTCCCAGCAAAGATGCCCACAAGCTGTCATCTGGGTGTACTGAAATCTCCCAGCTTGTGGAGAGGATGGGACCCCTACTCTCTCCACAAAAAGTGCAATTGAACCATAAAAGGTGTCAGCACTTATTAAAATTTCATCTACAGCTTTGTTAAACATTTTTATGCTGGGACCTGTTTCCAGAACCAGAGGCCTGTATCAAATGCTACTCAGTGTAGAAAGCTATATAAATATATACAAATATATTTTTATAAAATGTATATTTATATAAAACATATAAATATATACAAATGCATGCATAGCTCCATGCATGTGTACATGCACATACGTGGGCCCTGCAGTAGTGATGTCCATTGAAATAAATGCTACTGAATGCATCTGTAGCTGAGTAGTCTTCAGTAAGTTAGCCTTCCAATTTGTCCTGACCACTTTTAAATGTGTCTCATTTTACTTTTTGCAGCAATTATTAACATTTCCTCACATTTACTCGTCATCATCTTTTGCTGACTACTTATTTCAGCTTTAGAAAGAGAGTTTCCTAAGACATGTTAATTGATTTTTCTATCTTCAAGGAGGTAATATTGGCAGTAATTGATATTTCTAAGGGCTTCTCTTTTTCTGCATAAGAGGGTGCCTTCCATATATGTATATGTACAAAATTTGCTTCTAATGTCCCAGAATTCAGCTTAGCACTCTATTATGAAAGAAAGATGATTAGGTGTCTCTTTTTCTACACAGCCAAGATATGTATCACACATGCAGAGGGAACAAAAGGTCCCTGTATCATTACAAAGCAACTCTTAAAAGTAGTTTACAATTAAAAACTATCTACCAGGGGTTTTGATGCAGGTCTCAATTTTCTCCTCCAACCAGTTTGTATTCCACCATTCAGCCAATTTGTGCTGGTGTGTCTGCAGAAGCACCTCAAATTGTGTAGAGCCCAAAATATTTAAAACTCTGTAAACTGAATGAGCAGTTCAAAGGAAATATTTTCACTCACGTTTTGATATAAATGAAGATTGTACAAGAGTGGTCCCCAGAAAATAAATTTAATGTTAATTCAGATGTTGATGCAGTTTCTACATGTCATTTCAAGAAAGACTATGTTGAAATGAACCAGGTTGGAATGACAAAAGCTTGACTAAATTCAATTGAGCACATAGATAGTGAAAAAGTATCCACAGTTTCTTGGCCAAGTACAGACATAGTTAATTTTCTTCATGTATTTCTCTATACGTTTCAGCATGCAAAATTCAAAATGTGGTAATGAGGTTTCTTTCCTGCTGGAAAAGCATCACTGTGAAAATGAAGTCCTTGCCAGCTTTAATACCAGTCTTTCAAAAGCCTGAGATACTTGATGGCTGCTAATCCTTCCAAAGACACACAAAGCTGATGAAGTATATTTTAGATTTGGTTATTATCATGTTAACATTTCAGGTGCTTTTATAGTTTGTAAAATTTAGTCCCAACCATTATGCAAAAAATACATGCCAAAGTTTTGGTGCTTATGTCTCCTGTGAATTGCTCAGTTTGTTGGAAAACTATCAGTGAAGTGAAAAAAGTGCACACTTTTTCTGCATAGTACAATAACAATTAGAAAAATGAGTTAATTTTCTAATTTGGAGGTAAGAGGTATTCTAATCAGAAGGTGATGAGAGAAACACAAACTTTCCCAAAAGACAATAACTGTTTCATGAAAAGCCAGACAATCCAGTCCTGTGAAATTCTAAATATTCCAGCTTGGTCTGGCATGAGTTATTCAGCTCCTGCTGTGTCTCTGAGAGGGAGAGATAGTTTTGCAGATTAAAACCATAGCCTCCAGTCTACTGGGACCAATCAGCTAATTTATGTTTAAATTGTTGCAAGAAATTGAATTAAATACCCAGTATCCTAGCAAGCACATTTAATACTGTCAAAGAGCTATTTTTAGCCCTCAAGGCATGTAATTACTAGCTCTGGTCCATAAGGGAATTTCATCCTGAGAGATTTTCATTATGTTTCAGAAGGATACTCTCTGCTAGTTATAGTGGATACATCCTAAACAACGTTCAGCTTCTTGCCAATGGGATACTGAGGTTTCCAGAGAGTGGAAATTCGTATCACTGACGTGTTGACATGGGACAGCCCACTTATACCAGAATAATGTTATATTACTCTTGCAGCTCCTTGTTATTTCTGCTTTCCTAATAGTAAGAAAAATAAATAACTCATAGAAAGCTCTACCATGAATAAGACTCAAGCAATAAAACCTCCATCCAGCTCTGTCAGTCATTCAACCCTTCACAGTATCAGTGTGTCTAGCTTATTAATGAAATAGAGTTTTGTTTGAGAATGGCTGCTTCCCCAAAAAGTTAGGAAAATATGCTAAAAGCAGCACTAGAGACTCTTTTTAACAGAAAACTATTGCTATTATTTATTTATTTGATATCAAGGTGAGAAAAGGAGAGGGTTTTTCCACTGTTATTGTGAAGTACATTCCATATTTTAAAAAGATGGTCTGGTTTAAACATAAATAATTTTCCTCTATTGATGTGGATTTTTTTTTCCAATTGGGCAACTCATGGATACCACAACTCTCCAGGTTCAAAATTTACAGCTGACACCTGCTTTAATTTCCTTCCTGTTTTCCTGATCAAAAGTACCATGACAAATGAGGTTGATGAAAATACTTATGAGCATTTTAAATACAAAATTTCACTGTTAAATGAAAGTTATTTAACCTTTTGTGCTTAATTATCTATGTGGCAATCAAGCTAATATTCTGAGCACATATTTTAAACTGCGATTTGTGTAATTAAAAGGAAATATAGAAATAATATTTTTTTTTCCACAAATAATGAATTTTTTCTCTCATGTAAAATTACTTTTCCCCAATAGTACTACAATGTATTTTGCCTTCAGTGCCTACACACTTAAATCATTTGCCTCATTTAGCACTTAAAAGACAGGGAAACTCAGGAAAAGAAGTCCAGTATGATACAACTGAGCACTCAAGATCAAATAATTTCAGGTAATATAGATCCAATCTGGTGTCAATATACCAGTATAATTGGAAAGTATAATCCAAAGCATAATAAACTTTGCAAATCTGCAAACTTCTGAATGAACACTCTTATCGTGTTACTGATTCCAGGAGCAATAATTTTGCATTAGAGGAATTGCTTTGCACTATACCTTCAGGCAATATCTGTCCTCAGCTATACACAAACACAGAGTTCTGAAGAACTGCTTAGGACAGCCATTCTGCTGAGCATCCCCAGTTATCAGAAGGGCAAAATGGTCTGGCTTAAGATAAACCATCATGATAATACTCTTTCACCTGCTTAGTAACAAAGTATGAAGAATAATCTTAAATATATATTTAAAATCTAATTCATTTAGTGTCTCCAAAATTCAGGCTGAGAAAGTGCTTTAAAACAGATGCATTACAAGCACCAAGCAAAAGATGACAAAATGCCTGACAGTACTCTGAGAGTGCTGTATGCCATCAGTGGAATTAAGGACCTACAGTCACCAGTGACATGCACAGCTCTTCACGCGCATCAGATACAAACAGAGGACACGCCGCTGACATTAACAAAGGAAGATGAAGCATACTTCCACTAAAAAAATATCTTCAAAGTTACAGATCATTAAATTAACCTGTTCTACCTCCCTATTTTTTAAAAGTAAGGAATGCTAGTCAGTTTTTATATGTGCTATATGCTATATGTACCTGGGAACTGTTTTTATATAGCAGCGACAGCTTCACTGGCAAGAAAATCCATCTATGCAAATAGATGTTATTAGGTTGTTGTTTTTACAGTCATGTTTGCCATTATTTCTTCTTAATTCTGTTCCTTCTAATTTAATGTTGCATTGAGTGCATGCTATTTTCTTGTCTAAAAAAAAAATCACAATTAGTGTATCTGAATGGCAAGATGGCATTTCTTTGCCTGAGAATGATAAATACATTGTTGCTAGGAAACAGTTTCCAAAGACAAATTTTTTGAAGGACAGTAATTATACGCATTTTAAAAACGTCCTAACTACAATCTCAAATCGATGCAAAATCAGAAAATTCTCTTATGGGATGGAGAGACTCTGTAGGCAGAGACAGCTAGTTAGTAACCTGTTTTACTAGATAACCCTTTTATTACATATCCTTATTTTACCCTCTTCCTATACCATGTAAAACATACCTTTCTGAGAATATAATTCAAGCAGTATCTAAGCATGACTGTAGCTCCCACTTTTCTGGCATATAATCTGATCTTCAAAAACATTGTCCGTAAGAATAAAAACAGGTTAGCTCAGAAATGGGCATAGTCTTGGGCTCTGATACCTTCTGGGCCCCAGCTGGGGCCCGTCAGGAATGCCAGCAGGTGTGGTGGGGGTGTAGCTGGGGGTTCCTCTGGTCCAGGGCGTTTTCCAGATGCCTTGCTGTCCCATCTGGGGTGCAAAACTGATGCCTTGAGAGGCTGACCTGGAACAGAGTCTAGACAGAGCTAAAGGAATAAAGTAGGTATTTATTAAAAGGCCTTAATGGATATACCTTGGGCAGTACAAGAGCCTGGCCAGGGCTACACCCAAGATGGACCCAAAATGGTCACAAAATGGATGACTGGTCATGAGGTTTTACATTTGTATAAGTTTTGGTCCATTTGCATATTGAGGTTAATTATAGCTTCAGATCATGAAGTTCCATCCCTCTTGTTTTCTCTCTTCAGTCCACCATTTTTTATACTTTTTGGGCCTGAAGCTTGTAATGCTTGTCCTTGGTTCTTAAGCTGGAAAAGGATTTTGTCTAATTACCCTGTGAAGAGAGCATACTAACACTTCATATGAAGCTCAGAACTACACAGCTAGGCAGCACAGAATCTAAAAAATGTGAAAGCTAAAACTTAAGGCATCATGGCCCTTCCTCAAAAATACTGATTTGCATATTTGATGTATATGTATATAAAGACTGGATAAGTCTATTTGGAAAGTTTCAGTAATGTGCCATCATGGCAGCCTCAGAAAAGCTGGGTAAGGTGACAGCTGCACTGAAATGACTGACACTAGGAATGTTTCTGCATGGCCCTGCTGCCAAATATGTGAGCTTTTTATTTATTTTATTATAAAAGTGTCCTTTTATTTTCCTTTAAAGTGTCTTTTAGATGATGCTGATTTGAGAAGACAAAATGCTACTGTGCCTGAACTTGCACCTCTGCAGAATATTCCATGTGGTCTCTCTTCTTGGGCATAACTTTAGAGAATTCGCTGTTCTGCCCTTGGTCCCACAGGCCCTCTTGTCCAGTCTGGGATCTCCCCACACTGTGGGCTCCAGGCAAGGTGAAACCACCACATATTCCCCAGGGAAGCAGTCACACACTCAGCTCACAGTCCCTGTGTTCTTTTCACAGCAATCCCTTGCACATACCTTCCCCACCAGGCTGTCCCTTGCTCTGAGACATCTGTAATAACACCCAGGCTGCATTTCAGAAGCATCTGTAAGACAAAATCCAAACCTAGTCCATCTGCTGCCCCTGTTCTGTTTCAGGGACAGTATTTTGCAGCAGCTGTTTTCTGATGAGAAGTTCAGACACAGCCATGGGAGGCAAATAGACCCTCAGACACCTGCAATGACCATGGCCAGCAGAGGAGGTATCCTTCATTAGGCTGATGGGAACTTTCAGGACTCAAGGCAATTTTGGTTCAGAAAGAGAGTGCCTGTTAGCTCAGAACATAAAATTACATAGATGCATAGAATTTGGTAGTAGCACCCTAATTATTGATTGATATTGTCAAGTAACATAAATAAACACTTAGTGGTCTGGCCAGTACTCAGGTTCCTCTGATTGCTTCATTTGCCAACATCCAGATGAGATTTTCCAGTCTGTCCTGTAAAATTGTATTTTGCTTTACCAGAGAAAGTTGTTTCCAGAAGATAACTAATTCACACAGGTAGTGAAAGTCTATCAGGAGGCAAAAAGAATGAGGTAAAGGCTCTGAAGTCAGAGCTCAAGGGATGCTTGGTTGAACAAGAAAAATGCTGCTGAGAGATTCTAGCTGTGCAGGTGCATGAGACAAGGTATCTATGTAATGATCATTTCTTTTTCACAGAAGAGTAATTCTAACACTACTTTGGTCCTTACAATGGAAATTAGTTTGGTTTTTTTTTTTTTAATGTGAGGCTTTCATTACTTTCTTTATGTAAACTTTCAAATTTAATCAAATGTCCATTATGATTACAAGAATTTAGAATACGCTACAAAATACAAAAAACTGCAAAATATATATAGGCAGAGAAAACATGTTATTGTTATCACTAATAAATACAATTTTGCAGATGCATCTCTGAAGGCAGGATTTCCTTTGCATGAAATGTTTCTCACTTCAGAGTTTTTGATCCAAAGTAAAGAAACAATAGCAACACGAAGCTGCCCAGACAATGACTATGTAATTTTTTGTTGCAATAAATTAAAATGGAAGTATTAGTCACCATTTAAGACTAATTTAAGTATAGAATCATAGAACCATAGAATCACTGAAGTTAGGTAAGACCTCCTAGATCACTGAGTCCAAACTTTGACTGAGCATCACCATGCCATGAATCTCATATGATTTGCCTTAGCCCATTGATCCTGTCCAGGTCCCTCTGCAGAGCCTTCCCTGCAGTGGAACAATACTCCCACCCAACTTAGTGTCATCTGCAAATCTATGGAGGGTCCACTCTATCTCCTTATCTAAATTATCTTTAAAGATAAAGTCCTATTGCATGTTGTCCTTGTTATATAGAGGCAGGAGTTCCCAAATACACAAATTGAGAAGCATATTTTTCTGATTTTAAAGTTTTGCATTCTTACAATAGATAAGGATGACCTCTACTGGAACTGCATTTATGTCTGCAATATGCACTGGCATTAAAACAAAAAGGGTGATGAAGATGAAATATGCTTAAATATCTCAGAATGTAATAGTAATTCCTGAGTTATGTTTCTGGTCCTCTAAACTAATGGCTAAATTTTTAAAATGCCATAAGTATCCAGGCTGACAAATACAGTCCCAAAAGGCTGCCCTCCATTAGCTGTTTAGTTAGGGAGATTATTAAACTAATAAAATCTAAAAGTTTTGCTTTTAGGATCCTGCAAATTTTTAGCCCCAGAAACTGCTATATCAGGTATTTCACATATCCATAGTCCTCACTCAAACTCTCAGTTTACACAGTCCTTAGGGGCTTCTCAGCCCTCTGAAGTTTCCATCCTGTTGGGCGTTCAGTGTTGGTATCCAACCTTTTGCAGGAAAACTCACCAATGGACTTCACCAAAATGTGGCACCAAACAAAAGCCGTACAGAGCATTAGTGTCAAGCATGCCTTAGCAGCCACAAATTGTGTTCTGGGTCAAAATATCTTTGAAAGGCAAGATATTCTGGAGGCATTTCATATATTGAAAGAAGTTGTCTCTCTGGTTTTTTTTTTTTTTTTGTCAAGATATGAAAAGAGAATTTCTTGACAACTACAGTGGGATTGCCTTGTGACTTTTCGCTAGATAAATTAACTAATTATATTTGTTTCCTCATTCTTCTGTGTGTGTATATGTATAAGTAAAAGTACTTAAAATGTTTTATGTATAGGAAGAGTGTTTTCAGTTTTGATGTGATCAAGTGTCACTGGAGGACCAAAGTTCCATCTCTCTTGAAATTAAGTATTACAACAGACGTGTCCTTCTAAATTCAGAGGAACAGGGAAAGAAAGCTGTTCTTTTACTCCAGCCAGCAACTGAACTCCACTCAGCTGCTCACCCATTCCTTGCTGGTTAGATGGGAGACAATCAGCAGGATAAAATTTGTGGGTTGAGATAAGGGCAGTTTAACTGGTAAAGCAAAATCCTTGCACAAAAGCAACAAACCCCAAGCAATTAATTCACCACTTTTTATGGGCAGGCAGGTGTTCAGCCATCCCCAGGAATACCTGTCTGTCATGGTCTGTCACGTGTAATGGTGGCTTGGGATGACAAACACCATCACTCTGAAAGTCCTTCCCTTTCTTCTTCGTTGGCCAGCTCTCCTTGCTAAGCATGACACCACATGGGTTGGAATATCCCTTGGTTCAGCAGGGATCAGGTTTCCCAGATGTGTGTCCTCCTAAATTTTTTCTCCTCAGCCTCATTAATGGTGAAGTGGGGTGAGGAGCAAAGAAAGCCTTGGCTTTGTGTAATTCATGCTCATCATGAAAAAGCATCCCTATATTGTCAACACTATTTCCAGCACAAATCCAAAGTACATCCTCCTACTATCTAGACTGAAGAAAATTAACTCACTCCCAGCCAAAACCAGCACAGCTTGTATTATCTCTCAGTTAATTCAAATTCTCTTGAGTAGTAATATAATACACAGAAATTACTATCCTCTGATTATTTTCTACTATGTAATTGATGACATGGTCTTCTTTCTAATTCTCTAATCTTCCTCTTTGATTCAATCAAACAGAAACAGTCCTGTTGTAAGGCTTTATAAGGATGAAATTATTTAGGTTTGACAAGATTTGGGCAGAGAAGAAAAATACTTTCTAAAGCTGTTATGTAATTACACTACATAATGGCTGCTGCAATTCAACATGAAGAAATACAAAGCACTGAATAGGAGAGGGACCAATTTAAAACTTCTCACATATACAAAAAGTCCTGAGTAGGGAAATTACAATTATTGAACTATAGAAGATCAAGAAAGCAGTATTTGCCTAAAAGGAAAGATTGAAAGCAGCTGGACTAATTAATTTGAAGGGCGTGGGGAGTAGGTTTGTTACAAGACAGTAAAATCTGTTATGGTAAAGATATATATTAAATCAGAAATTATAAAAAGAATGTTAGTTCATGCCCTTCCCATAATATAAATAAAGAAAAGCATTCACAGACAGTAAGATTAATGTATTTGAAATGGTTCAGGGGAATACTTTTTTGTGCAAAGTGAAATTTATCTGCAAGACTCCCTGTGGAAGATATCTTTCTTCCATATTGTTTAGGATATTAACTCCTCATTTCCACTGACAAGCAAGAGTAATTGTTCCCAAGATATTTAGTATTATTGATTACAATTTCCTCTGAAGCATCAGTTACAGTACATTCTCAGAGACAGAGTGTTAAAGGAGCTCTGTGGTATTCAGCTGCTCCAGCAAGATGAACCATCCACTTCCATACCTGGCTGAGAATCCCAGAAAGGGAGAACAGTAAATTCCTAATTCTCATTGGTGGTGCAGGAGAAATAAGGTTCAGCCAGCTGAGCTTTTCCCAGCAGTCTCCTCCAAAAGGAGTATTTAAAAAATCCCATTGTGCAAAGTGTTGCATACTTTGATTCATGTCCATCAGGGTACTTTAACTTATGCTTAAGTTTGGCATTTAAACTGGTTTGCTTTCTGCACAAGTTTTACGCCTTGGATCTAGAGATAGCTACAGAGAAAAGAAGAAAGAAAATGGACATATCTGTATCCATTCACTTGAGAGACAACAGACCTCAGCACATGCCATTTCCTTGTGACACCTCATAGAGGAAAAACTTTTCTGACTTCCTCCACAAAGTGCATGAGAAAGTAAAAACTCAGCAAGCAAAACTTATTTTACAACATATTAGGATGACTTTTTCCCCCAGTGCTTCTAACTTCCTGATGGAACTTGGTAAAATTATCAGTCCTTGCACTTAGGGCCTCTCTGGATTTTCTTCCATGCATCTTTGTCACTCCTTTGTCTAATAAAAATGCTAAGTTAATGTATTTTCCCCTTGATGTAGTATGCAGTTTATATAAAATTACTGACTGTTATAAAACTATTTTCAGCTGTGTATCTCATAACACTTTCACAGAAATCATCTGATTGATTTTATAGATTTTTAAAATCTCCTGTGTCACATTCCAGAAATAAAGTACTAAAAAATATTTCTTATAACAACAAAGTCCACTACAAGCCCATGCATTTTGAATACATATGAATTTCATGTATATAGAGTAACTTAGTAAAAAGCCAGGAAGTTAGTTATAAAGAAGGTTTACAATAACATCTGGTAACTCTCTTTTTATAACAGTTTTTAAAATATTTGAGAGTCTCAGAAGCATCCTCCTCTGAAAGGCAACCCATGCATTTTTAAGTTTGGTTGAAGGTTATTTTAGGGATAAAGATTGAAAATTTCACATATTATCAATGTTATCTTTGATAATAATTCTGGTTTAAGGAATTTCTGTCTTTCATGAGTATTCAAATCACTTACAAAAAGAAAACGAAAAACATTATTGTTGGGGGTTGGATCTGTTTATTTTGTGTTTGTGAAATTTTTTCCTGGTGGTTTGCTAGGTAACTAATTGCTGGGTACTTTACGGATACTTGACTTAAACAAAGGAGGCAGCAGGTTTCTCCGGGTGGAACAGCAGTGAGCAGCAGTTTGGTCCGAGGACACCGCTCCGAAAGGACTGGAGTACCAGGGGACCCTGCTTGTTTTCTCTCTCTCCACTGGATTTCTCTCCAGAGGAAGACTGAACTCATTTTTTCGTCACCATCGGGCTTTCCTACAGGACAATTTTCACTTCATAGAACTGCATTTACTGCTCAAGGAGGATTTCATCTGGACTGCTTTCACCGCCCTGATACCCAGGGTGTCAGGTCGCATCCCTGACTCTGTCAGGGCATTTTCTGAGGTTTTGTTGTTTCTTTGTTTTTGCTTGTCTCTTAGTGCTATTACATTTATATTTGTCTTTGCTTTGTCTAATATTCCTAGTAAAGAACTGTTATTCCCACTCTCAAATCTTTGCCTGAGAGCCTCCAATTGCAAAATTATAATAATCTGAGGGAGGGGGTTTACATTCTCTATTCAAAGGGAGATTCCAGTTTTTCTTGCTGGCAGGTACCTGTCTTTCAAACCAAGACAATTATGTAAATAAAAGCAGCAGGAATTTTGGATACAGGGTGACTTTAAAAGCCTAGTTAAGCATGGTAGGACAGTTATACAGCCCAGTCAAGTATGGCTGATTGATTTTTATCTGCAAATTGTTATCAACTGTGAAAGCTGGCTGCAGGTTGTTAAAATCAAGAGCCCTGTGCATTCTATTTAGAGAACACTGGTTGCATAATAAATCTGCTTTCCTGTGAAAAGCAGGCAATTAGTATTAATGATTTCATCACAAAAAGCAAGAGGACACTTAAAAGTTGCCAGAGATGCTGGGTTGAGAAACACTGTTAAAATAAAGATTGTGATGTTACATAGGAAGAGCCGCATCCCTCAAAGCCTGGAGAAAAAGAGCAAGACCTCAGAGATGTGGTGCCAATAACAGCAAAGTATGCAAAGTACACATTAAGGACTTTCGACCAAAGGGAGTTCTCTCTAGATACAAAAATTAAAAAAGAAATTCAGCTCACTAATACACATGGGCATACAACATGATACAATGTTAGCTTCATATTTTGATGAAATACAGAATTAAGCAGGGAGTTAAAGTCTGATGGGAATTAATCTGAAGAGCTTTCTGTGTGACAGGGACTAAAAAAAGCTTGATTTTTAGCCTACAAAAAAGAAAATCATAAGGATTATAATTATTGCCTATAAATGCAGCAAAATACATAGATACGGAAAGGAAAGAGCAAACATGAGACAGCATATCCAAAAGAATTTTTATCTTAATTATTAAAAATATACACTTTGAATATATTTACCTTTTGTTGGGTCAGCTTGTCGCGATGTTTCAGCTTTCCAGAAGACAACCATAAACAAGTTAAATATGAGTTCATAATGAAAGTTAAAGAATGGTAACTGGTCTAGTTTAAGGAAAATTTCATGGCAGAAGGAAGTATTGATGAGAACAGGAGGAAATAGTCTTAGATGTAGGCCACGGGCTCTACGTAAAAGTTAATTTCTGCAGCAGTGCCAAGCAGGTAGCAGGGATTTTTAACCATGAGTGATGACAAAGGAGGATGTGTTGTGGTTCATTAGAGTACATTCACTGTAAATCTACAGCAAAGTCAGTGATATGGCATCATATGAATTAGGATCTAGAGACCTTCCAAGAAGGCTTATCTAAATAACTAGCATATGAATAATTAGTTAGCTCTAAAAGTGCCTCATAGTTATGCAATAGAGGATGACAACCAGTAAAAGGGTGATAAAATACATGAGAAACTAATTAAAAGTCTAAAGGGATGTTGTAGTTCAGATTTTCTGCATCTCAGCCATTGGCCAGATGGGCCCATGGGTGCTTTGTTGACCACTGTGTTGTAGTAATGTGAGCTGGATATGTATTAAACTGCTCTGAATTGATACTACTGGGTGACAGAACAGATGCTGATGAAAGCTTAAAAAGAAGATTGAGCCTAATTTCTGGAAAATCTGGAAGCAGGAAAAATTCTGGAGAAAACATCTCCAGGCAGTAAGTGAGTTTCTCTGCTCTAAGGCATTGAGAGTACTTGTATGGGACACATGCTGTGAAGAACATCTGGCTTCTGGGTTGCAGGCTTTGGGCTTCTGGAAGAAGAGTTTTGTACAGCAAAAGTCAGTTCTTCAGGACAGAGGTACAATCCTCTGCTTTATTCTGCAGCCAAAGTCATCCACTCAAATGAGAAAAATTATTTTTGGTACCTTTTCCTGAAAAGCTCTTGCTGACATTCTGCAAATAGTTCTACTACCAATGGTGAGTGGAGACTGAGGCAAAGGTAAGAGGGAAAGGAGGAGTTCAGTTTATGAAAAAAAATATCATTGAAGTCAGCACACTACTGGTAAGAGCCATCTCAGAGTCATAATAGGCTGTCATGGACTATACCATAACTTTCCCTGACTGACATGATCATTTTCAGTGACAAACAACATGCAACATTCTCATTACCAGTGGATACTTCAGAAGACATACTGAAAAAGTCCTTGGGTAAAATCAAAAAAGCAGACCACTGCATCTGCAAGATACTGTGAGAAACGTTTAGAAATGAGAACAGTTAGAAAGTTTAATCTTAGTGGCAATTCTCTAAAACAATTAGACAGGTTTTGTATTCCAGTGAGGCAGCTTCTTGCTTAAATACCAGGGATCTGACTGAGCTACATTTTAAGCCAGGTCATGCTTTCTTTTTTCTGCCAAATATAATTAAAAATGTATTGAAATGTGCAAGCTGCACTATTCATTAAGCATTTGCAGATGTAACACCATGAGGAGCACTGCTGTTGTTCTGCTTTTGGCACTTGACATTACCATGGCAAAAAACATGCTGAGCTAATAGAGTGTCTGCACATTAGAAACTAAAGCACGGCTGGGGTTGAGAAAAGCAATTCCCTAAACTAAAAATTACCTGTAATGCAAGTTCTTGGAATTCTCTTTTAACTAAATAAATTTGTGGTGAAAATCGAACAAATAAAGACCAGGACTGGCTAAAAATATAAGCATGGATTTTTTTGATCTTTCCACAGATTGTGCAAGTTTGGATCTCTGTTCTTATTTAGAACTAACCCAGAATTACCAAGTTTGAAGTCCTTTACAATTATTTTATTTTTATTCATGAAATATGTTCAACCATCATCTTAAATTATGAAATTTGATTTTAAACCACAATATCATCGATAGAAGTATGAATTCAAGACGAGGGACACTTCTTCCTGAAAGATGCAGGTTTGATAGGGTTGCAGTTGATAGGGTAAATGCAAGGTGGTACTTAAGCACATACTTTATATCAGAAAAATGCAAAACCATAGAACCTTTTAGGTTGTGAGAAGAGCTTTAAGACTATTGAGTCCAATTGTTAATCTAACATTTCTAAGTCAACCACTAAAGATTGCCCCTAAATGCCTCATCATCATATCTTCTAAATACCTCCAGAGATGGTGACTCAACTGTTTCCCTGAGCAGCTGTTACAATGATTGAAAACTCCTTTGGTGAAGAAATTTTTCCTAATATCCAGCCTAAATCTCCTCTGCTGAATCCTGAGGCCATTTCCTCTGGACTCATTTCTTGTTTCTTGGGAGAAGAGACCACCCACACCTGTCTAACCCTCTTTCAGGAAGTTCTTTCAGGAAGTTGTAGAAGAGTGATAAGTCCTCCTGAGCCTTCTTTTCTCCACTATAAGCCACCCCAGTTCCCTCCCAGTAGTGGCTTCCAGCTCCTCCACTTTGTTGGCCATGCTGTGTGCACTGATCCCACTGTTACTCTTTTTGTGACTGAAATGAACTTGATCACACACAGTAAGAGCTTGGTTCCATGCTCTTCTGGCTCAGCAAAATTCCCTATTTTGCAGCTTATCTTCTAGATTTGTGCTCTGGCCAATGATACAGGGTTTTTAAAGCCAAACCTTAATTTTAATTATTCTTATTGGTAAGTTTTCAAGTCTCAGTTTGAATTTTCCTTTGAGAATCTTAGAAAATCCATTTAATGGAGTTTCCATCAATGTATTCTTTTTTCAGTAATAAGTAAGCCTTATGTAGTAAGACATTAGGTATCAGGCTGTTTCCCTTGGCAAACAGTGATTCCTGTTTACTGAAAACTCCCTCACTACAGGTTATTTTTTAAAACTGTACAATAATTTTGATGTGTCACAACCCACCAGTAATTTTGAATAGTGGCTTATCTCAGTCCAATGTCATCCTTGGCTGATGGCCTGGCAGCATTATCTAGATCTGGAAAGGTCAAAAACAAATTCAGTGCCAAAGTAATGATAAGCTGCAGGTGGGACTGCAAGCTTTCCAACTCACATAAAATGCCAGGAAATTTTCCCAAAAAGATTTTTTAACATTTATAAAGTAATTGAAATAAAAATTATTAATATGTATGTGATATGTAAGTAGCAGAAGAAAAACTGCAAGTTTTGCTGTCTGTAAATTGTTGTATTAATCAGATTTTTTTCAAACATAATACTAGAGTCAGTGAATCATTACTAGATTATGTTCCATATTAAAAGCTCTCTTCAGTGAATGTTGTGGCCCAATATTTTGTTCTTTGTATGTGTTATGTGAACATTTAGAAATAATTTTTGCAATCAGAACAGTGAAAAATACACGTTCTTCTGATTTATGGACTTCTCATTCCTAAAGTCCTCGATTAATCCAGAACTTTGTGGCTACTTAGGAAGAAAAAAACACCTGTGGAAAATTCATAGATGGAGAAAAATCAAAATCTTAAAGAAGAGACAGACTAATAGGAGAAGGAGGTTATAGATAGTCAGTAAGCTACCTATGCCCAGTTTGGCTTGTAAAATGGCAGTGGAAAATAAACCAGGCATCCCAGCAAAGCACAGGTCTAACACAGAATGTTCAGAAGGAGCTGGGCCTGGGGCCTTGTTCCCAGCTGAGCACTGAGAGCCAGGTGGAGCTCTGCTCTCATGTAGCACTGCCAGTGCTCTTGACACTTTATTCAGGTCTGTCTTTTTCACTTGTGCACAATGAGAGATTCATGAAGACAAGACATGTTTTCTATGATCTGACATGTGTCCATGTCAGATCATAGAAAAAACCAAACAGAGATATTGAAGGATAGATATGTGCCATCTAGAAAGGCAAAGACATTAGGGAAAAAAATCTGGATTACCCCATATCATCTTTTTTTTTTTTTTTTTCAGGTCAAATGAACATTTTACATGAGTCTTGTTCATTTCTTCTTTTTCAAAATGGGTGAAAACACTTAGTTTAATTCGGAGCCTACAGCTCTGATATATCAGGCAGTCAGGAGCTGAGACTGACACTGCAAAGCACACAGCTATGGCCAGAACTGCAGCAGCCTGCTTACCCAGTTGTTTCTCTCCCTTCTCCTTCCAAAGTCTCTATGCATACCACTGGTCTATTGAATTATTTTTTTTTTCCCAAGAGATTTAATTGTCATCTTGGAAGATCTGTGGTTTCATTCGAACCTGGGAGTACTTCTGGAATGTTTTTTGGTTTTTTTTTTTTTTTTTTTTTTTTTTTTTTTTTTTTTTTTTTTTTTGGTGGTGGCAGTGTTGGTATGAGCCACAGCATGTTTCTCCAGCAGATGGTGAAAAATATTTTATAATATGGTTTATTGTAACAGTAGGAGTAGTTCCTATGTTCCTGGGCAAGCAGACTTCAAAAAAACCAAAAATTGTCATGATTGCAAGGATGTTTAAGCAGTTCTCAGGACAAATATAGCAATACTTACTGTTATCCCTACAAGTTATAGTTTTCATGAAGCAATGGCTAGATTTCTTCATCTTTCTGCTTTTTTTTTTCTACTTTATTGAAGTAAGATGAGCAGCAAAGATTGCAATCAGTCTTTTTAAAACTGTTTACAAGCATTAAGTGATGAGAAATAAATGAATAATTATTTTTTCATTTTAACATCAACAGATAACAAGTATCAGCAGAGTCTTGGAAATGTCATCATCTCTGAGGAGGCTGTGAAAAACAGGGCATAGCACACATACAGAGACATTAATCCCTTGTTAATACTTTGAGGCTGCTGTGTGGTTACTCAATACCTGTGCATCTAAAAAAAATGTGCAGTCACAGCTACTTCCCAAGGCATTCAGAATAAATTTATTAAAAAATGAAACAGCACACAGATTTTCAATGGAGGTGGACTTCCTATGTGTATGTTCACTATCTGCAAATTTTTACCATAGATTAAATAGAGCATATAATTATCTTTCATCTTTGTTCTTCTGGCTCCAAAAACTCTGGACTTTCTCACTGTATTTCCTTTAGGTTGGATCTGGAAACTAATGAAAATCTAGAAAAATACTAAATATATTTCTAATTTTATACTTATTAAAATCCAATTTGGAAAAATATTTGTATACACATTAACCTCAGGTCTGTACTGGAATGCCTTTCAGCTGTCAAAAAAGGTTAAATGCAGAGGAAACATACATAGCTAATGAGGTTGATTTTAAAGTCTTCATTTTGAGAAGTCTTTTTTAAAGATATATGCTTTCCTAGCTGTTATATTTTACAAATAAAATGAAAAATAATGAAAATATTTGTTTATACATATTTCGTGTTAATTGCTTCTGATAATGTTAAGGCTCTATGAGTCTGTATTGAACACATTAATGATATTAAAAAGCTTTTGTATTCTCATAATCATTGAAATCATCTGAGATCTATTATTTTTTGAAGTTTTTCTAGCAATAACATTCCTTTCCCTGTCACAAAAAAAGGTTGGTTTCCTAACTACAGTGCAAGATTTTGTTCTCCTATATCTTAAAATATACCGTATGGTACTTTGTGTCTTCAATTTCAGCACATTTCCCCCAATTAATTGAGTTCTTTAGTTTATTAACTCTTAGAAACAAGTCCTGAAGTGCAGTTAAATTGTACAATACTTAGAATTGACTATATTTACTCCTGGTTTACTTGAAAAATATAATTTTCTGATCTGCAAAATCTTTCTGACTTAACCACCACAGTCATGGTGTTTATTCCATTTTCCATGGAAAATGTTATCAAGTTTAATTAAAACCTGAACTGGAAATTAGTAAGATAGACACTTAAAAAGTGATTTTGTGAAAATACTGTCATTGTTTTCAAAGCCAACTTTTGTCTGTGAGTGTCTCCATTTACCCCACCCTCTAAGATACACACGATCCCTGACAGCTAATCTGGGGCACAGCTGCTTTAGCAAGTCCCCATGCTTTGCCAGACCCTTTCTGCTAATTCACCTCTCTCCATGCTGCCCCAGTCCTGTGACCTTCAACAGAATATTCTGGGCTGGAAGAGACCCACAGGGATCATCGAGCCCAACTCTGAAGTGAACGACCTGCATGGAGATCAAACCCACAACTTTGGTGTTATTCCTTGTTCTTCTGGAATACACCAACAAAAACATTCAGTCAGTTAGCACCTGCAAACATTCACCTCATGCAGGTGCCAAGCTGCTGCTGAATTATTTTGAGGGAAGTGTATTTGTTGCAGATGGTGTGAGCAACTTTAACCAGGCTCTGCACCCCCTGTGCACTGTGACCATTTGCTTCTGCCCTTTCCTTTGCCATGGCGAGGACTCCTAACGTCTTCAGAAGGGCAATTTGCCACCTCTACCTGCCTGGCCTCCCCATTACATATCAGCAGAAGTAAAGGTAGGATTTAGGGCAAAAAATAACTTAAGAGCTTTTACTTTCCATAATTATTTTTTCTGCAATAAGTACTTAAGTACTATTAACAAGGTACAATTCCATCGTTTTTTTTTTTTTTTTTTTGCAGTTTTTGGGTTTGTTTGTTTGGGCTTTTTTATTTCGTTGGGTTTTTTGTTTGATTGATTTAGTTTGGTTTGGGTTTTTTTCTTTTGTTTGGGTGGGCTTTTTTGTTGGTTTTTTGTTGTGTTCTGAGGCATAAAAAATTGAAAAGGATAATTCCTATTCAAATGTCAAAGTACTGAGGTAAACAGACAGTAATAGACTTTCACTCAGACATTATGATTACTTAAATACATTGCCATGAAAAGGCAAACAATCAACAGAGTTCTTTAAAAGGTTCACTACAAATTAGTTTCTGGCAAGGACTGTGCACTGTTCAAGGCTTCATTAAAGCCTTTCATTTATGAATTGTCAGGAAAAAGCAAAGGATGCTATGTATGCTATAAAATGAGACAAAAGCCTCAGAAGCCCTCACAGGGCATTGGGCAGCTCATTTTAAGGTGGTTGTGAGTACCATTATCTATCACTGCCTCGGGGTCACGGGTAGCAGCAACACTTGGGAAATAAAGGCATCAATCAGGAACGAACATTTATGTGTGTGCCTCTCCAGAGTTTAACTCTAATCTGGAAAAGTATTTTAAATGTGAAATGCAAATATTTATTCTCCCCATCTGTCAAAGGGAAAGTGTATTTGAGGACAAGCAGCACCACACTGACTCCTATCTGTTGTCTCTGACAATAGGTGGCATTGGGAATTTTAACATGCAAATCTATTGAGCTTTAACTTTCAGTTTTGCCATTGAAGTAGTCCCCTGTATAAAATGTTTTGGAAATATCACAAGCCATATCCTTCAGTTATTTACATAGTGTCATTCCATTGTTTTGAGACTATTTGTTAAAGAAATATAATGAATATTCACATTTCCAGTCACAGCATTGACACTGGGAGACATTTTTATTTTTCTAAGTTGGTTATTTTCCATCATACCTTCATACCTGTATGAGTTAATTTGTCAGAATTTCTTTATCAACTCTCTAGGATGTCTTACCAGAACATGAAAAATGTTCCAATTTAGCTATTTTATGTACGCTTTCCACAACTTTTGCCTTTCTTGTTCAAAGGAAGGAAATGAAAGACACTTGCATTCCGTCAGATGAGGTTTCTCCTTAGAGCACAACTGCAGCAGCAGAGTGCTCTTGCTAGATTCTCTTCTTGTTGAATAGGGTGTGATGGTTAAATGTTCTTCATGAGGCGTTTTTTTTTGTGAATATACTCTCATAAGAGAGTATAAGTAAGATATCAATGTGATGCAAACAAGATTCTGTTGGCTCTAGTCAGAGGTGGGCACTGAGAGCTTCTGAGAGGGTTCCAGATCTTGCATGGAATGGAGCTTGTGAGCCTTTTTAATTGACTCTGCTATTAAAAACTCAATAGGTTTATGCAACAAAAATTTGAATAACATGTAACAGCTCTGCTATTGGCTCGTCTTCTGACCTTGCTGATGGTCAACAATTTTTTTACTGGACTGAGGTTACAATTGTTCTTGTGGATTCTGAGCAGTATTTTGTCATGTGAAGTGTTTGAAAAAGTGTACTTTAGTCAAATCTGACGGTGTGGGAGAAAAATGGACATTTGAAACTGAATAAGAAATAGATTGAAAGGGGGTGGGGGGAAATGAAAACAAAGGAAAGAAAAATATGGGAAACCTCCTCACAGAAATGTGGGGAGATGTGTAGTCAATGCAGGATGAATAAATGAATAAACAATGCAAAGAAATATTGAAAGAAAATGGAAGAAAACAATGCCTGTAAACAGATACACCAACGTTGAAAGAGTTGTCTCTGTACTTTGTAAACTGCCTTCCTCCTGCCAGCAAAAACAAAAGGTAACAGGGACAGGGTGAGCTCTGACTGTGCTGCCTGTCCCAGTGCTAACTCTCTGTTCAGAAAGTCAGCACCAGTAGGCTTCACCTGGCTCACACTAAACACTTCCTCAGTACCCCTGGTTAGCTCAGACAGCAGGAACCCAGTTCACAGCACCTTGGAAAAAAATGCACACAGAGGGCTGTGCCAAGTGTTCCATTTTATTTGAAACCATTGTTTCCTGGATAAACTATCTCAGACCACTCAGTTCTGAGACATTCTGCCTGTGGGGCTCTTAAAGCCAGCAGGCATCATGGATTGGCTTCCACTCCTGGACCAGGCTAGCACAGAGACTAAACCTGACAATTGAATACTTGCTTCCATATGGGCAAACAGCAGAGAGAAGATGCAGGAGAAGCAGCCACTGACTGTGGAGATGCCACTGGTAACATTCCTGTTCTCAGTGACATTCTTACAACACAGTTGTATCTTTCTTTTTTAATTAAAGCACCTAAATCACTTTAAATAAAATGTGAAAAAACCCTCAGATTGTATTTTTCCTGATGGAAAATATACTTTGTAGGCCTTGCAGCTGATAGTGAGTGCAGACCTTGAAATCCCTGGAGGCTGGGGCTGTGTGGAGGAGAAGGGGGGGGTTGCTGAGCAGTGCAGAGCCTGCAGCAGCCATGCACCAAGATGTAGCAGCAGTACCAAGTGCCATCATGCTTTTCAGCATGTGTTTCCAGCAAGAAACACAAGCCCGTATTTCTTGAGACTTCAAGTAGCAAAGAGGAATGGAAAGCCCTGCAGCTATGCAGTTTTCACCTCAAGGCCAGTCTCACACCCTTGAACATCTTGTGTCAGGGGAATAGAAGAGGAGAAGGAGAGAAAGTAATTGGAATCCTCCTGGGACCTTCTCTGAGATCTCTTTCTCTGGATCCAAGATGCTTCCTAAGTCACCTATGCCTCATTTCCTTAGCAAAGAGAGTGTGCATAGTTGTTTTCTGGACAATCAATTTTTCCTTAAAGGATCTCCATCATTAGGCTCATGGCAAAGAGAAATATTTGAGGAAGAGCCCATACTAGTGAGCCCATACTTGTGAAGAAAAACCTTCTGCCAGAAGAGACCATCATTACGAATCTCTGTTTTAGAAAGACTTCTGTGCAGCTGTATCTAACTGATGGATATAAACCTACAAGAATGTACATAAAATCACACACACTATGGCAGAACAGAATAGAAAATGCATACCACATAGCAAATGCCACGTACATCAAACATATTTAACAAACTAGCCAAATACTCTCAACACTAAAATGTTAAGAACAATACAGGAAATTAAATAGGCAAAATCAGAAGATGGATAAGTATATAAACTCAGTATTTCTCAGCAGAGTTTGATGGAAAAAGTTGTTTTAAAGGTCTCTTGTGGCATTTTGATGCAATTTACATCGACACCTGACAAATGATTGCTGAAAATGTCATTCAACATATGTTGCAAATTTTCATAACAGATTTTGCAATGGCTGTGATATTAAATTTGCATCACCAGTCTTTTTTAAAATCAAATAACAACAATTGGGAAGCACTAAAATGATTACCAGGAAGAAATACTAAAAATTTCAATTAATTTTGTATTTACTAAGACCTCTGCTATTTTCTGAAGTCTCTATTTGTCTCAGAATTCTGAGCTTGTTGTATTGTCAAAGCTTTCACTCTTTATTAGCATATGTCTTCCTGAATATTAATTTGTGTTTTGAAAAGCATACTTTTTAAAAATGGTTTTGTGAAGTTTTATGAATTTTTCTTCTGAGATGCTTTGATACTGAAGATTTTTATATATTTGACATGGATGCTTTCTTTTGCACTTTATATTTTCAGTCACTACTTTTTGGGTGCAACAGAAGAGATCTGGCTGTTATGAGAGGCTAGCTTTGCTAATATACTTAATTCTTATTATTGCTGCCTCTTACCTATTACTCAAATGGGTCCACTAGTAAAACCCCTTTCTGAAATCATAGGCACTACAAGGGACTTGGGAATTTTCTATCATTCCTTTCAGTGTTGCTTTCAGCAGCTTGATTATATAGAGCAGGGCTTGGGTCCCTACTGCCTTTGTACATTTTCTAAACAAGATTTTTCATGTCAACAATATACAGTATACTTCTGTGAACAGAAGTTGTGCAGCAAGCAGCTTTTGCTGACCCAGTCCATCTGTTCTCTTCTGTTCTTTGTGGCTGGAACTCTGCTTCATCCTGGACTTTGACCAGGATTTTATCATCAAAACATACTTTAAAACTGTTCCTATTATAAATATTTGCTTCATTGATTCAGGTTTTTGTCATCATAATGGATTGATTAAGAAGTGTGATTTACTGCGTCTTACTAGTGAGTGGGATTGTTAGGTTTTAGTTTTAAACTTATAAACTACATGATCTGTCACTGCCCTGATGACTTTGACCTTGTATTTTATGACATAAAATGGAGAAATTACTACTTTTGCATGAAATGAAATCCTGCTTTTTTTAAAGCCTTGACAGAAAATGTATTCAGGTTGGGTTTTTTTTCACTAGCTTTGAATGCTCAGCACCTGCCTGCTGGCTCAGTTAGCAGAGTCGCAGGCTAAGCCTGGGGAATCTCAATACTGTGTACATTTTATCAGAACTCTGTCTTTTTCTAAACCTGCAAAAGGTTAACAAAAATAAAATCTTCCTCAAGAAGAATTAGGAACACTGAAATGACTGATCATTGAGCATGGTTTCGCTCATCATTCTCAGGTTTCTCTCATCCATGCAGTTGAATACATACTCATCCAGCAGTGTTGCATACTAATTTTACAGGCAGACTGGTTTTTTGCAGACAAATATTGAGCATCTTATTTAGGGTTACCAGATCCTGATTTTTTGAATTACTGAAAACCTCATGAGAGATGTTGAAGCCTCTTTCCTTCGGACTGAAGGAAGAAATAAAAGCCTTAGATCTCCTCAGAAGAATATGCATAACAGATTTGTGACTCATCTCTAATAAACTCAATATTCAAAACATACCATTAATGTATGAATATTATACTGGGAGAGGATGGTTTTGTGGCTATGAAGAGAATTGCTTAATCTTCCTTTCTGCTTGTGAATAAACTAGGAGACCATTAACTAGCTTGATGATTTGTATATGATTGTTAGCATATTGTTTTTAGATTTAGGGCATAATTATTTATGTCTTCTTTCTCCCATTTCACAAGAGAAAATACACATAACAGCAAGAATTTGTGAAATAAAATAGAAATAAAATTAACTTCCCTAATCATCAGAGGACCTGTCCTAATTTATTTTTGCCATTGCTGTGCATCTGCCATAGATGTAGGGAGGTGTCCTGAAGCACATTGTATGGGTTCCACCAAGGCAAGGAATCCTGCCTTTGGGATTCCTGCACAATCTTTCTTTACTTCCAAATGCAGCAACTGCTAATGAAACATCTCAGCTGGCATCATCTTTTCCATTAAAATACAAACTGAGGAGATTTTTCAAAGATAATCTCCTTAACACCACAGAACTTCATTGGAGTTTAAAGCACACTAACTAGGAAAACATATTTAATTTTGTTTCAGTGGAATTGCAGAGTAGTTTTTTTCCATGATCTTTTACGTTATTTAGATTGATCTTCTGGTTACGACACTTTATTATATGCCATTAAATTAATGAAAGATTGATTTATCTCAAGATGCTGAGTGAAGTAGCAGATGAAATTCCACATTGATAAACACAAAGTAAGTTTTCTCAGAGAAAAACAAGATGAACTATACATACCTAATGATGAGTTTTAACTTGATTGCTACAACTTTGAAAGAAGATATATAAGACTTCTTGAATAGGATTCAAAAACATTCCCTCCATCCTTAGAAGCTGTAAAAAGAGAGTAATAGAATGTCTCAAGAAAAAGATTGAGAGAAAATTATAAGTGGTTACACCACTGAATACCTCTTTGATATAGTCACATCTTTATATTAAGATTTTCTGAACTCAGGTAAAAAATTACAGCAGAAGTGAAATAGGCAGAAAGACAAACAGGAAGGATGCTCAGAGTTATAGAACAGTGTCTCCTCAGGAAGCCTGGAGTGGATCCTCAGTCAAGTTCCTCAGTCAAGAAACAGGAATGACTCAAAAATAACAGAAATTTATCAAATCAGGAATAAAGTAAAGATCATAGGAAATACTTGTATTGATACTGACTTAAGCAGTACTTACTGGCACTTGTACTTCAGCAACATTTTTAGCAATATAACTCTAGAAGCAGTAAAGTCAATATTCATATAGAAAGTTTAAAAAAAACTATATTATTTTCATAAAGTGTGTAATTACTGACCCATTGCCAAAGGACATAGTTGTTAAAAGCTTATGTGGTTTCAAAAGATGATTTGACATACTTTTTGAATAACTTTTAAAAAAAAATCCATCAAAGGCAATATAAACCCAGCTATACAATCTCTAGCTTTGGAAGTCCTTAACTTCCAAACTACTGAGAGCAAGAGGTAGTAGAAATATGCCTGTATACTTGCTGTGCTCCTGCACCTTTGCCTAGAATTTGTGTTTAGACATCAACAAGTCCACATGGTAAAGCTCAGTGCAAGGAGAGGATTTCTCACATTAATTCTCCAATAATAGCAATAGGAGAGCAAGAGAAAAAGCTTTAGCAGAGAAACAAAGTTTTCTTCAAAGAGGTTCTTTATATTGTGTTCCTGGACTGCAATGCATTGTAGAGACGAGTCAAAAATGGAGGAACTGATTGGAAATTTCTTGGGTCAACTCATTCACTTGGACAGGTAAGTCAGCTAAGAGTGGAGGGCCAATGACCATTTTTTTCTGTCTGAGAAGCTGCCCCACATGTCAGGTCAGTCTCTAATTACAGCATCACAGCTCTGTACCCCAGTGAGCAGCACGGCCACTGGGGTTCTATGCACGACTGTTAGCATGGTCTAATGAATGTAATGAAAGGTCTCAGGCCTTGACCTTCAACCCTGGGGCATAACACTGGCCATTGGGCTACCTGCTTTCTGCAAAATGAAGCCACCTGGATTTAATTATTTCATATGAACAAAATATCTTCCAGGTATTTCTGAAAACTGTGAAGGTTTCTTGTTAATTGGAAAGACAGTGTCTCAGGACTCTGTTTCCAAACTGAGAGTATCCAGTGTAAGCCTAGAGGAAACAGATAGTGTGCAGGACCAATGCTAAGTGCATATTAAATCTTGGCTGGCACATATTCTGAGAGCCCCAGGAGTGCCTGACAGCTCCCAGATCTGGTTGTGCGTGCTGGCTGCAAACCTGTTCTGTGCCGTGCATGGAAGGACGTTGCCTGTGGGGAAGATGTGCAGCTCCTTCCCCCCTGTTTTCATTGCAGGGACGAGGCCATTGTGAAGGAACTGAAAGACAATCTAACAGGTCCTGGAATTACCCTGAAATGTGGGATGTGCTGCTAATGTACCTGTTTCCCAGTCAGGGCTAGAGACATATGTTAAAGTGTTTTCAGACATGCAGTAGGAACAAAACAAGGAAAGGCAAATTTCATTTTCCTAGATCTCTCATTAAAAATTTTGGTGAAGACAGGGGCATTTCCTTTGTACAGTTCAGACATTTTTATGTTAAATGACATGTATGTTAAGTAGGTTATGCTCCTTGGCTGGTAAGTATTTCATGTTATTATTCTGTGAAATAAAAATCTGCAATTTTCTTCACAGGGTTTGACTTAGGGCATAGGTCTGCAGGTCTACTTGTAGTCTATAGGTTTTGTTTGTAAATGTAACCGTGTAAAAGAAATAATCTTGCCTAATTAATAATTTATTGTTGTTTCTTGTGTTTCAAATCTAACTGCTTCCAGTTTTCTACTTCCTGCAGGGTGCCCTGACCCATAATCAGTCTGGTAAAAGGATTTGTTGGTATCAGATCTGTTTTCAGGCATGCCAACCACCTCACATATTATAAGAACTCTTTCTAATAAATGCTTGTTTATATTGCAAAATTATCAGAATCCCAGCAAAAGCCAAGTATAACAAAAACTTTTTAAAACTTTTTTTTTATAAAATATTTTTAATTTGAAAATCAATTGCTTTAAAAAAATGGTACTCTTGCATACTTATTCCATCCAGCAGTGATTTGTACTTCTGGGCTCAGGACTCAGTAATTAAGATACTCAACACCAACCATAGGAGGTGAGAATCCTGTCAATTAGGAGACCCGTGGTAGTTGTAATTACACACATTCCTTGAGCTTCTCAGGGAGGTTTTCATAATTATTTAAACAGCTTTTAAGTAATTAGCACTTTAGAATGTCATTTTCTTGTATACTTAATTAACAATATCACTAATTAACAGAAAGATTCAGAAAATAAAATTGATAGAATGATACATTGAAAATTTTGAATATATTAGATTTGTAGTTGCATTGAAGTTTTATATCTTACACTTCAAACTGATCTCATAATTGCAAAAGAACTAAAATATTTAATAGAATGTGACAAAAAAGTGATTTTACCCATTTAAATAATATGCTGATGTCTACCTTTTGGAAGCAGTTGATGGTCCTCCTCTGTCTCCACCTGAAAGATTCTAAATTAGTATTTCCTTTGGTATTGAGAGTTGGTATTGCTTTAGTCTGTGAGTTTGAGACAAGTTATTAAATTTTGGCAGCTTTACATAATATGATTACATGAAGAAATTATTTTATATGTTTATTTGATGCACATCAATCTGATTTTGTATTCCTAAAGTGAATCTTACAACAATGAATTGGAGATTCATTATTTCAGTGTTAATGGAAATAGTCCTGCATTTTGCAAATGTTAATGTTGATGAAGCTTCACGTTATGGATAAAATGTATATATGGAAGAATTTAATACTGGGAGTTTTTTCCACTTGTCAAACACAGAAACACATGTGAGCTTTGGATCGTGGAGGTCAGCAATAAAGAACGAACCATATCTTACTTTTGTAATAAATAAACTAAATGTTAGCTTTACATTATTCAGATTGCTTTCAGTAGCAATCTGAAATGTGAAAAGGTGTGAAAGTGTAAGATATCCTCAGGAACAAGAACAGGGGTTCTTCCATCCTATTTTCTGGCATGCTAAGGAGGTTATGATAGGAGATACTTCAGAGTTTTAACCCTCCTATATCTTCCTATTTATGTTGCCTCCATGTCCTTTCAGTGTTTAGTCTTCTATGCTGATAAACAAACTTTTTTAAGAAAAATGGAAGATTTTTACTTAAAAAATAAGCTGAAGATGAAAGTACTTTTTTTATCTCATATGAATGCTCTATGAACGTCATTTATTATTTTGTTTCTAAATTGACACTGCACAATAATTTAATGCATTTGTTGATTCTTCAGATCCTCAGTAGTACTCAGACCCTCTGCGTAATTTAGTCTAAAATGTCCAAGGCTAAGAGCCAGTGGAAGTAAGCTATGGAAAATGGTGTAATGGCTCTTATTCTGTGATCTCAAAGGATGGAAATACCTGCCTGTTTTGAAGCATTCCTTCCTTTTCGGTTGTGTGGATTTGTTTTGTTTTGGTTTGGTTTGGTTTTTTGTGCTTTTTTTTTTTTTTTTTTGAGACTGACAAAGATGGTAAGAAGTGGAAGCTGGACTCTTGCCAAGAAATTGAATCATCCTTCCAAGAAACTGAATTATCATGCCAGAAAGGGTACATATCAGGCACTATTTACTATTGGTAACAACCTACATTTACTCTGTTTTCCTGTTCAGTTCAAACATGTTCTTATCTTGGCAACTGTAACTGGGATATTGTGGTTTTAAAGGAAGAGAGAGGAAGGGCAACTGGGGGAGAGGAACAGAATCATCCATAAGGAGAAGAAAAATGAGCAAATGCAAAAAATCAAACCATGTAGAAGAAGTCTGAGGGGTTGGTTTGGGTTTTTTTTTTTTTTTTCTGGTGGACTGTTTTGTTGTTTGTTTTAGGTTTTTTTTGGTTTGGTTTGGTTTTGATTTGGTTTGGTTTGGTTCTTAATGTAGGTTTCAGGAAGGTGCCACTGTTAAAATCATTCATCTGCTATGTGTAAAGTGTATTAGAGCAATCAAAAAATCTTTTTCGTGCACACGGTAGAAGACATGCATCAGTAAGGTAGACTGGGGATGGGTCTAGCACATAAGATCTCAGTTCTGCAGCTGGGAACCATCTTTCTTTGGAGTGAGACAAAAAAGGAAAACAGTAAAAAGTGCCACAGTGATGCACTCCAGAGAGCCAGCAAGGCAAAACCAGACAATTATATATCCTTGTGGTAAAGCCCAGTAAGACACTGCAAATCCATTTATTAATGATAAACTCAGTAGTGGAGTGCTTTAGCTGCATAATCCTAAATGTTTATTTAGCAGCTGACCATGATTGTCACTTTTTGGTGATGTCAACAAACATTCACAAAAAGTAAAAAATCTTTTGACCTGGTGCTCTTGGAAAAGAGTACCTGCCTCATACATGTACTAAAATAAGCATTAGCAGAGTTGAAAAAGGCAGATGCTTTCTTTCCCAGAAAATAGTCTTAGAAGAAAGTGGGATGAGTACATGAATCTTGCTTATTTTGGAATTAGTTTTCCTTTTATCCCTTGAAATAATACACTTGGTCTGTGGATAGTCATTTTGCAGAAATCTGGATTCTATAAATTGCTGCATCTCTACGTTTTTCTTAGATAATAATTCATATTAGTATACCAAGGGTTTTAGCTAAAAATAATTTAAGAATCAAAGCAAAATCAAGAAAATATGCAGAATACCCATTGCTAATAATTTCTTTAGCTATTCACTAGGCTATGGATTTTGTTTCTGTCATTTCAATTATACTACCTACATTTCATTTTCCTTCCCACTAAGGGGATTATAGTTCCTTTCTAAAATTAATTTGGTGTCTATGGATAGTTTCATTTTGCTAGGTCCAGTCAGTGAGGTTAATTTGACATACCAAATCATGCTATTTAAGTCAAGAAGGAATGCTTAGATTACTCAGTTTCATCTCCTGTATGCTTTAGGTTTTTTTTTTTCCACAGGTGTTAAACTTACTGATTGTGTATGTATTAATTGTTCCATTGAATAAGACAGTAAATAGTGAATCCATTTTTTTTCTGTATATTGTACATTGCTTAGTCTCATTTGCAGCCACAAATTAGGAAATACCTGTCCATTTGTAACCATAGATTTTTGTTTAAGAAGATGCTTAGGATCTTGTATTCCTAGGTTTTTGGTTTGATTTTTTTTCTTTAAACTATTAAATTGGAAATAACTATTAAATTGGAATTGGTGTGTTTGTATGTGTGTGTTGTAATTAACTTTCAACTTTGTACATGTTTTTAAAATACAACATCAGAACTTGCATATTTTCCATACTATACTTACAAATTGCCTTCCTAAATTTGTTTACTGCTCTCTGTTTGTACAGTGAAAATGTCTTATGCTGTTTTTGTCCATTCCTCATCTTGGAAGTTGATGTTCTCTTTTTTGGTCCATGAGATTGATAAGTCTATGTAAGACTCACTCCTTCCCTTCACAGTCTCCTCCAGTATGGCTGCCATGTCTTTCCAGAAGTGAAAGTTTGAAACTGGCTGCATTAAACATGCATTTTGTTCAACAAATTATCAAAGGCTCCAAATTATCTGCACGGATGTTCTGAACTCATGGTGAATTATTAGACTTACAGTGTGGTCTTTTCATTTTATAACTAAAAATAAGTATTATTTCATATTTACTCTGATTAAAGGCTAGAAATTGTTGAAGGTTTTTAAGCCTGTGGGAAACCTTGCCTGTATTCCCTGGCCATTCCATCTGAGAACAGCATTTGAAGTCTTAAACACAGCCCTATTTTTAATATCAGAACACAGGGCGCTTGTATGTCAGATGCCTGGTGCTATTACCTCTAATAATCAAACCTTCAATTTTCTCAGATAATTAAACAGAATCATTTGACAAGATACATTTTCTAGGAAAGCATGACAATTGTTTGCATTATATTTTTAGTCTTTGTCTTATATTAATTACAGTCCTTTATACTCATTATTTTTTTGAATTCTGTATGAGCTCTCTCATTACTTTCCCCAAGGCTGATGTCTAGCTAGCCTGCCCATAGTCATGTGGGTCAGCCAGCTCAATGGTTTCAATGGCACACTTTATTCATTTGTAGTTTCTCTGGCATGCAGAGACCTAATTAAAATTGCTACCAAGGGGTCAGAGATGTCCTCTATCTACAAAATGGAGTGGTAATTTTAAAATGTTGTCTCCTAGCAAAATCTCTTGAATTAGAGCTGAAAAAGCGTTGAGATTGTCAATTTAAATATAATAAAAAAATATCATGCAGTGTTATGAAGAATGCAATAATCAGGTAGTGAACTAAGGGGAGCTATAACCCCCATTTTTAAAAAGAGAAATAAGAAAGATCTGGGTAACTACAGGCTGATCTCTCCTTTATGCATAGTCAGATCATAGAGTAAATCCTCCTAGAAACTATGCTAAGGCATGTGGAAAACAAGGAGGTGATTGGTGGCAGCCAGCCCAGCTCTACAAGGAACAAATCAAAACTGACAAATCTGGTAGCATTCTAAAATGAAGTTACAATGCTGGTGGATCAGGGAAAAACAATTGATGTCATTTACCTGGACTTGTGTCTCTTTGTTGGTGACATCCACAAAATTGAAAGCTGCATCAGAATTTATCTGCACTTGAAGCTTTTTCCTTTCCTTTCTCCAGCTGTGAAATGCAGAGGCACACTGAGTTTTACCTGATTAAATTTAGGCAGACTGGTCAGATGGTCACAGAAACGCAGTCTAAGGTGCCCTGTGGCATTTTGAAATCTAGTGCAATACACTTCTTAGTACAACACACTCAAGGAGCTTCCGGAACTGATGAAGGGAAGCTTCAGAAGGTGAAGGTAATAACTAATTTATAAGCTTAGCAGAAATATTTCCATCTCAACGGTTATGTCAGAAATCTCAGAGCACAAATGAAAGAGGAAAAAACAGAAGTAAAAAAATGTGAATCACAAATTCAGATCTAGGAACAAAACTGGTCTTCTAAAACATTGTGGTTTTACTCAGGTCTGATATTAGCATACTGAGCGGGTACAGAAAATGATGGATTATTTGAAAACCAAACAGTGAGGTATCAGCCAAACCTTATCTTCACAGCATGGTAATTTGTGTAATGGCTCATAATCAGATTTTACAGTCCTGACATTGCTTTTCTTCTAAATGACAGGCTAAGCAATCCTTAAAAAGTGGTAGACAACGAATAGATTTGACCTAATTCCTGCATTCCTATTCCAGTTACACAGGTTTTAATTATTTCTAATATCATGCATTCATCCAGTAAAGCAGACACTACTGATCTTATTTACTCCTAATTTTAGCTAAATCATACACAAATCTGTCTATCCCTTCCTTAATGACTTCCCCACCACCATCACCCCAACTAGACATGTCTCCAGCAGGAGCTGTTATTTGCTGTTGCTCTGTGGCTGCCTTCCGCTGTGGAGCTTGGGGCACCACGCAGTGCCAGGGCACGCCTGGTGTGCTGCCATGGGGATCTTCAAAGATTGCAGCACACAGGGGGAAAAGAGTGGCTACACCTTTTTGTAGAATGGGTGAATAATTATAAAAACCTTGGGTTCAGTTTAAATCTGTTGGAGCTATGTGGAAAGGAGAGAATCTGAAGAAGGAAGAAAAGATAAAAAAGAGAACGTGGAGTGACAGTGCTGCTGTTGACTCCCAAATCTCAAAAAAATTCTGTACATTTGCTCAAAACTGAATGAAGCAGACACATAGTTTGGACCAAAACCATGACTGAAGTTATGGGTTCTTTTATCTTGCTGCTTCTTTGTTCTTTAGATTGTTTTCACTCTTTCTCCACTGCTGTAGTGAATTTAGATTCTTCCACAGACTTCTAAAGTAGTCAAAATGTATGTGATATGATAAAGCTGGAAAATAGCTGTTTAGAGAAGGTCTAATATTATTTTTCTGGTTGTTGCAAGTGTAACTCTCAACTACTTTGTCCTGTTTATTTTAAAGTATGCTTGTATATATATGTTTATACATATATATGCATAAGTTTTGCTCTGTTTTAGACTTGCTGGATTCATAGTTGCTGCATATCTGAATCCCAGTACTGACTACATCATTAAAATTTAATACTTTATTATTAGTCAGCTATTCACTGTGTCCATTTTCAAAGTGATGAAACTGTAAAATGAACAGACTTTTCCCTTTGGGAAAAACCCCTATCCCTTTTACTGGCTATTTATATCAGACTTCTACGCCTTTCACGCTTTCCCTGTAGCCCTAAATGCATTTCTTGGGAACTAGGTGTCACTCATATCCTTAAAAAAATACTTCACCTAGGATTGACTATGCTTGGAAGCATGGAACATAAAGTATATAATTTCTGGGGTCACTTCCCTCAAGAAATGAAAAAATCTTCCTTTTTCCAGCTCTTTGGTTTTCAGACTGCCGTTCTCATTCAGCGAGGTCACAGGATGAAAACTCCCTTGCTGAAAGCCTGAGTATCGATCATAGTTATGTCTCTGCAGATGCATCATTTTATTGCCTTGCTCTGACATTTCCCTCTGCTTCCTGAGCTGTGCTCTGTGGGTTTATTGTGTTAGGTATTGCCTCCAACGACAGCGATATTCTAGCCATGACACAGGAAATAATCCATCGCTTTATGCAACGGTCATGAAAACATCACACTTAAGGAAAATCTACATAAACTGGTGCAGATGAATCATGAATGTCTGTGGTCAGGTTATGATATGATGAAATATATTCTGTGAAGTGCAAGTGCCATTGCACAATGGTATTATTAATACAAGTGGATGAAAATGGATATTTTTGAGGATGAGAAATGTTCTATAGCTCTCTAAAGCAATTTTTGTCCTTACTACTCAGCAGCCACTACAACAATATGTTGCTGAGAAAAAAAAGGGAATTGTGTTTATTTTCATCTTAGTAGTTTTTCCCAATTTCCTAAACCCTTCAACTAAATAAAGCTTAGATCTTGTTCTCTGGCTAAAATGATTTGACACAATGCTTTTCTTGTTTTAAGGGGTCTTGATTTTTGAAAATTAAAAAAAAAAATTATAATAATTCAAACAGGTTTTGATGAATGGAGATGGGCCAAAAATAACTGAAAAAAAAAAAATCAGCCTTCACATGTAGCTGTGGAAGACTTTGCACAAACAGATTCATTATTTCTAGGTCACCACAGGTCAACACAAGCCAATTCTGGTCAAGCAGTATCAGCTCTCTGTGTTGCAATGGTATTCCTAGGTAAATTATTGCTCATTTGTTTCTCTGAGGAGTCTACCCTAGGACTCACTTCTATGGAGGGCTAGGCATGTGCAAGGAACCGAAGGAAAAAAACAACTGTTTTAAAAAAAAAATAATTTCCAAAATAAAATAATTCCAATAGAGTAATCTTGTGAAACAGCAAATCTTGAATATGTTCAAGTGAACACACTGCTCACTGCTCAGCTCTGAGATAGCAGCTGATCTGAATCTTCAGCTCGTCCTTTGGAAAGATGAGAGGTAGATGCTGTTTTTTCTAATGCTGGTCTACTGTTGTTTGATATTACATTTTTGATGTACAGGAAAATGAGAGGAAAAGGTAAAAGTAACCATTGTTTACCTTCTGCACAAAAGAAATTGTGAAGAGTGCTGAAAAAGGGATTTGTGGTAAGCCTAGGAAAGCACACAGTCATTTTAGGAATCTGTCATATCCTAAATATTAAAACAATTTAGAAACAACAGTAAAAACTGAAAATTGAAGAAGATTCATCCACAGCTTTCTATCCCTGCAGCTTCTTATAAAACCTTTTAACCAAATAAAACAAAGCAAAAATAAAGAAATTGCATAAAGTCTTTTAAGACACTGTTTTTTTAAGATTGTCCTCTGTAAAATTTTACCATATATTCTTTATATCTGAGAATATGCATCTGTGTTAACTTCTCACAGAGAAGTGTTTTAGTCTCTCAGTGCTTCCAGCCACATGAACAGGCAGATGAGGCAACTGAGAATATGAAGGATCCATACTCTGACCTACTATGGTCTTTTTAAGGGGCACCTTGGGAAGTGCTGGGATGTTTTGTTTTCTGTCTGAGAAACTTGTGTGTTAGGAAAAGGAACATTTTCCCTGACTGCCTGAAAACCTCACAGATGCAGACTTCATATGCCAGCACTCTAGCTGAGCTGCTGGGAGAAACAGGCTAAACCAGATCCTTGGAATAGGTTGCTTTGTGGGGACTCAGGAGGAATCTGTCCACGTGGTCATCCAGGATGGATCAAATCCCATGCAGATGTTTTTCCTCACCTTGGTTTTAAGCCAAGCACCATGCTCTGGAAGGGGAAAAGCTCAAGCTCTTGATTCTAGACTTGCCTTTTAGCTGTCTCACTGTGGGCTGTGAGCCAGTGCTGGTGGGGCAGGTTGCTCTCCAGCTGGGCTCACCAGCTTATGTCCATAGCCCCAAGCCCAGGTGGACATTTCAAATCAGAGCTACAACAGGCTGGCTACATGGAATGAGAATTTGCTGGCACAAGAGCTTAGCAGGTTTAATCCTTATCTGAAGTTACCCTTTGGTTACCTTGTGGGGCAGATACAACTTCAGGGTTAGAGAGGACCAACAAAAAAAGCTGAGTATGTCATGAGTATATGGGTACATCAATTCAAATATTGCCTCTTACAGAAGACACAGAGAACTGAGCCTTACAGAAATTGTGCCTTGAAAAACATCAATACTGTGTATAACAGAAACCCTACACTCTTCATGAGGGACAGCCCTTTTACTGTTTCCTCAGCCTGGCTGTTTTCACTCTGTACTGCTTTTTGGACCATTATGCTGGAACTCATATTTCATTAGCATTGCAGAGATTTGCACATCTCTCTTTAGTTATTTAGAACCTGACAAACCCTTTTAAATTTTTGACCCAAGAATCTGAAAACCACGGAAAGGAATAAAACCAGAACTGCATCTCACAAAATATTACTATGTTTCTGTAATTTTTAAACTGAGCATCCCAAAGGCAGTCTCTATAATAGCCTTCATATAACAGGAAAAGAAAATAGCAACCATAAACCCCCTTACCTGTTAATGTATCTTCTATTGATCTTGCAAATAAGTTCATCAGAGAAATACAAAGTGTTTAAAGTGATTTCTGGGTAAAGCACTGCACACCCTATTGCAGCATAAATGGTCCCTAAATAGGCATCTTTGAGAAGCAGCACAGAAAAATAACTCATTAGGAAAACTATTTTAGAATAGTTTGTTTCTTCATTGAGGGAATGGGGTATTATTGCCCTAGAATGATTTAATTCACCCTAATTATATTCTGTTTGATATCTGCAGCTGTCTTGGAAGCAAGCTTCTGCTATGTAAATCCAAGAAATGCTTCTCATCTCATTTGAAACCCCAAAGTACTCTAATTTTCAAAGGAATTTTAAGCTGATCTCTACTTATGTTCATTGAATTTTTCAGAGGAATATCAAAAGAATAACTCAAAATTCTGAATCCTGTCACTTATACAGACTATTCATCCTCAGTGTACCTCATAAATGTATATACATGGAATACAATATATATTTGCACTACAGTGTTAGAAAGTTGTGTAGAGGCATGATTGTATGTGACCAAGAACATCTTTGTTTTGAAATGTTCATAGAACATATCAGTATAAATTGTGGGGTTTTTTTCTTTGAATTTCAGTTTACTTTAGAACAGATGTGAAGCTGTCTCTTCAGCAACTTTTTAACATAGTCATTAAACAACACCACTTTGGTTGACATGGAAAAACCAAAAGAGGAAAATTTCTGAAAAAAAAAATGTTTTTTATGCATCCTTCAATGTCTTCAGCAGTAGCTGTCCTTGTTACAGTGCCACACTGCATAATACACATAATGATGAGGAATGAGCAGGAATTTTAATTAAATATTTATTTTTGGATGGCCACCAGAAATGGCAATCAGCAAGCACTGGTATTTATTCTGGAATATTGCCATCAGTTCCAGGCAAGATAGGAAAGTGAAAAAGGTGGAGTGAAAAACCACAAGGACCTGTAAAATGCATGAACATTCAGTAAGAGATGGCCTCTTCCTCCCCTACAAATTACACCTGATCAAAACCTACAAATCATACACCTAATCAACAAAACAGAGCAGTTTGCTTTCTTCTACTCTGAAGGAAAATGCTCCCTTTATTCATCTTGAGAAGGGTTACAAGCAGTTTGGAAACAAAACAAGGAAAGTCAAATGTTTTCTTTCAAATAAAAATACCTTATAAAGACAGAATTTTAATCAGGGGTTAGAAATTTTAAAGTAAAAGCAGTTTTATGCTTTCGAGGTAGAACATGAGCAGAATTTAGGTAGTAATTAAAAAAAAATTCAGAAACTTCCATCCATAAGGGTGGAATTTCCATCCACTAAGGGTGTTTTTCAGGTCAAACTCCTTAGGAAACTGTAACTCTCCACACCATCTTAACAGGACTAGCTAAACTGAACATGAGGAGTCTTGAAAGGGGCACCTTCTACAATAATTCTACCACAGAAGCCAGTTCATTAGACACAGTTTTAGACTTTCTAATGCTTCTCAGCTTCCTACTTCTCTATTCCCAAGTCTCCCACACATTCTGTTACAACCCATATTTGCAAAGAGAAAGCACCACCAAAAACAGAAGGACTCATCTTGTTCCTCTTTGAAAGAATTAAAGTACAAGGTTTGGTCAATGAATCCAAATTTGCCATGGATGTTCAAACTTCTCATCCTCAAGTTCTTAAAATCAATTCTTCCTTTACTCCCAGTTTCTTATTTTACCTATTTTATCTGCTCCATCCTGACATGCTAGTTGCAATAGTTCCCTTTGCAAGTTTCCCAAGGCTCTTCATGTACTAAGCAGTGAATAAATGTTGTTAGCCCTGAAGTTCAAAATTTGGTTTAAATGGAGGTTCATGAAATTAAAAGTTCTTTTGGGGATGTAGCATTAGATATGAAAACCAAAGAAAAGCTGCAATGATGTTAAGATAGTCACCTGAGTATCCTGAAATTATCTTTTGGGGACTGGAAACTTCTATTCACAAAGGAAGATATCAGAAATTATTAAAAATTGCTCATAATCTAAAAATAAATGCTATATTGGGAAAACAGAATAAAGCTGGAGTATCTTAACTTTCAAAAATTTTAATAAAAGAAACATACATTTTAAACACATGCAAGATTATTCTTCAGGGACTGTTTCAAAATTACTCTTAGAGAATGATCTAGAAAGAACTATAACTCAGAACTTTGAAAAAATGTTGTCATGTAGAAAAATCTCAAGATTCAGAATTAAAATAGCTTTCTGTCAAATTTTCAATCGTTTCCCTCTCCCTTAAATAAATGGGCAGATCATGAATAAATGGGAGTATACAAAAACTCCTTTATTTTCAATTGCAGGCAAAACTGATAAAAAATGTTGGAAAATATGAGGACTCAAAATCTGTGGAAAAAAATGGCATTAAACAAATGCAGTTTATTATTTTCCTAGATTACTCCACTTCATGGAATATGAGAAATAGCAAATGCTGGAACTACAGAGATGTATGTGACCATAAAACTTTGTGCCAACATATGAAAAAGCTTTGATATAATACCAGTAGAATAAGGTCTTCCAGTGAGAGTTTGAACACCAGCAGCTAAGGGTGTTCACCTTATGTCTAAGTCAATGTTGGAATAATAAAAAATATTATAAAGATTTTACTTGCTAAAAAGCACTTTCTACAGCAAATTATAAGCATATCAGAGAAAAAAATTTAAAGTTTCAATGGGAGCCTTTCACTTTTAAGTCACAATTTTGATTGTTTATGGTGATGACTTTCTCCAGCTTTCAGAGATCTCCTCTATTCTTCATCACTTTTCCAAAATACAAAATACAAAAAATTTCATTTACTGTGAGGATGGTTGAACCTTAGAACAGATTGCCCAAAGATCATGTTTCCTTGGAGATGCTCAGAACCTGACTGGCTGTGGGCCCCCTGCTCTAGCTGATCCTGCCTCTATCTCCGTGTGTTGTATCAGATGATTTTTGGGGCCACTTCAAACCTCAACCAGTTTGAAATTGTGTGGTTCTGTGACAGATACTGCTTAATAAATTCACATTCCCAGACATAATTACTCGAGTTTATGATAAAACAATGTTAATTCATTTTTTACTCTAATTTTTAATTTTTATAGATTTATATTATATTAAAATAGATGTATTTATTTATCTATAGGTATAAGGGAATAAGTAGACTGGAATGGCCATGTGCTTAAGCTTTGTAAAAGAAAGGTGAATGATAGCATATGGACACTACCAGCATCTCCTCAGTGAAAGAAAAGACAAGACTTCTGTGTAAAACTTAATTTAAAACATTTCTTACTCTGCTTCTTTCCAAGACCCTTTATCTGTGCACTTATTCATGACAGCAGCATCCCAACACCTGATGTAAGGCAGGCAGGGATTTTTATTCAGCAGATATGTAAATTTTATGTTGATGAAGATTTTTACAGTGCATGTCTGGAAATGTCTGGCTTGTACTTTTCAAATTCCCGTTGCAGACAGAGTCTTGCTGAGCAGAGTAGTCTGCTTTAATCTTGGGCTCAGCAATTTGCCAAGGATTACATGATCTAGACTGCATTTGTAAGTAAATCAGGACCTGATGAGACCCTTTCACTTTATGTCACTTAGAAGAAGGTGGTAAAGGAGATCTAATGTCATATAAAGCTAAGTCCATATATTTGAAAAGCTACAGGAAAAAAATTTTACTATCTTTTGAAAAATATCCTGTGACAGTGGTAGAGGGTAGTAAACAAGGTCTGTAGAACACAGAGGTATGAGAAGAAAGGAGCTGAGGAAGATGCAGAGATGTCTGAAACATATTTTTATTAAGATGTTTGTTGAGACAGTGGGAAACCAAGACGAAAATGTAAAACTTTTTTTTTACTGTTTCAGTAGGATTAAAACAATTAATTACATGGCATTCTTTGAAATTATTCAGAAGGATAAGCAGCAGTAGGCTTGGTGAAAACTGTGAGTTTGGGTTTACACAAAAACTCCATAAAGCAAACCAATTTGCAACAAATGTGTCACAACAGGGGAAAACTGATTCTGGAAAAATTAACTTTTATTTGAAAAACTAAATCATACAAACAGGTGCACACAATCTGTAGTATTAAAGTCACTGTATCATCTCTCTGCAGGACTTTTCTTCATGATCCATCAATCTTTCATAGATATATATATAAGTGATATATAGTACAATTGTTGGAAAAGATAGTAAGAAAATTTCTCAGAAATTAACAGTTTCAAGTTGTGTGAGATGTTTGAGATTCAAAGAATGGACTTACTGACAGAATTCAAGCTTTGCAGAGTAGTGGGCAGCTCAGAAGTTTTACCCTGTATGGGATGGGCATTAGTAACCAAAGACACCTGGCTGTGTTGTTAGCTGACTTTCTTGGCATTCTATAATGCCAGGATTGTCAAGCAAACTGCTTCTGGCAAGAGGTTTTTTGAGCAGCACCATGGATATTTATATATGACAAACTTTATGGTCCTGTCAGCCCTTTGCCACTTGCTAGGGCAGCTGAAGTGCTGTGAGAATATTATGTGCTGAATAAATTATTTTGTACATGTCTACATTTATTTTCAGTGAATAGTAGGCTTGATCTGTAGCACAAACTGATCTGTTCTGGAAATATAAGATAATATATACTTGGTAGTAAATGTGAAAGTAAGATACCAGTTCCAGATCAACTCGGTGTACTCATCTCTTCTCTAGGATTGTTCTTGTTTCCTATATCTAACATGCAGTTTTCACTACTAGAAATTCTATGTGTTCCTGAAATATTTGGTTTTTGTTTTAGCCAGCTTTTGTATTCTTTCTCAAACTATTCACTCATTTTCTTTGCTGATGGAAAGTCTCTCTGCATAGTAGCCTGGCAAGTATCTTAGGAGTTTGGTTTGTGCACAATGTCACGTGGAAAGTTGTTCAATAGGTTATTATGTAATTTAATATGGTTCCAAATCTGTGAAAAAAGCTATTGTCATATAAGTCAAACAAGACTTTTGCAAGGAGCAGGAAAACCATCTTGTCTGAGTGCAATTTAGACGACTTGCTGGAATCAGTAATTTCTCTATGCAGTGCTTTAATGGCATATTAGCTAGTGGTAAGCCTGACACAATTGGAAGTGTTTATCCGAAATATACCATATGAGACTGTTACGTCTGTCTACACAGATGATCCTATCTTTGGTGTTCCTTAATAGTCTTGCTTTGTACCTCACTTTTGAAATGTCAATTTTCATTTCTAGATATTTCTCCCAAAGTGCTAAGGGTTCTATACCACCTTAACTCTCATTGGCCAAGTATCTAAAAGTGGATATTGTATAAACCCCACAGGCCATACAGAAAATGTCGATTTACTGGCTCTCATTTCAAAAGGGTTTGTTTTCTCTCTGGGTCTAAGGGAGGATCAGGAAAAACAGAAGCTTTATGGTTCCACCGAAAGTCTGTTCTGGAGGCATTCAAGGCCAGGTTGGATTGGGCTCTGGGTAACCTGGTCTAGTGATAAGTGAAACAAGATCATGTTTATGGTCCCTTCCAATGTTTACCATTCTGCAATTCTATGATTTTCTAAACCATTTTCTCTAAGACATTAGTAGCTACAACAGTATTGCTTGTCTTCCAAGTTTTATTTCATCAGTCTAATGGGACATAGAAGGTACAATTTTGAATGAAGACAACACAAGCGTGATTATTAAAGTACTTCAAATAATATTTTTACGCATCTTTTCAGGCATACAAACTTTCTTGCATATAGATAAAAATTGTGCTTTTGCCAACAAATATATGAGGAAGATGTCTTTTCCCAATATACAGATGTTCTTTGATATACTGCAGTCTTTCAAGAAGAAGAATTTCAGGAAATTTGTGACTTATAAGAGTATGTGGGAAGAGACACAATTTGCAGTAAACACTGTATGGTTGTAAAGACACACAAACTGTTCACTGCAGAAAGAAAACAGAAAATGAACATGTAGATAACACTGAAAAATGGTGTTAACAGAGGCAACTTTCATAACTGGTATTGAAATAACAACAAAAATTATTCAACTATGAATTAACAGAAAAAAAAGCTGCAGTTTAAGGTAGACTATCATGTTGTATGATGTATGTACACAATTTGCCTGAATCTAAGCATAGCTGCGTTTGAAAATACTGTAATAAATGTTGGGTTATTTTTATAATGTGAACTCACTTAGGTAACATTTCCATGCACATTTGCTCACATGCATGTTTGCAAATACAAAGACTGAAGACAAAAGACAGAGTATAAAAAGCAAAAAAAAACATATTTTTTTTTAAATTCACCCCTCATGTAGAACAAAAGTCTGAGCAGCCACAGCTATATTTAAAAGAAACTAAGCAAAGACTGAAGAAAAGATTTTTTCCATCTTCCAGAAATATATTTATGATGCTTTTTCTTTCAGATTTCCATTTAAAGAAATGCCATTTTAATTGGCATAATCTTTTGAAGCAGAACATTTGCCACTTTTTGAACAATAACCAGAGAACAGGCATAGCATGTGTAAATGTGTGCCACATTTTTCTTCACCTAGCACCTAGTTTATTATATAGAGTATAGAAGCAAAAGCAATTATGCAAAGGACAAAACAGATTTTGTTGAAGGTACATATACTGCACTAATTTGCACCTGAGTATAGTTCATTAATTCCACTGCACTTTTAATAATTTCCTGCTTAATTTCTCTTCTTTTTTTCCTTCTTCTTTTTTTTTTTTTTTTTTTCCTCTTGGTAATGTAAATTCATTCTCTAGCCAGAGCTAAGAAGCTAAAAAGATTTAGGTCATGATTAAATGTTCCAGTACCAATGACTATCAGTCGACGTAAATCTATGAAAAGAATTCAGTTTCTCAGTTAACTATGAAGATATCTGACTCCACAGCTTTTTGTCATTCATTTTCAAGACATTCAGTCAAAATAGCACCATTCCATAGTTTCTACATCTAGGAAGTGTAAATGGACACAGACACTTCTATCTCAAATTGGCAGTAGGCAGGGCATACTAGCCACTGTGAAGAAAATTAACTCTACCCCAGCCAAAACCAGCACAATTGGATGACAAATAATGGCCTTACAGTAAAAGTATTTCCTTTAAGCAATCAAGAATGAGGTGTTTGTCTACAAGGGGCTTGTCAGGAGGCTGAAACAAGCTGAATTAAACAGAATGCTCACAGCTTAATCATGGACTGATAAAATGTCTATGTCTTAACCTCTCTCACTGATAAGGACAAATCAAAATGACATTTATTCAGTTGTTATTCCTGAATACAATTTCCTCAATGAATTAAAATGGGCTTAGTAAAAAAAAATATAAATAGATATATAAAAATGCATAGTCCTTTAGAGTGTGTACACTATTGAGATGGGAATCAGAAGCAGATATGATAAACTATAAAAACTGGCAAATCACATATTTAAACACATAGAAATTTCTAGGTATATAAACAATCCTTTCGTATAGATAAACACATGCACAGTAGATCACATCTTAATACTAGCACTAACATCTAGCATTATAAAAGAAATTTGCAAGAAAGAAGTGCTTAAACCATGATAATATATTGCTGACTCTAAAAGTAGAAGAGGCAGATATGGCAGCTACCCATTGCTAGAAAGCATAGAGGTATGCACATTTTCCACCCTATCTGATAACCCCTCTTCAGTCTGAAGGGAATGTTTTTCTTCAAATTTCATTTCTTCCAGATTCCCCAAATGGCTGAATCTGGGCCAGGGGATTCACGATGAAAGAAACAGGTATGTGAAGAAATGACTCCCAAACGTCATGTGTAGGGTGATGACAACTCTTTGTTCAATTTCTTAATCTGTTTCTACATTTTTCTAGATACAGATGCTGTATTAAAAATATAATGCTATTCTAAACTCATAGTCCTCATGTTCTGGCTTTGACAGGAAATACTTACCTTAATTAATACTCTGGTTTCTCTGCAGATCATATAAATCTTTTGCCTTTTACTAAAGATTTCTGTGGAGATGAACTAGCACAAGTGTCAAGAATTTTTTTCGGCTTTTTTTTGTTCTCATTAGCAACACAGGTTTAGGGCAGGGTGATTAAAAGAGGTCTCTAGGGAGCACAGCAACTCAGAGTGGGGCATACAGGAGAGAGCAGGAGGGGGAAAACAGGGGCGTGGCAGGTCCCTGAGGGTGTGGCACATCTCTGAGGGCGTGGCACATCTCTGAGGGCGTGACACATCTCTGAGGGCGTGGCACAGAACTTTGTGCAGGCAGGGCATGAAGGCAGTGTTGCAGGTTTCCTCCTGCTAGTGGGGTTTTTAGTTTTTTAGTTTGTTGTTTATTGTGTTTCTGTTGGTTGGTTTTGGGTTTTTTTTTTTTTTTTGTTAGTATTGGTTTTACAGGGTCAAAACCTGCAATTAGTACCAGTGTATGTAACCAAGTAGAACCCTCCAAAAAGGATGCGTCTGCCCATACCCATTCCTGTGCAGAGTGTTTGAGTTTATCAGTGGTACCAGGGGGTGTTGCAGAAGAAGCCTGCCTGCGGTGTGAACAGGAGAATGATCTCCTTTCACTGGTGGCTGAGCTTAAGGAGGAAGTTAAATGACTAAGGAGTATTAGGGAAAGTGAAAGGGAAATGGATTGGTGGAATTTCCCTTCCATCCTTGAGGGAGGCCCACCAGGAGTCAGAGGACTCCCATGCCTCCCAGTGTCAGGCAATAGGAGGACACCTGGTGGATGAAGGGGAGTGGAAATAGGTCCTTCCTCAGGGAGGTAATAAGAATTCCTCCTGACCTGCATCACCTACCCAGGTGCCACTTCAAAATAGGTATGAGGCCCTGAATCTAGAGGGTCAGCCAGATGATGTAGAAGAAAATTATCTGTCCAGTGAGCCTCCTAATTATGCTTCATCTGTCAGACAGATCACAATTTCTAACATTAAAAAGAAAAGAAGGGTAGTCCCAGTGGGTGACTCCCTTCTGAGGGAACAGAAGGCCCTGTAGACCGGACCCATCCCACAGGGAGGTCTGCTGCCTCCATGGGGTCTGGGTACAGGATATTGTCGAGAGATGCTCTGGGCTGATTGAGCCGTCTGATTATTATCCACTGCTGATACTCCAGGCTGAGACTGAAAAGAAGAGTGTCAAGGCATTTAAAAGGGACTTCAGGGCACTGGGTCAAGTGGTTGATAGGGCAGGAGTGCAGGTAGTGTTTTGCTCAGTCCGTTTGGTGGCAGAGAAAAATGGTGAAAGGAGTAGGAGAGCTCACATTGTCAACAAGTGGCTTAAAGGTTTGTGTCATCAGCAGAATTTTGAGTTCTTTGATTATGGGGCAACTTTTGTGGCACCTGGACAGCTGGAACTGGATGGGTTGCATCTCTCTTAAGGGCAAAAGGACCAGATGGGATCCATCCCAGGGTGATGAGGGTGCTGGCAGATGAGCATGCAAAGCTGCTTTTCATCATTTACCAGCAGTGCTGGCTCACTGGTGAGGTTCCAGATGACTGGAAGCTGGCCAATGTGACACCCATTCACAAAAACGGGTGGGAAGGAGGATCCTGGTGATTACAGGCCAGTTAGCCTGACTTCAGTACCTGGTAAGGTAATGGAACTGTTTATATTGAGTGTCATCACTCAGCACTTACAGGATAGCCAGGGTATCAGACCCAGCCAGCATGGGTTTAGGTGGGGTAGGTCGCGTTTGACCAACCTGATCACCTTTCATGACCAGGTGACCAGCCTGGTGGGTGCAGGAAAGGCTGTGGATGTTGTCTGTTTGGACTTCAGCAAGGCCTTTGACACAGTCTCCCACAGCACTCTCCTGGAAAAGCTGGCAGCCCACGGCTTGGACAGGAGCACTCTTTGCTGGGTTAGGAACTGGCTGCATGGCCGGGCCCAGAGGGTGCTGGTGAATGGTGCTGCATCCAGCTGGGGCCAGTCACCAGTGGTGTCCCTCAGAGCTGTGTGCTGGGGCCAGTTCTGTTCAGTATTTTTATTGATGACATGGATGAGGGTATTGAGTCTGTCATTGTAAATTTGCAGGCGACACTAAGCTGGGAGCGTGTGTCAATCTGTTGGAAGGTAGGAGGACTCTGCAGAGAGAACTGGAATGGTTGGATGGATGGGCAGAGTCCAATAAGATGAAGTTTAATAAGTCCAAGTGCCGAGTCCTGCATTTTGGCCACAGTAACCCCCTGCAGCATTATAGGCTGGGGACGGTGTGGCTGGACAGTGCCCAGGCAGAAAGGGACTTGGGGGTACTGATCAACAGCCGGCTGAACATGAGCCAGCAGTGTGCCCTGGTGGCCAAGAAGGCCAAGGGCATCCTGGCCTGTGTCAGGAATAGTGTGGCCAGCAGTAGCAGGGAGGTCATTCTTCCCCTGTACTTGGCACTGGTGAGGCCACACCTTGAGTGCTGTGTCCAGTTCTGGCCCCTCAGTTTGGGAAGGGCGTTGAGACGCTCGAGCGCGTCCAGAGGAGGCAACGAGGGTGGAGAGGGGCTGGGAACACAAACCCTGTGAGGAACAACTGAGGGAGCTGGGGTTGTTTAGCCTGGAGAAAAGGAGACTGAGAGGTGACCTTATCACTCTCTACAAGATCCTGAAGGGTGGTTGCTGTCAGGTGGGGGTTGGTCTCTTTCTCCAGACAGCAACTAACAGAACGAGACGGCACAGTCTTAAGATGCTCCAAGGGAAATATAGGTTAGATAATAGGAAAAAGATTTTACAGAAAGAGTGATAAAGTACTGGAATTGTCTGCCCGGAGAGGTGGTGGAGTCACCATCCCTGGATGTGTTCAAAAATGACTGGATGTGGCACTCGGTGCCATGATTTAGTTGAGGTGTTAGGGCTGGGTTGAACTCGATGATCTTGAAGGTCTCTTCCAACATAGTGATTCTGTGATTCTATAATTACATGAAAGATATTCTGTAGTATTACCAAAGATCTGAAATCTGCATGGGCTGTTTAGCCTCTGCAGTCTGGAGTCAAATCAAAGATTAGTTGGAATAGGGTGCATGGTGATTTCACAAATTAAAATATATTGTTAGTTCTTCACATGTAACAAGAAATGGCTTCAAAACACCTTGAACTTTTGTTTCTTTAATAGCAACTGTCACTGGATTTCTGCCATAAAGAAGTTTTCCTGGAAAAAAACTTCCATGAGGACAATTTTGAGATACTGTGAGAAATGTGTATAATATGCAGATGCAGCCCTTGCTTGACCCAGGAAATGTCCAGATATATTTTATGGGGATTAGCTAGCCCTACCTCAGCCTTAAAGATTTATGAATGTTGCCTAGGAACAATTCTGTTTATTTATTTCAGTGCATACTCCGTCATTAAAACAAGTCACTGGCAGCTAGAAAGAAAAAGTGTTCTCAAATTACTAGTGATGCATTCTCAAGAGAGATGGAGTGGATCCCTAGTCATAGTCTTTAGTGCTGTGCATTGTGCAACTCCTTCCTCTTGTAGGCTATGAAAATATTTCGTTTGAAATGTAACGGGTTTGTGTCTGTGAGTCTGCATGGAATTTTTCTACAGTTTTCTATTATTTTTTTATGTCTCAGCGGATGCCATCAAGGAGGCAGAATACATTTTTTTTATTTGATCAACCATCCCAAAAACCCTTTGCTTGGTTTCCTCTTTCCCCATGCTCTCAGCTCTCCTGTTTAGATACTCTTGCATTCTTTACCTGCAATGATTTATCAGGAATTCTAACACCTTTAAGATATAGAGAGTACATAGAAAACATATTAATGGGAGGAAAAAGAGGAGAAGGGCATAACAGAAACATCCAGAGACTTTGGAAAATATTCAAAAGTAAAACTAGGCAGAAGAAAAAATTTATCTTTCCTAGAGGAAAATAACATATCTGGGAGAAAAACATGCATAAAGGAACACAGATAGATTCCAGCAAAGAGAACTGCCTCTGACACATCTGTCTGACCTTGTTTCTTGCAATCTTATATGTTTCAGGTTCCAGAGAAGCACAGTGTTAATGAGCTCAAACAGGAGAGGAGGGTTATCTAAGTCCTTGAGTGTGGAAGAAGTCTATCTATCTAAATATCTTTATTTATAGAGGGTTTAGGTATCTAAATGTTTCTAGGTACCTAAATGTATTCATTACCTCTCAATGATAATATTTCATCTGTGAACATATAGTCTGCAAACTGGATGCAAAGCTGGAAGAGTTTCTGGGTGCAGACATACTTGTTAAGGTATCTGGCCAAAGAGCACTTGGACAAAGTGCCTGAGTCTGATAAAAATCGTTTGAGATAGAGACAAAATATGGACTTACTGCCACAAATTCTGCCCAGGAAAAAAGCCTGCAAACAGATACCAATGCTGTCAGTACAAGTCTGCTGCAGCAGCTTCTCCTCAGTCTCAGCTAGCAATATGGCATGGGCTGCCTGGGTCCTGCACATCACAGTTATTTCCTGATGGGTAAAAGTATCTGCTAAACACTTAAGAAATCTAGGATAAAGTCATCTAGGGTGACTTCCTGTTATCTTTGAGTGAATGATGGAGTTGAGAATGTTGGCAAGGTGGCCAGTCAAGCAGGTCCAGTAACTGGGAGTCACAGCCGCCTTCTGGAGGGGAGCTTGTGGGAAAAAAGCAGCTCCAGGTAAGTGGGAAGGGACGGTGTGGGGGGCTTCTACAGTGGCAAATGGGAGCAATGGAGCTCCAGAGAATCAAGATAATTGGACTATCAATACTCATATTTCACTTGGCAAGAAAGAGTGTGTTAGGAGACTGCTAGGTTCAGAGACAGGCAGCTCTACTAATTGCTTCTTGACATGGGTGGTCAGCCAGAAGTTGATTATAAAAGATCCCTGGCAGTTGCAAAGTAAGCACCAACAGCTAAAATGCTTTTGAATTTCTCATTTTCCCAGCAAAATGTCAGTTTTGTTTATGAACTCTCTTCCTGCTGGCATCCTTTGGCCTCACTCTTTACACTAGCAGCATGACCTGCTCTACCAGACTGCATCTTTAGGGTGTCCCCTCTCTCTTCTCAGTCAGTCCTATCTTTTCTGGTTACACTGAGTTTATGGCCAAAATCAATAGAATAGGTAAGGCATGAATAATTCATATCCACCAGGATCAGTTTTGGTCTCCCACAGGAGCCTATGAGAATGATCATTTTGTAAACTCATCTCTCAGGTTTGTGTACTCACTCTGCCACTTCACAACAGCCAGAATCATGAGACAGCCTATACCTCTTGAAACATGTATCGCAGCTGTCTTTGCTTTGTCAATAAAAAATTGATTCTGCAGATGGGTCTTATTGATATTTTAGGGAGTTGAGCCACATTATTTTTCTTCTCACTTTCCTGCTTGAATTCATTTCTAAAGTACCTATGCAATATATCCTGCTACATAAAACAAAATATATATTTGGCCTGATTCCAGCCATATTTCTTTTGGATTTATAGTTGTTAACTGTCTTCTGTTAAATAAGTGCTGATTTACATTACCTTGAGTCCAACTTCACCAGCCATTATCCCAGGCTTCAAAAATATCCTCTGAAATCTCTCTCAGGTATTGCAAAGTTAACCCACAGCAGCAGACAGGTTAGACAACCTGACTCGTGTTAACAACCAATTTTTTTCCCCATCTATTTAATAGCTCATGAAGTTTAAAAGCCAGGTTCCTCAATTACTTTTTGCATTTCAACCAATTCATTCTGGTAACGTCTCCCTGTAAAAATGAGATAACATGCTGTAAAGATAAAAGTGTAGCAAGGTGCACTTTACTGAATGTCTGCATTATGGGGGTTCTGCATGTCAGAGCTGCTGTGCTAGTTGAAGACGACTTGAAATAAGCCCTTTAATTGATCTGCACATCAAATACTATGAAAATGTAAAAGAGGGGCATAGACTGTCAGTAGTTTGGTTAGCTCACAGTGTATTGTCTCCAGTCTAATTTCTTTAATGTGCATGGTGATAACAATGGCTAAAATTCATCTGCTGTCATGTGTCCATACATTTCAACAACCATTAACAACTGGCTGTTGGAATGTTTTCTTGTAGTTCTTTCTTGAATATAGAATCACTAAAGCAGGGTATTTTAGCATAATATCTCCTAGGTCATTTGTGGTGCCCATTTTTGTATGAAACATGCCTTTTCACCATCTCTGGCTGTCACAAAAGTTTACAGTGTTTATAGAGAGGAAAAATGTTGAGAAACCGTTCCAGTGTGCTGCAGGCTTTCTGAGAACAGATGTCAGCTAGACATAAAAAAACCCCTTGGCTCAACTGAGTTTACCTTATAGACATCCTTGGGCTATTAAAAAAACAACCTTGACTTCTGTTCCCCATCACATAGAATTAGTTTGCTGTTGACTTTATGCTTGATCTAACACCACTGAATTTAGTAGTCCTATGCCAGGGATGAATTCGGCCCTTGGTCTTTAAAGCGATCTTTCCCCTTGTGTGTAACAAAAACACCATATGGTGAGTCCTTGGCTTGGTACCCATAGCTCAGCTTGCTATCACTCCTTTGTGATGCTATTGCTGGAAAAGGTTAGTGCCTGCAGATCTGGTTCAGTCAATTCAAAATCTGCAACAGCAGAGGGTGAAAAAGGAGTTAACAGAGAGCTTCATCCATACAAATCCTTCTGCTCATACTCCAGGGGCTTTACAGGCCCTCATACAGGTTGAATTGTTCCCTGTTTATGAAGTCATGGACTTGAGATGCACATGGAATCAGAACAACAATCCTCTTCTTAAAACATTCAATTATTCCTGTAATTCTGTCAGTGAGACATTCCTCCTCCTAACTACTTGGAAAAGCAGCAGTGCCTGGATAAGCTCCCCTTCACACCATCTCAAATGAAGACCTTTGCCATAGAATATGTTCACCAGTAGTACAAAAAGGAGTTAGGGAGCCCAGAGAAGCAGCTTTGTCATAGTGCACAATGTATTCCCAAGCACTCCGAGGATCTTCACTCGAAAATTCTCCTCCCCATGTTGAAACTGTAAGCCAGGAAACTACAGTTACATCAATATATCTGCTGAATTTAATTATCCAAACTGCTTTTTCCCTATACTGGTAAGAACCTGTGCTTGCATGTTGCAAACTAGGTGGAGTTGTAATTTAACCCTACCAGTTTCTTCAAAGCCTCTCCAGTGGTTTCCTCCCTAAAGCCATATCATAGTATCCCTTTGCCATGAACTGCAGAGCTGCACCTCTGCCTTTTGCCACCTGCCTTGTAGCAGGATTAGCTCCTGTTTGGTCTGGTTTTTGCCAGCCTTTGACTTGCTGTTTGTCTCAAGCACGTCTCCAATTTCTCTGCTGAGCTGCATGTGGAAAATAGCTTGCAGATAAAAAAATGTCAGTTTCATGCTTTCAGCTCTCTCCCTGAAGCTGTTCTAACACATTCAAGACTTCTGCTGTTGGATATCAAAATACTAAATTAAGATTTTTTTTTATTTCTAGATGGGTTTGTACGTAAAGAAGAATTCAAACACCCTTATATATAAAGAATGATATTGTTTTATCCAAAGTTTTAGGAAACGTTGGGTTTCTTTTGCAAATAAATTAATTAGTCTTTCACTTGAAAATCAATCCTTTAGGGACTTTTCATGCTGTTTCCAATCATGCACTCGTCTCAGCTAAGCTTAGAAACAGAGAGACAGCTCTTCAAACTTCCTGTATCATTAAAATTCACAGAGCATTTATGGAAGAAGAACCATTAAAAGATTTATTTCAATGTTACTGGTGGGGTTGTTTTCTCTTGCTTTAAATAATTGATGGTTCTTTTTCCTGCAGAACAAGTTTGTACACTTGCAGTATGGTACAGAGGAAAATTCACAAAGCATCAATAAGCTCAAGAGGTGCTACCTCTTCTAAGTCCCTCTTAATTTGAGGGGGAGAGACAAACTTTTCTGAAGAGCATTTCTAGAATAAAAGCCCATTTTAAGACATATAATTCTTCTCCCAAAGGAGCTGTCTCTGTCAGTTGACAACAGGCCTGGAGGTTAAAATCTCCAGTACTAAAGTTAGCCTTTGTGGACATCCTTTGCCATTGCAGGGCTTTTTACTGAACAATCACCTACTTTCTATTTCACAGATTTCTGCCTCATTGGGTGCACTGAAGGGAAGAACAGGCTGTGTCAGTACTCATTTATTTTTCCTGCCAGCCTCTCTGTCAACCTGTGGTCTTTTGCTTTATTTACTGCCAACTGTTCAGACCCTACTCCGAGTGCAGAGAACATATCATTTTCCAATCCAACTGTGAGATGAGAGGGTAGGATTGTTCTCCTTTTACTAATCAGGACATAAAGGACAATGAAATTACAGACATAAAAGAAAACTATAAACACCTTGAGACACATGAGCAGGGTTTGAATGTTCAGAGCAGAGCTCCTGTGGCTGGGGCAGTAGCTGATAAACATTACGGAGTCTTCACTCTCTGTATGAACCAGTACCAGTGGAGGATGAGATCCACAACTTAGCAGAGGATTTTCCAGCTTTGATGGCTGCTGTGTCTCTGGCATGTGTGGGTCCATTTCTGCACTTGGAGTGATGCTTCACCCTCTCCTAGGCCTGTGCCTCCCTGTCCCTTTAGCTTGTTCCCACCCAGTCCTCTCATGAACTTAGAGGCTTTCTCTCTATAACCCTGGATGCCATACCCTTTTCTGCAGATCTTTATTCAACTCTTTGCATCCTTTATTCATCTCTTTGCATGTGTTCACTATTTTCAGCCTTGCTGTTCTAGTTTCACTGTGTATTTCCCTCTCCCAGCACTCTTCTTGTTCATCTAGGTCTTTTGCCTTGTAAGGCTGCATTTCCCCATTTCACAGGCTGCTGTGCTTTCTCCTGAGCTCCAGCAACAGCCACACTTAGAGCAGTGGAACAGGCAATCTCATAAACCCATTGCTCATAGCAGTCATAATTTCAATAAGTAAAAACTTCTGTTTCGGAGGCAATTTGCACACTCTTCAGAAGAAGGAACACTGGAAACATGGAAAACAGTTAAGGATTTTTTTGCAGGCTAGTAAGTTGACCATGTTTTTGTAGGCATTCTTTGAAACAACTTCTTTCTTGAGTCAAAGCAGGAATATATTGGAAGGTCTTATTTCACAGAGTCTTGGTCTCAGCGGAATATAAACCAATTAGTCCTTGCTGCTCTTGTTGGAAACTTTTTAAAGGAAACTTTCTGAAAGAAATTCTGTCTGAAGTGCATTTGCTGACATGGAAAATTTTAGCAGCAACAGCTGAAATTTGACAAACTGGTAGATAATTGAATGCAGGATCTTATACAGAAAGTGTTAGGTGGCAGCTGTTTTTATGCTCATATTCCTACTCAGCTCCATTTATAATGTGCCATTTTTCAATTGCTATAATAATGGATGAGAAAAATATTGTTCAACTTTTCATCATTTTCTTGCAATTATAAATGGAATAATTACATTATTAAGTGTATCAAACTTTTCACATAAAATGTGTTGGTGGTTTCAGGATATTTTTATTTAGCTTTTAATGACAAAATGCTTAACACTATTTTGAACTGAAATCAATAGAATATGTATTCATGATAATTTTTAAAATTATTATGAATATGTGTTATTTTTGGTACTCAAGTTCTATGCTTTTTCTACTTTTTGTATCGTTTGATTTTACACACACTAAAATGTAAACAATGTTGCAGAAAAAATGTGTTAGCAGGAAAAAACTGGTTATTCTTTTTAAGGTAATTGTTTTGTTGAATCAACATAAACTGCTTGCTCTTTCTCTAGACTGCTGCAACTCATAGGAAAATTATGAGTCACCAAGCAGCAGACCTCTGTAAACAGAATAGGAAATTAGATTTGTAAGACCTTTTCCATTTAGGCATGGAAGCTGTTCTAAAACCAGAAGCATTGTTTGAATCTTCATGAAACTGTTGTAATGTACTTACAGCTAATTAAAAAAAGTTCAAAGGGCTATTTGGGTAGAGCAGATGTAATAGCCAGATACAATCCCCATGTTTATCAGAGAAGTAGCTGTTTAGCTGGAAGGACTTGTATCCCTATTTCATTTCTTTCTGTGACACAAGACAATGTTCAGCCTTAACCAATACAGAAAAGACAATCTTTAAGAAGCCCTGAGGTATTTTGTTTCAATACCCTTACTTTAACAAATGCAAACTGGCACTCTTCAGTAACTGTGTGTATGCAAAAACACAGGCTGGGGCTTTTCCTCTGACTGCAGAAACTATGGAGTAATCAACCGAACACTCCACAGAGCTCCTACCCATCTGCCATATGACACAATTTAATAAACTGCATTTTTTGTAATCCCCAGACAAAATTTGCACATCTGTTAGCTGCATTAGCCACCTGGGTTTGTAATAATATTTCTGAAGTATTTTAAAATAGATGTGTTTCAAAAAAAGTTAGTGGATATCTTTGAAATTGTCTATCAGAAAAATGCATTCTCAAGTCCAAGTTTGCAGTGATTGCAACTCAGTTTTCTCACCTTCAGCTACTCTCAAGCAACAGGATAACTCCTGGGAATCATGAGCATAGATATTTATAAGCTACAGGAAATGGGTCTAGATAGTATCTGTTTCTCCTCCTATGGTAATATCTTTAGGTTTCCAACTACATAGGTAAAAAAGGAAGGAAAAAAAAAAGCTTACTTGCATCATATTTATCAGCCCTTGAAATGAACTTCAAGTTTAGCAGTGCTTACAGTTGCAGGGTAGTGCTTACTCATGATGGGAGCACAAGGTAGTTTGCCTTGCACAAGCTACTGACTTTTCAGTTCTTTATTTTGTGTCAGGGACTCAGCCCACTACAGCTGTATTTGGTTTCTGTGAAGCAGGGCTCTAGGTCTGTCCTTGTCAATGGTTGAAAATAGCTGAGAAGACAGTTGTTTCTTTAATGGGAAAGCAGAAAATATTGCTGGGGCTATAACTTGTCCTACTGACATTATCAGACAATTACCTACATTTCCTGAATTTTTGTGCATATTCTGCCTTTGGGATGCTCAGTAGCACTGATGGAAGGACATGTGATGTAGTTTTTATGCACAGTAATACTGAAAACATATGTATGTTACAGCAGAGCATCCAATGGCTTTTGTATTTCTGATACAGAGATTAGTACATACATGTTTTATTGAGAAATAGTATTTAGTTTCTGAGACATCAGCAGAATGCAAGGTCACTTTATTCTTTTTTCAATTCACTGAGTGTGAAGAAACAATTAGGATTTTTATCTTGGTATCATTGAAATATCATTTTCTTAGGTAGTGTTCTTGGAAAGTTAAATTTTATCTTTATTATATACTTTACACAGTTTCCACAAGGGGTAGATGATTATTAATAGCAGATCTTGCACATTTAATGAGCACCTGCTATGCAGTGTGGTTTTGATGAAACATTACAAAACACTTACTATAATTAGTACAGTTAGGCCTTTCAAAAAGCTGCCCTGTGTGTAGAAAATCAGATTCTGAAACTTACTTTGTGGTGGTTATGCTACCTGCTGATTTAAACAAGTTTCTAGCTGTTTGGGCCACAGTTATTAAATTGTCAGCTTTTCTGGAGAGGTGCATAGCAGTAGTGGTTATAATCACACAGAAATGTCCATATTTGATTAGGCCAATTGCCCATTTTTACATCTGTCCTATCTTTGGCTTGTATGAAATTATTCAAGGGGAGATGCAAGAGATTTCCTCCTATACAAATACAAAACCTCATCCTTAATTGAAAGTTTTTCTTTTGTAGCCCTCTAGTACAATTCCTTGCAAGCATGTGTATGACATCTAAAATGGGTGGTTCTTGTCTAATTTAGCTCTCTACTTGCTTCTTTTCTTGTGGAAAATCTTTGTTCAAACATGCATTGTGCGGAGCAGCGCTGCTGTGCCGATGCCACGCTGCTACGTTTGGGCATGGCCTGTACATGACCTATTCACTGTCTCCTTCCTGCTCCATCTTCAATCTGCCTCACTCATTTACACTATCTGTTCTGCATGCAGAACAGCCAAAAAATCATCCCTTGTACAGAAACCCCACATCTCTACATCTGTTCATAGCAAAAATAATTAACAAGAAGATCCTTTTTAAGTTTCATAGTAAATTGGATTGCTAAGATCATAACATTTATTTATTTATTTATGAGGGTTATTTTCAGCAATATTGGTTCCTTTAATGCAAAAGCTTTGATTTTTGTCTAAGGTTTTTCTTTAAACCAAATTAACTTATACCAAATGTTGCTGCTAAGAGGGCAACGTTATCCCAATCTGAAATTATTTGCTTTACTTCTGAAATATTAAAATGTTCTTTGAAATGCTCAATCAAACAGTTCTAATAGGAATTTTTAAATCGTTAATTCTGCAAAAAATGTTCATGTTACTTTCGAAATACTCTTCAGTAATGAGTTCTGAGAACTGGCCTCGTGTTTGCTTGTTGAACTGAAAAAAAAGTTAATATAATATTTTGTTTTAGACAAATACTTGGAATGTAACTGTGAAACCATAAAAATCATAAAATATTTTTTTCACTGAAAACTGGTTAATTAGCTTATGAAGCAGATTAAATTACCTTTAATTTCAATTTAAGCCCTTCCAATAACCTATGAAATAATTATGAATTATCTTAAAGAAGAAAATATACTGCCATTTAGTAAATGAAATGTTAGGGAGATATTTTAACAGAATTTATTGCAACTGCACTGTCTTCTAGTTTCATGACCAGCTATTCTTCCAAATACTATGGCGAGTAGTGTTTTAGAGGCCCAAATTCTTGTAAAATAACTAACTGTTCTGTTGCTGAAAGAAATTTATTACATCTTTTGGTTTACACTGTAGTAAGACTCTCATTTTCAAACCCCAGTTTTACTATTTTTTTGCTTGAAGGACAAAAAACAGAGGAAACCATTTAACACAGAGTACGATACATAAAGCTGTGAGATTGCTGTGGGCAACTTGATCATTAACTTTGAAATTCAGTTTGACTAACTTTTCCATGCACATTATGCAAAGTTATATTCAGATTCGGCAAGTATTTCCAGCATGAGAAAATATTGGTGCAAAATAAACACATGGAAAATTATCAACTCAAACACTGAAAATATGTTTGCAAATACAAGTGAAGTTCTGCCTTATGCTTGCAGAAAATTCACTTTACTTCAAAAATATAAACATTTAAAAGGAAGATATTTTTAAGATAATATATACCAGTTTATTCTTCAGTCTTCCCTGTTCACAGTTTGACTAAATAATTGCCAAATCTGAACTAAGCATATTTTTGATGCTGGTATCTTATGATTATAGTGTGATGCATGCAGACATTTTGTGTATGCCTGTATCATCTACATGATGTTAAGAAACATTTTTCCTTTCACATATTTTGGCTCAGGGAAAACACTTGTTTTAGCAGGGTCAAAAAGTACTGCAGGCAGGATGCCAGCTCAGACTGAATCATTATATTTACAGTTTGGAGAAATCAGTTCAGTTTCCAAATTAAGAAAAAAAAAACGAAATATCATCCTAATATACCTAAAGACTCTAGCATTATTTTCTTATATATCTCTTGGGCTCAAAGTACAGCAAATGAAATAAATCTGTCCTCTCTCCACTTCCCAAATCCCTATCATCAGTTCCTAACAATCATTTGCAAAATGATGGGCAAAATATTTCATATTTTGCTGATATGACTTGGGAAAAAAGTAATAAAAAAAGGAGGGCTTTGATCAAAGACTCCTCTTGAAGAGAAGATACAGTTTATTTGGAGGTTAATAATCTTGGAGTGCTTCAATACTTTAGATCTGCTACAATGAAGCTGTCAAAATATTTTTAATTTCAGAAGCCTTGACTTCAGAGAAGCAACTCACTGTCACAATGATCCATGACCTAGTTACAAACAGATTTGTTTCCTTTTTTTTTTTCTAGATAAAAAGTTATCTTTTCCCTTCCCTTCCCTTCCCTTCCCTTCCCTTTTACTTTGGTTTATTTTACTTTATTGCCTGACTTGAGGAGAAGAATCACTGCAGTGTCAGAAGAAGGGAGCATGTTGGCCAGTCCAAGTGCCAGTGCAGAAGTCTGGGGCTGCCAGAGCAGCCTGAGCTCCAGCTGCACAGACAGGTAAAACAGCACAAGTTCTGCACATGTTGTGTACAGCTGTGTTCTGTCACAAGTAATGAAAGCAGAGTAAGGTTTTTTCCCTCAGTTCCTTTTCCTTCACTGGCCTTAATCTAGTTTTGGAATTGCCCTAAGAACATGTATGTAACCACTTACATCAAAATAGGGTAGGTAGACCAAATTAAATGTCCCTGAGAGCCAAATAGCTTCACACAAAAAGTCCCAAAGCAGGAGAGAAACTTGTTCCATGTTTCAAGGACCTAAGAAATGCTTTTTCTTTCAAATGAGTGGTTCAGGCATAGATTACTTTTCAGGGATCAGAAAAAGCACCAGAGATTGCTTTTATATACTATTTTCAAGTCACACCTGCTCACCATGAGGCAAGATGTCAGAAAATAATGAAGCAACATTATACATATTGAAGTTGCAAGATGGGAAACGGGAATCAGATCAAAGGTCTCTGAAAGATGAAACTTAGAAACAAATGAATTTCTGACACTGAAGAGTGAATAGACTACCTTTGAAATTCTTTCTTCAGTCATTGGAGCAGGATACTGGGTTTTCTATTTCTTTTTTTTTCCTTCATCTTCTTTTTTTTAAACATCTCATACGACAGAATTAAGTATTACAAACACCAAATGCAGTACTGCTGCTGATGTAAATTTTCCACAAAGCAAAAAAAAATATTATGCTGGTATCTTACATACAGATGTATGTAAGATATGTATGATATATTTATATATTAAAATATAAGATATCTATAAAGTATGTATACACTTAATGTATTTTACTGACCTCAGTATGTGTTCTGGATCAAACTACAGAAACATTGCCATTTCACATATTAGTCTCTGGGAATTTATGCTATAGTGGTGAGTTTCAGCTGCATGTTCCCAGATTTGTTGCTTTTTGGGAAGTTCAGCTCTCTGCATTTTTTCCTTTTGGACCTCTATACAGAATTCAAACATGGTGATGCAAACTAGTGTGAGCACTTGCAAAAGAGATTAGTCCAGCCTCCTAGGAAGTCAATCAAAATTATCCAGAATAGTCTCATGTTGGGCTGCTGTAGCCCACGTGGTAGGTGCTGTCACCATCAAAAGCAGGGAGCTCATTTCTCTGAGAGCCTCTCATTTCTCATTTCTCTGAAGTGAGACCCTCTAATTGGCGCTGCAGCTGCCTCTGTGCTGACAGGCTGACACCAACAGCGCCGGTGATCAAACTCAGGGGACTGAGCAGGCAGTGGGGCTGGGGGAAGCAGCCCTGATGTGACCCAGATCCCTGGGCTTGCTGGAGACACACCATTGACTTCAGGTGAGGGCTGGGAGCAAGCAGAGAGCTCTCACGTTTTGAACACTGTTGGATTTCCCTGTCACCCCAGCACAGAGCGTTTTCATTTTCAGCAGAGTGCTTTCAGCTGCTCTCTCTAGACACTTAAATGCTGCCCTGCACTGAAAATAACCCTCTCTTCAGTTATTTTTGTTTGCAAATGTCACAACATCATAGATGAAACCTTGGAAAGGTATGTCTTTTAACCCTGTATTAATTCATTGATATTCTAATCATATTTAATGTAAAAGGCAAAATATTTCCTGTGAATCTCTGGTCAGTTAACTTTTCAATGTTCTTAAATAATCCTTTGCCAGAAACATTAATGCTTATAGTAACGAAAATTGCTTCCCAAATCCAGAGGGTGTTGAAAGTCTTTGGAAAATAAGATATAATAAAGAATATTATAAAAGAAAATATAGAGATGAGCTTATTTCTTTACCGAAAAGTCAGGCCTGCGAGTCAATGTGAATTCAAATAATTGTTTTTCAATTTTTAACAGACTTGCAAGAAAGACTATTGTTTCCTTTGACATAGTAAAACAATTTTGAGAACAGGCAATCATTTGAAATGACTGTGTAGGTGTCATGCTTAGCTAATCATGAAATGTCATTTTCAAAAACATTAATGTATTCCTCTTAGAATGGGAGTCAAAGTAATGCACTTTGTAAATGAGATCAGCATTCATTAAGCCTAGAGAAATACTATTCACTGGCTGCACCATAATGCTGGTTCCTGTCTTCTAGTAATAAAAGCTGTCATGCTTCCTCCTATGAAGTGCTTGACGGCTGAGCACTGATAAGATGAACAAACAATAAAACCCACACATAACCCCTACAAACAAATTCTCCTGCAAAGAGAGAGCAAAGCTGTAAGAGAAGATTATAGAAATCCAAGTACAACAATGGAACTAAACTTCCAAGATGGGTTCCACATTTTAAAAAATTGTTCTTGTATTCACATCTTACCCAGGTCAATGGGATAGGGGGATTTGTAGTGCTCCTCGAGGAAGATCCAAACCTAGAAGGTCACATTTTGATGGTTTTTAAACAGCTCTTAGAATAAACAATATATATTCTGAACCTGTTGTGTAAATCTAATTAAACAGTACAGCTCTTTCTATTGCATGATGAAGCTTATTCTAAAGCAGTTAAGAAGTTACTGTCAGATCAAAAGAAAAATATGTCCCCCACAACTGAGATATACAGCCCCAGACAATAAGAACACTTTTATTTTGGATTTAAGCAATTCTGCCTTTTTCCTACTTTTTGTAAAATTCTCTCCATAAGCCTGACATGCAAATTTTCACCATCCTTTAAGGATTAGTGAAAGTTAAATCCTGGAACACAAAAGCTAAAACCTCTCAGACTTCACTTAGTTTACTTTCTGAAGCAGTTATTTATGTGACAATGTTGATTTTTCAGTAATTCATGCATGAACTTGTCAAAAAGCCCTATTTCCACTTTCCAGTAGTACAGTAAGTTTTTTGTACATACATATTGGTGATAGACTGAACAAATAAACTATCTGGAAAATTTTTAGAGGGTTGAAAAATAAGGAAATTTTTCCAGACCAGTAAACTGCTTCATGTAACCTTCTCATAAACCAAGAGCTGCCAAAGCACACATTAATTTTGTTGGGTTTGTTTCATATCCATTTTCTTCTGTTTGTACTTTTGTATCATAAATCACAATGTCAAAGCCTGTTATATTTTACTGCTTTTAACTTTTAGGCTGAGGTAATAGAACAAATATATTTTTCTTGGAATGATGGGCACCTAGTATTTTCTGATGAAAAATAACAAGCAACTATGGAGTAACTAACAATAAAGATGGGACAAAATTTATTTTTCTTGTTGTCTGGAAGTGTTATTTATAATGACAGGCTTTGTGCTAATGCCCAGCACGCAAAGTGTACTCACTGAGGCAAAAAAATAGGAGTATGTATTTAAAACTTTCCCAATGTACAACCCTCTTTGTTAACATTTTAGAATTTTGTCTACAATACCTTTTTCATACATGAAAAGGGCATTTCATTCAACATTCTAACTACTGATTATTTTCCAGTTACTTAGAGAAACTGAGCAAAGTAACTTGATTATGGTGGAATAAAGACGGATTTTCAATCAATGACTCTTTAATAATCATGCATAAAATTCTAGAGAAACTGAGCAATGCAGTTTTAATCGGTGGTGGTTTGGGACTAATATTGCCCTTAATTATATGTGCCTGCACAGCTTTTTCAAAATGAGTCCCAGTCTGTTCTCAATTGTTACTGTTTCATTTCTTTAAGACTTCAGAGTTTATAATCATAATGGTGGAAACAGAAAACAGGTCAGTGTGACTCAATTGACCTATCAGTTTTCTAACTCTAAGATTTGTCTTTTCTTCCCTGCAGCCTGGATCTTCTCCTCAGGTCCTCAATTTTAGAATAATCATACTTTTTATTTTTTTAGACATGGCATTTTATTTCAGTGTTAGCTATGAAAAGAAAGGCAATCCCCGTTTGCACAGAAGTATGACAATCTCTTAAAAAGTCCTTTCCATGTGTTAGTAAGTATGAAAAAAGGTGAGTATTCAGACACTGAAGTAACAGGACCTAGTTCTATTGACACAGAACTCTACTAATGTGACTGAAAGTTAATATGGTTTTTGTTTGCTCACATGCTTTTTCCTTTAGGACAATGTTAGCATCCATCCTATATTTCCTCCATGTCAGGTGGGAACCATAAGATTTCTGATTAGAAATGAGATTAAAGGACTTTATCTACCTCTGCTATGCAGATTTCTTGGGAAAGCATTGTTCTTTCAATTCATTGTTTGAATATTAAATCAACTTTGGTTACTATGGCTCTGCCTAAACTGTTGGATAAATTTGGTTCAATGCAGTTTGTCATGTTTTAGGTCATACCTGAATTATTCAGAGATCTCTTGGGTATCCTCACCCATGCAGGGTAGAGTTAGTCTGAGGGAAAACAAAACTCTTCATTGACAGTCACTAGCATTTGAGGAAACTAATGGATCTCACTGTCCCACTCTGATATTTTGCTAACAAGAATTGAGTGAACAGTCAAAAAAGCAATCATTGCATGTGAACAACTCTGAGACATTGGCAGGATCAATACATATCACTGCTAGTCAGCCAGCACAGTGTCTGCAACCTGCCATTTTCATTTATTCTTCATATTTTTATTAATGTACAGAATACAGAAATGTTGATGATTTAATAAAGGTACATTGGAAATGTTTCCAATTCACCTTTTTACTTTTTTTCTTTCTAAATTTTTATTTTGTTTCTGGTTAGTTAACTTGGATATCAATGGAGGGCTATTCTTCTGTATATTGTATATTCTTCTGAACCAGCAGCATTCAAGGCAAGTCTATCTTAACTTTAACAGCTATTTATAGTTGTTAGCCTAAAAATCTTCTCTTGCCTACCATTTATGTTTTTTTTTTCTTGCTTCATTTTCAAAGATGCTTGTACTTCCTGAGAGAGATGCACCTAGGGTAAGAAGTCAAGCTGCCATTAATTTTCACCTCCTGCTTTCATTTCTGTAAGAAGCTGGCACTAAGAGTGTATGTCTTGAGTCATTTATCTCAGTATTGGAGGATGCAGCAAGTGGACTTGTTCCTGTCTCTTGAAGGAGAATACTTGCACTTGAAAGAGTCTTCTCATCAATCCCAATGGGGAGCTGAGAAAATTAGAATGGGTAAGTAGAGTTATCACTGGTGCTATTCTATAAAATCATTACTGAAGAGATACGCTGAAGGCTGCTAAATTTAAACCCATCCTGAAAACATTTCTGTAAGGATCTTGTCCAACAGGTCCCTTACTTTTTATATAAAACATAAATAATTGCAATAAACATGTATGTGTTTCTAGGTACTTGAAATGAGACTAAAAAGAGAGAGATGTAAGAAACACGTTCTCTGTTACATTTGCATGACTGCTACCAAAGAGCTCAAACAAAACCAGTTTCCAAAAGGATAAATGCAATGCACAAATTTTAACACTAATTTTCTCTTGCTGTGGCACAAAGTCTTTGAAAACTTGCAAATGGTCCCATCTGATTTATCATTTTATTGTATATACAATAAGGGATGTCCCTTTCAATTAAAAAAAAAAACAAACCCCAAAAAAACCACCCCATATTTTCCTGTTTCTAGTAATGGAATACACAAACCTAAACTTAGCCAGCAAAACTTTTGCAGCAAAGACTTTTTTGTGTGGAGCAATATAATGCCCCTTACAAACAAGAAAAATGTATGAGTACAGCTGAATCTACATAAATTTTACATTAAAATAAGTCCTTGTGAAAATGTTGTTATGCTAATTGCCTGACTCAGTATGATATCATGTCAAAATGTAATCATCCAAATTCATCTCTAGATCCAAATGTGTCACCAGCTGCATATATCAGCAGTTGAGTTACACGAGCCATTCATTTGCCCCAGTATGTAATTTATCTAGTTATTTATGTGATCTATATAAAACTAATTTCTTCCCAGGTCAGGAAACCACTGCAAAGTTGATTAATGCTTTTGTCATTTCACATATTGATTATTGTAATTCACTACTTATTGGTTCTCTCATTGCATGTTGCACAGGCTTCAGCTTATGCAAAATGCTGCTGCACATATCGCAGTGAAATTATAAAAGTTTAATAACATCACTCTGATTTTAATGAAACCTTGATGCCTCACTGCTCATCCCTGGAATAAGTACAGTGTCCACAACTGTCAGTGTAGTGTGTAATCTTTCTGAACATTTGCTGACGTTGTGGGGAATGACCTTCCTCTTTTGTCACATATTAGTTTCTTGCTTGATAACTCACGGGCAGCTTGCTGAGAGCACTCAGGCATTAGACAAAACCATGACTGAGTTTCTTTCTGAAACTCTAATGTCTGAGTTGGAAGGGACCCTCAGCCACCATTGAGTCCAGCTCTTAGGTGGATGTCCCATGGTTGGGATGGAACCCACCACCTTGGTGTTGTTAACACCCTGCTTTGACCAAGAGCTCATCTCGGGGTCACTCATCTACTTTTTCTTCTTATTGCTTAGTTTTGTCATCCACTTTAACCATGCCCTCTGAAATACTCTTCTTCCAGGGAAAAGGAGAACTATAAAGAATATTGATCATAGTCTTTGTGAGTTGTTTATTAAATTTAAGTGGTCCCACTTAACTTTTTGGAGTCATAATCTGCTCCAAATACATTTCCCCTGTTTAATGATATAGTTGAGTCTCTGAAAGGGGTGCTAGATCTCTTATATTTTCCCTAAAATCTGGAAACAGAAACAACCAACACATTTTAAAGAAATTCAAGAAATAGATCTATTTAAATACTCAAAGTTTTCCAAAACTAGATTTTATTTTAAGGTTCACATTAACTTTGAGAAAGAAATTGCCAGCTTATCTTTTCCATTTGGTGCAACTGAAGGAGTATGTAAATAGGTAAGTAGACAGTGAAAAGAAAAAAGTGCAATTTGTTTCAAGAGTTCTTGAAAAAGCCATGCTTCCCTTGTCTAGAGAGAGTTGTCTCTCAATACAGGTAGGATATATTTACTTTTAATAATGGGGACAGTTTAGGAAAAGCAGGCATTTAATAAAAAGTCAACTGTGAAGTCTATACTCTCTATATTTATGTTATGTGACATTATATAGAACTTAAACAAACTGTAAATATAAGGAAAAATAGAGTGGCAAACATACAGCATATCTTACTGTTCTACATAGCTCACAAAAGGGGTTACAGAAAAAAAAGATTCCTGAACATAAGTAATTATTTAGACAGTGATACAATGATTGAATGTCATTTTATGCTGTTAGCATATTTTTTATTTAACTGGGTAATAATGATCAAGTGAGGGCAATTTCTGATGATCAGCAATTAAAAGAAAACATGATGGCCTCAGGTTCAGCTGTTAATTTTTAAATTATGTCAGAACCAAACCCAATTTCATTATTTTAAGTTGAAGTCCATTTCCTTCCCATATTTTAGTGTGACTGACAATAGCAAAGATTAAAACATCCTTTTTTTTTTTATTTTTTATTTTTATTTTTTATTTTGTCCAGAGACTTATTTTTAGATGGCCATGAAACAGTGTGACTCAAGACCAGAAGCAGGTTGGTACAAACACTTGGGAAGCAGTCCAGGAGATGATATTCTGCAGTTAACATGGGACCAGTTTTGGAGCATGTGCTTGTAGTGACTTTTATGGGACAGACATCAATTGCCTTACTCCTGCTGTACAGAAAGAGGGTGTTGCTGTGGATTTAAAACCAGCCCTGATATCAAGCATATTCCCCTGAGGACAAGTTTGAAAACAAATACTCGACTATAAACAGGATTTTACTTCAGGATAAAAAACCTGGTTAGATCATGCTCTCAGCTGAAAGAAACCAGGGCTGAATTTTACTTGAACATTCACCTCTCAGGTTTTGTTAACCTGCTTCTATCCTCATAGTCAATAATAATTTCAAAGACATTTACAGTAATCAGAGTAAATCTATAGTAGGCACTAGGTTAAATTCTAGACTGAATTTGTGGGCAGTTCCTTACTGCAATGCAACAACAGAGGAAAAGAAACTGACAAAATCAACTAGAAACTTTCTGCAGACAGAAGAAAAGAATATCAGGTGAAACAAAATATTTATCTAGTATGTGGTGAGTTTACCCCCTTTTTTTTTTGATTTTGAACATAGTCTTGTTTAGGCTGCAAAAAGTTGTGAATTTAGCAGATTAACTTTTGCAATTGAATGACTAGAGAGTTCCTGCTGGGACTGCTCCAGATCTGTTTTTGTGCAGTTGATATAGTTCCTTTGGACTATTTTTACCAGCATAACAAAGGAACAGCAGTATAGACAAATATTTTAGGTAGGTGAAACGGGCAAAAATTATATGTTTTATTCAGTTTCCTTCATATATTTGAATCTACTCAGATATAGCACTGAAGCTAGGAAACGTCTGCTATAGCACCTATGGAAGAGTACATAGACTGCTAAAAATATTAGCAAAAGCAAAATGCATTTCAATAGTATACATTTAATAGTACTGTTTTTCTTCAAGATTAAGCATAAGGAATCGATGTCCTGCAGTAAATTCTTCTACCATGTATGAAGAGAAAGTAGAGAAGTTAGGTTGCACAGTAAGCAAAGATGAGATGATCAGAGAATGAGGGTACCTTGGCAGTCTCAGCAGGGTAACAGCCAAGACGGTCTTTCCATATCATCATAGGTGTAAAGCAATGTTCTTGGCACATTCACACAGGCAGTAGAGTAACAGAGATGTAAAGAAGATGATAAGAAAATGAAAGAGGTGTTCCATACTCTATGGAATATGACCATAAGCATCATGTTCAGCATATAGAGCTTGGAGAAGACAGTGGAATGTGGGGATGTTTGACATGATTGTCCTCCTGAGTAATTATTAGGCATGCTGGAGCCCAGCTTTCCTGGGGATGGTGAACACCTGCCTGCCCATGGG
>WBNO01019828.1:0-20067 GCA_013400575.1 Peucedramus taeniatus | reverse complement strand
CCGGCCGGGGGGCGCGGGCCCGGCCCTGCCCGCCCCGCTCGGGCCCTGCGCGGCCGGGGTTGTTTTTCCCCCCCTTTGGCCGTCCCTTATCTCCCCCCGGCCGGCTGCGGGCAGGGGGGGCCGCGGTGATAATCCCCCCGCGGGGCTGGGGCGCTGCTCTCCGGCGGGATAAGCCTCTCCCCCCGCGGGACTGCGCAGCGGCGAGGCCGGCCCGGAGCTCGGCGTGAGGGGCAGCATCCCCCGGTGCTGCCAAAACATTCCCTGCGAGCCCGGGGACCCGGCGCTGCCTTCTCCTCTTCGTCCCCCGCCGCGGGGCTCGGGCTTGGACGTGCTGGTTCCGGTCAGGTGCCCGAAAGTGCCGTGCCGTGCCGAGGCCCCCGTGACACAGCCAAAGGTCCCTGCCCTCTTCCCCTCGGAGCGGTGCTCGGTGAGGCTGGAGACGGGACAAAGTCACGGGCACGTCGCTGGGACCGTGGGCTGGCAGCTGGGCACCGCCAGGGAAAGGGTTCCTTGGCCGTGTTGTTGCAGGAGTGTGGGAAAAGTTGGTTTCTGAAGCTGTGTCAGGAGAGGCTGAGGTTGGATATCAGGAAAAGGTTCTTTTTCCAGGGCATGGTGGGGCGCTGGACAGATTCCCCAGGGAATTGCCCCGGCCCCAAGGCTGCCAGAGCTCCAGGAGCATCAGCGCAACACTCCCAGGGATGCACAGGGTGGGATTATTGGAGTGTCTGTGCAGGGCCAGCAGCTGGGCTGGATGATCCCTGCGGGTCCCTTCCAGCTGAGGTTATTCCGTGATCCCACGGAAAGCCCTGGGACTCGGGCAGCAGCACCAGAACGTGTAAATCCCGGCGTGGCTGTGCTGAAAGCGACAGTTCCTGTTGTACAACCCCAGCCGACGTGACTGCCTGGCCCCTGCCTGGCTCTCGCTGTTCCCTGAGCTCCTGCAGACCCTCGGCCGCGGGGCAGGACGGGTTTGGGCAGCCAAAGTTTCTCTGGGCTCAAGGACTCTTGGTGAGAGTTTGCTGCCGGTCCCTGTTCCAGGGCTGTTCCTTGTCCTGGCTATCAAAACCATAACTTATATAATAACTGTTTTATGGACATGGGGAGAGAAAGGTTCTGCCTGCAAGAATTTACAACCTAATGAGGGTTGAAGTTGTGCTCAGTGTAGCAACGGAGCTAAAAGGTCATCCTGGATCTTTCCAAAAGTGTTTGGGGTGGTTGGTGGTGGTATTTTTCAGGGAATTGTGTGATTTCTTGAGGATTCTGCCCGTCCTGGTTGGAAATTGCAGCATGTGGGCTCTTCTGGAGGCTGAGCAGGAAGAGCCCGGCTGGCTTTAATTCTGATGGTTTTGCTGGAGTTGTTGGATTTCAACTACTTAAAAAAAAAAAAAAAAAAAAGAGAGAGAGACCGAGAGAAACTGAGGAGTTTATTAGAGAGGAGCCTTTCTTGTTTAATATTCATTCTGGCCCCTGTTTAGGCTTGTTCTGGTGAAAGAGGGAGTGAGGAGGCGCAACCCAAACACGGGTGAGATGGTGGGATTTTTCCACCAAGCCTTAATTGCTTCAGTAACTCCAGGGAGGGTTTTGCAAGGCAGGAGCTCTTAATAAATGTGGTGGTGAATGAAAGTAGTTCCTCACTTTGCTGCTCTGCAACTCTTCCNTTTTTTTTTTTTTTTTTTAATTATTAATCATTTTTTGCTCGTATTTCATCTCGTGGCCGTGGGTCTGGTGAAGATCTTTAGCTGTGGCTTCATGAGGAGCTCTGCTCTGTGGAGGAGCTGGGTGGAATTAATTTGGCACGGTGAGGGCAGCCGGGTTCCCTTCGTGTTTGGTGACTTTTGGAAGCAGAATTAAAAATTCCAGTTGTTCTTCCAGCGTGGGAATTTGGATGTGGGCACGGGACGCAAATGAGGGGTGAAATTTATGCTGCCATCGAGGCTCTGTGGTGGTTTGGTGCTCCTGTCTCCCTTCAAAAACCTTATTTTGGGATCAAGTGCTGGGGTTTAACTGCAGGATCCAGTCCCATGCAGGTGTCCCACCTAAAAACTGTGAAATCCCGAGTCTGCCTTTGAGACAGAGTCTAAATGCTTGAGAACTGTGGTTTAATCTTGATTAAAACTGACACTTGAGGGTTCTCTCCCCGTCTCGGGATGCTGAGTTTTTTGGAAGATGAGCTTGTGTGGGGAACAATTAGAACCCGGCTCGTTATCTCTCCTAGCCCAGGCAATAAACAGTTGCTTTAACTACGCTCTCAACCAGCCTTAACCTCAAATTTGAGCAGACCGGTCCCAGTCTGTAATTAAAATCCTTTTGAGGAGCAGAACTCAGGGAAAAGGAGGAAGACGGGGCTAAGGGAAGCGTTTATCCCCAATCCCGTGGCCCTTTGATCCGAACTGCTGCTGTGTCCGTCCCTGTACCTGTCCCAGAGGAGCTCTGGGAGGACGTCAGCGGGAGTAAACGAGGTCAGGCAAGCTCTGGGATCCTTCTGCGAGTAGCCAGGGCCGATTGTTCCTCGCCCAGCCCCCTGCCCGTATCGCCTTCCCTGCGCTCAGTTTCAGTTTCCCACCCGCCCGCTGGCACCGCCGGCTCCGGTGGCAGAGCCGGGCCGCGACTTCCCCGCCTTGAACCCCGCTGGGGCTCGATCCCCCGGAGCCCCGGCCGGCCGAGGGATTCGGGAATGTCCCGCAGCAGCCCCGGGCTGCAGGTGGAAGGGAACTATAGGGCTCGGCTTAATTCGACAAGGTGCGAGAAACTGGAAACTGCCGCGAGCTGCCCCGGGGCTGCAGGTGGGAGCCAAGGGCACGGCGGTGGGATGAGCCGCAGATCCCCTGGCAAGCAGCGGCTTCCCAACACCCTGGCTTCGGCCATCCCTGCAAAAATGTGCGGCCGGAGAGTCGGGAGGGTGACCTGCCAGCGCTGGCCCGGCCGCCTGGAACGCTGGCATCCTCCTGGGGCACGAACTCCGGGCACCCTCGGGGTCATTCTCCTCCCGTGCCCCACCCCTGTGCCCACCTGAACCCCCTGGCCCTCTCCCCGCCCTGTCCCCGGGTTTGTTGCCTGGTTTCTCCAGGGCAGAGGATGCTTTCTCCCAATGCTGGGTTTTAACTCCCTCCTCCCTGCCCTTCCCTCCACTCCAGCACCCATTTCCTTCCTGCTTCGTGCACCTCCTTTTTTCCCACCGGCACGCTGGGAAGCAGCGAGTAAATGGCTTTTTTTTTCCCCGTTGTTTGCTGGAGCTGGGAAGTGCCAGAGGTGGGCTTGTAGCTACAGGTTGCTGCTGTGCAGTTCCTGGGAGCCTCCTGCCCCGACAGGCAGAGCAGAGGGATCAGCATTCCCCCCGTGCATCCCAGCAGGGCAGGAAGGAAGGAGCTCCACGCCAGGGATGAAGCCCTGCTTGCTCTGGGGATTCGCTTTTGCTCGTCATCACCCGGAGCCAGGAATGGCAGGACGAGCTGTCTGTTAATCCACAAACTGGGAATTACATAAGGGGCTGCCCTGCCCTGCTCTCTCACCAAACTCCAGTCTTATTGGCTTATTTATTTTGCCTTTTTTTATTTTTTTTTTTCCCTCCTCTTTCCCGGTGTGGAAAAGAACAAATGGTCTGTGAGGTGTCATTTGAGGCAATTAGATTAATGCCAGAGCCTGGGGCAGGGAATGGCAGGAGTGGAGGGGGGACACAGGGATGCAGAGGGAATCCTGGGACAGGAGACAGGGATGGGTGCTTTGGGGGCTGCTGTGGGAAGGGGGGGATTTGGGGTTTGAGCAGTTTTTATGGTTCTCTGTTTAGGAGTCAGGAGAGATGTGACAGTGCTGGGGAATTGGAGTGAAGGGGTAAATGCTCTCTGGGACCTGGGGGATTTGGGATTTGGGCAGTTTTTATGGTTCTCTGTTTAGGAATCAGGAGAGATGTGATGGGGGAGGAACAAGGAGTGAAGGGGTAAATGCTCCCGGGGACCTGTGGGAATGGGGGGGATTTGGGATCTGAACAGTTTTTATGGTTCTCACAGTTCAGGAGGCCACGAGAGCTGTGGCAGCAGAGGGGAAATGTGGGGTGAAGGGGCAGATGGGTTTGGTTTTTCTCAAGGAAACACTGGAGTGACTTTGGCTGGAGTGGGGAAGGGCTTTGGCCTCTGAAGGGGAGGGGGTGTCCAAGCATGACCTGCTCTGATTGTCCTCCAACCTGGAGCAGCTGGGCCGTGCTGGGGGTTAAAACTTCGTGTCCTCAATTGCTCTCTGGGCAAAGGGGCCCCACGTTGCCTTTTTGGAAAGCAGCTGCTTATTCCTGCCTGGATCCTGGTGCCTCCAGGCTCCCGGGGCTCCCAGGTTGGAGAAGAACTCTCCTGGGAGAGAGCTGCTCCTGCAGCCAGCACTGGAGCACACACAGCCTCGTGCTTTGTGCACTTCTTCCCCTTTTTCCGTGCAACTCTTGAGACTGAGGTATTTTGGAGAACTGTGGCTGGCTCAGCCACGGCCTGGTGTTGTCCAGGATCTCCCAAAACCAGGGAGCTTCCCCACAGGAGCCACGTGGGAGAGAAGCTGTTGGAGGGCCAGGACTGCAGCAGTGTGGGCACACTTGGGGTTTGTTTGAGCAGCAAAACAGGGAGTTCTCATGAGTTCCAGAGTGTCCAGCCTTCCTGGGCTCTGGGCTGAACTTAGATAGACTCAGCTTAGCCTGAGGATTGAGGGAGGCCTGGGAGTTGCTGGAACAGAGGTGGGTTTGGAGCAGGGATGGGGGGTCTTTGAGCAGCTCTCAGCAGTTTGAGGTTTGTTTTGTCTGTGACCTGTTGGGGACAATCACAGCACACAGAGTTGGTGCCGTGGACTTTTGTGTTGAGGCAGGGTGGCAGTGCTGGGGATGAGGGAGCTTCTCACCCCAAAATAACCCTCACACACAGAGCTGGGGTGGGAGACTCCCCGGGCTCAAACCAAGGCACATTCCTGCCGGATTAAATCCGGCCTCTGATGACAAAGGAGAAAATTGGCAAGGAGGGCTGGGTGGAGGAACCAGTTCAGGCTCACCTTGCAACATGAGAGGAGTTTGGTGCTGTCAGGGCTGAGGGTGGCAGCTCAGGAGGCTCCGTGCCTCGGCTGCAGCTTTGGGATCCTCTGGAACAGCTCTGGTGTTTGGCCATGTGACGATTGTCCAGTGGCTTCCATGTCCTGCCTTTGGCCAGCAGCTGGAAATTGAAGTTTCTCAGGAGCTGTGCTGTGCCCTGCAAGGAAATCCCATCCCAGTTACATCCCAAAGAGCTGTGGAATGTGGCATTGGCTCATCCCTCGTCTGCCTGGGCTGTGGAAGTGAATCCTTGGGGAGGGAGCCGTGTCTCTGGGAACACCATCGGGTTTCCTGGGAGATGCAGAGCCTTTCCCAGGCTTTTGGGATGAGCCTGTTCCTTGGTGACACTTGTCCTTCCACTGGAACAATTCCACAGCTGGCTTGTCCAGCCTCATCTGGGCCAGCATGTGAAAACCACTGGAATTCAGGCAGTTTGGGAAAACCAAGAGGAACAAGCCCCTTTCTTCCTGGTGGCTCCATAGCAGCATTCTCAACAATTCCCTGTTGGTGATGAGGAATCCCAGACCTCCAGCCCAACCCTGGTGGTCCCTCCATGGTTCCTTTATTCCATTAAAGCTCCTGGGATGCTCGTGGAGGGTCTGAGGGATGTTCAGATCCAGAGTTCAGTGGGAGCAGTTGCTCTTCCTGCCAGAAGTGCAGGATGTGGGATTCTCCTTTCCTCTCTGAGCCTCTGTGCTGTCAAACCCTGGTGTGTCCTGGCTGTTCCTGCAGTGCTTCAGGTGCTTCTTCCCTGGCCATAAATGGCTCATGGAGAGCTTGGGGCCATGGAGTGCCAGCGGAAGGGGGAATGGCTTCAAAATGAGGGCAGGGATGGATGGGATATAGGGGAGGAATTTCTCCCTGCGAGGGTGGGGAGACCCTGAGATGGAATTCCCAGAGAAGCTGTGGCTGCCCCATTCCTGGAAGTGTCCAAGGCCAGGTTGGAGCACCCTGGGATGTCCCTGCCCATGGGAACAGAATGAGCTTCAAGGTCCCTCCCAACCCACCCCAGCCTGGGATTCTGGGATTTCAGGGATGTGTTGATCCATGCCCCAGGATCTGCAGGGTTTGGGGCAGGTTTCCTTTCCCTTGGAGCAGCTGCTCAGGGTGAAAGGGCTGTAGGAGGGGGCTTGGCTGTGCTGGAGCTGCCTGTGCTGCCCAGGCACATCTTTGTAGAGCAGGGAGAGGAAAAAACCTCCCTGGCAGGTTGGACCTGGCGAGGTCAGCCCGGCTGTTTTGGTTACATGGTCACACCACGAGTCTGTCGGGTTGGGCTGAGGCAGGGGAGGCTGCTGGAGCAGAACATCTCAGGTGTTCTTCCACTTCACCTCGAATTTGAGACTTTGACTCATCACAGAATGGTTTGGGTGGAAGGGACCTTAAAGCCCATCCAGTGCCACCCCTGCCATGGCAAGGTCACTTTCCACTGTCCCAGGATGCTCCAAGCCCTGTCCAGCCTGGCCTTGGACACTTCCAGGGATGGAGCAGCCACAGCTTCTCTGGGAATTCCATTCCAGTCCCTCCCCACCCTCAGGGAAGAATTCCTTCCCAACATCCCAACTAAAGCTACTCTGTTTGAATCCATCCCCCCTTGTCCTGTCCCTCCATGTCCCTCCCCATCTCTCCTGGAGCCCCTTTAGGCACTGGAAGGTCTCCAGAGCCCCTGCAGCAGCATTCCAGCATCCAAAGGACCTACAAGAAGTGGGATGCTCTGATCTTTGGAAGGACCTGAACAATCCAACCCCTCTGAGGAACCCCTGGAGCAGGGTTTGGTCAGGGGTGTGATCTGGAGCCTCTTTGGGAACCAGCTGAACCCTCCTCATGTGCTTCAGTCTCATTCCTCATTCCTCACATCCCAAATCCAGAGCTGTGGTCGCTTTTCCCTGTTAAGAGCTGGACAGGGGCTGGAGGGGATGGATGCCCATGCTTGGAAAACAGAGCCAGATTGTCCAAACCAGCCCACAGATATTTGCAGGGCACTGGTTCTGCTCCAATCTTTTCACTTCAAGAGCTGCATGATCTTGGTCATGTTACCCCAGATGGGATGTCCAGGCAGGACAGAAGAAAGCTGGAATTCACTCTTTGCCATTGATGGCTCCATTGCCTTCTCAAACCAAGGATTTCTTCCCACTACAGCATTGAAAATGTAGTTTTATTTAAAATAAAAGCGTGCTGAGGCTTTTTTTAATCTTGATTTTTCCCACAGTGCAGTTCCTTCTGCTGATGTGCAGGGTCTTCCTCTCAGGAACATCCAGCTGTTCTCCAGGTCCAAATAATCGGGATAATTTGGCCCTGAAGCACTGGCAGCACATTTCCTTGTCGGGAGCAGTTGAGTTTCCATGGCTCAGTGGAGTGATTGGAATTGTGACTTCTGCCAGGCAGCAAAACCCCTCCTTCCCTTGCTGCTGCTGCTCCGTGCAAGGTGTGTGTCCCGAGGCCTCGGCAGAGTTTGGGGTGGATCCTGGGCACAGGGAGACCTGCTGGGGCCTGTCCTGGGCTGCTGTGAGCACAGGCCCTGCCTCCTGCTCCCCGGGCAGCCAGGCTGGCACAGCTGTCCCCTGCAGCTGGGACAAGGACAGGGGGACTGGGGTGGTCTGTCCCTAAATGTAAAGAGGTGAGGATTTGTGGGGTGGGAGCTGTTCCTAGGGAAAATGCCCCTTTTTCCAGCTGGGATTGTGTTTGGGCCTTGGGCAGCAACCACTGGGGGGTGTTTTTTTGTATAAAGCACCGTTATTTTAATAATTATTTTTATAATTCTTCCCTGGCACTGCTGCTGAGGCTGTTTTGGTCGTGTGTGTTTGCTCCAAGAAATCCCAGAGCAACTTGGGATCCTTGGGCACCTTGAGCAAGAGCTGAGTATTCCAGATTCCAGAATGGCTTGGGTTGGACAGACCTTAAATCTTCCTGCCATGGGCAGGGACATCCTCCAGGGTGCTCCAGCCTGGCCGTGGACACTTCAGGGATGGGGCAGTCATGGCTTTTCTGGGAATTCCTTCCCAATATCCCATCCATTGCTTCTCTGTCAGTTTGAATCCCTTCCCTCTTACTCTGTCACTCTGTGCCCAGAGTCCCTCTCCATCCTACAGACTCAACAGCCCCGGGCCATCTCCCAGAGCTCAGCTCTTCCCAGAAAATGTTGCTCTGTGGATCACAGAATTCCCTAAAGCCCTTTTGCCTCGTGCTCCATGGAAAGGGTGATGCTGATTCTCCTTCCCTGCCCCGAGCAGGTGCCAGGTGTTGCTCAAGTTCTCACCTGTGCTGCTGCAGAGGGCGGCACCTCTGCCTTTGGAAAGGGTTTTGGGATCTTTTCCGGGTTAGAGCACCTGGAGAACATTGGCTGTTCCCTGTTCCCCAAGTGTGACCAAGCTCTTCCACCTGTGCATTCCTGAGCCCTCCCAAACTGCTCAGGTTCCTCTAAATTTTAAGGCAAAGAAGCAAAGGGAAAAGGGAAAAAAAACCAACAGTGAGGTTCTGTGGAAAACTGGTAATTAAAGAGGTGTTTTGTCAGCACTTTTGGTTGTGATCCCATCTTGATGTGGTCGTCTCATTTGAATGTAAATGTCAAATTCCAGAGCTCCTGGAGGAGAGGGATTGGGTGACATCCTGCTGAGGGAAGCACAAGCTCAGGGGTTTCAGTGAGCTCTGGGTGCTGCTCTTGGGCTGGGGGGGGGTCTGGGAGGAGAGAGGTGAGAAATTGAGTTTAAAAAAAGAAAATCAAACCACAGTGCTGAGGTCACAGCTCGGGTGCTGTGTCCTGGTCTGGCCCCTCACTGTGAGAAGGACACAGAGGGGCTGGAGTGAGCCCAGAGAAGGGAATGGAGCTGGGAAGAGTCTGGAAAACATCTGAGGGAGCTGGGGAGGCTCAGGAGTGACCTTCTGGCTCTGCACAACTCCTGACTGGGGGGGCAGCCAGGAGGGGTCAGGTTCTGCTCCCAGGGGACAACAGGACAGGAGGGAACGGCCTTGAGTTGCACCAGGTTGGATATTGGGACAATTTCTGTGTGGAAAGAATGATTGGACATTGGCAGGAGCTGCCCAGGGAGTCCCCATCCCTGGAGGTGGCACTTGGTGCTCTGGGCTGGGGACTCAGCTTGGGCTGGGAAGGGGAAAAGCCAGGAACAGCCACGTTTCTGCAAGGATGAGCTGCTTTTCCAGCTTTATTGTGGAAAAAAAATTCAGGATTTTGGAGCTGTGGAGGAAAGGAAAAGGGAGAAGCCAGGACCAACCATGTCCTTGAAGGAATGAGCTGCTTTCCCACAAATATTGTGAAAAAAATCAGGATTTGGGAGCTGAGAAGAAAAGGAAAAGGTAAAAGCCAGGATCAGCTGTGTTCATGGTGGGGATTGGGCACAGCTGGGACTCGATGATCCTGGGGGGCTTTTCCATCCTCAGGGATTCCATTTCAGTGTTGAGGAGCAGCATCCAAAGGCAATGGGGAATCAGCTGGATGTGGAACATCAGCTCAGGGAGGTGGAGAGCTTCCCTCACTCCCATTCACCACCCAAAAAATGACATTTTTCCTGCCTGCAATCGGGCTGTGTGTGCCAGGCTGACCTGTGGAGCTGGAATTGCCTCAGCTCCGTTGTGTTGGGATTTTGGAAGCACCAAGGGGGCCGAGAGCGGGGTTGGGGCTGCACAAGGTGTCCCACCAGGGCTGTCAGTGATGTTCCTAAATCACCTGGAGGGCTCTGCTGTTGCTCCAACCTTTCTTTCTCACGGGCTCTATTTCACCTCAGTGGTTCCCTCTCAGTTGTCTGCGAGGGCCATTCCCAAACTTCTCCCCCACAGCCACTTTTGGGGTGAAATGTGGCACCTCTGAGCCCTGCAGAGCCACCCAGTCTGGGACAGGGACCTGGAACACCCCGGGAGCAGCCAGGCAGAGAATGGAGCTGCTGGGAAATTTAGGTCAGTAGTTGAAGCTCCCCCTTGGTGGCCCATTCAGACTTTTCCTTGCCAGGGAGGGACGAGCTGCGGTTGTGCCAGCGGCTTTTGTCACTTGTCACCTGGCTTCAGGACATTCCCAAGTGCATTTTGCCCATTCCATGGTGGTGTTGAGCCCTGGTGCCATGAGCAAGCAGTGGATTTGGGGTGCTTGGATCTTCCTTTTGAGTCACCCACCTTATGAAGACTCAACAAGTTCCCAAAACCCCAAATCCATACTTTGGAACGCTCCATCTCCCATTGGCAATTCCTAAGCTGTTCAGCCCTTTGGAGAGGGAATGGGCTGATGTTTCAAGGACTCAGTCTCTGGATGTGGCTGGAGCATCCAGGCCCTGAATCCACTCCTGGGGGGCTCGGGACACCCCCTTTGCCCCCGCTGTCCTCGGCCACCGCGGCCGTGGGACACAAAGGCCGTGTTGTGTGCGGGGTGGCCGAGTTGGAGCAGGCTCCAGGCCGGCCCTCGGCAGTCTCATGACCCTGCAGCCATTCCCACACTGTCGGGATGATTATCCCAGCCCCCGAGCTGGGGGGGTGACCTTGCCTGGATGCTCTGGCTGCTCCCCGTGGTCCCCAGAGCTGGGGGGCGTGGGGGACAGACACAGCTCCCTCAGGATCCCTGCCCGGAGCTTCCAAACGCTGCATGCAGCTCCAGATCATTGGTTTTGGGAGAGAAAAAATTTGTGAAGTATTTCTTGTGGAGAGGAAGGAGAGGGGGAAGCTCCAGTGGTGTTTTTGGGGCTGGCAGGGATATGGGATCGGGTTTTCTGCCCCAGTCAGGTTTTGGGGAGCTCTGGAGCTGCCCCAGTGGGAGTGGGACAAGAGGTGCTGAGGCAGCAAAGCCTCCCTGGAATCCCAGCTCAGGATTCCACTGGGATCCCCTGGGGATGCTGGGATGGGGTGACCTTGCCCAAGGTGCCACCAAACAGCCCTTTCCTCCCTGATGTAAAAAATCCATGAAATGAGGGTTTAAAGGTCAAACCCTGGAGCTCAGGAGGTGGCTCTGGAGTTGATCTCAGGAAGCCACCTGGCTTTGGTGGTTGGTCTTGGTGGCAGGACTGGTGCCTGCCCTGCACATCCAGCCCCCCTGGGTCCTCCCTCCTCCTCCTCCTCACCGCCATCCCATTCCTGCTGGGAGCTGAGCTCTGGTGTCCTCCTGCTGTTGATTATCCAGGGATTTGCTCCAGATCTGTTTTCCACAGCCTCAGACCTGCCTTCTCCTGCCTTTTCTCTGTATAAAACAGGAAGGTGCCAAAGTTAAACTTATTTTCTGGGCTTAACAAAACTTTTCAAAAAGAAGTAAATATGGAAAACTACTGAGGAGGCCGGGGGTGGGTGGGGGAAGCCAGAGTTGTGCAACCTGGGCTCCTGCTCCGTGCTGGGACCCGGGGCTGGGAGTTGCTTCCTGAATAATTATTCCTGTTCTGGATCCATCCTGACTCATCCATCCCCCCATGGCGTGGGACAGGCCACGTCCCGCCGTGCCTCAGTTTCCCCATCTGGAAATCAGGAGCTTGGATACTCCAGCCTCGTGCCAGGGTGATTTTTGGACCGGTTTGTGCGTGGATTTCTTGGCTCCTGCTGATCCCAGTGCTTGGGATGGGGGGAATTACATTGATTTTCCAGCAAAGGCATCGCTGCTTCAAGGAGCATGTAGGTTTGCTGCTTGAGCTGGACAGGAGGGAAATGTTATTCCCAGTTTTTGGGATCAGAAGACTGGGATTGTGGGAGAATTAGGGGCTGCTCAGGCTCGCAGTCAGGCCCCAGTGCCCCTTTCCCAGCAAAGGGGATCCCTCTGGGTATTTCCAGCCTTTGGAGTCAAGTGGCTCTGTCAGGAGTGACTTTATTTATTTATCTTGTCCAAAACAAACCCTTGGCATTGGGAAGAGCTGCTGCTCTTCTGCTGGAACCTGTCCAAGATCCGGGTCTGGTGCTGGCACTTGGTGATCCCAGTGTCCTTTCCTCTCTCCTGCTCCCAGGAAGGAGCAGGAGCTGCCTCGGCTTCCAGGGATCAGCTCTGCTCTGTCAAACACCTGCAGCAGCAGCTTGAGGTGGTTGGGGCTCCCCTCTCCCTGCCCTTCCCAAAGGATTTTCCCTGCCTGCATCTCTCCAGGTGTTCTGGCACCCAGGGGTGAGTGATGGGAATGATGTTCCCAGTGATGACATCATTGTGTTGGCTGCTCTCGGCAAGCTGGGGACCTTCCCAGCAGGAATGGGACTGGGAAACGCTCCCAGAGGTGGACTGGGATGCACTGGGAGGCTCAGGCTGCCGTAGCCCCACGCTGGGCACAGCTGTGCCCGCTCCAGGTGCTGCCTGGCTGGGCGATGCCAGCTCCCTGCCAAGGCTTGCTGCTCTGGCCCGGATCCGTGCTAATTCAGCTGTTCTCACTTGAGAGCACCTGGGCTCTGTTCCTCCTCCTCCTCCTCCTCCTCCTCCTCCCCAGGTAAGCACAGGCCGGGCAGGACGATGGGAGAGGCGCGGGGGACACGCGCGGTGCTGCCGGGTGCGTCCCTCAGGAATTTGGGAATTCTCCCGATGTCTCCAAGCTCTGACTCACGGCCTTCCCTCCTTCCCCAACAGCCTTTAGCGTGGAAGATGGCGGGTGGCGTGGACGGCCCCATAGGGATCCCGTTCCCGGATCACAGCAGCGACATCCTCAGCAGCCTGAATGAGCAGAGGAACAACGGGCTGCTGTGCGACGTGGTCATCCTGGTGGAAGGCCAGGAGTTCCCCACCCACCGCTCCGTCCTGGCGGCGTGCAGCCAGTACTTCAAGAAGCTCTTCACCTCAGGGTTAGTGGTGGACCAGCAGAACGTGTATGAGATAGACTTTGTGAGTGCGGACGCCCTGTCGGCGCTGCTGGAGTTCGCCTACACCGCGACCCTCACCGTCAGCACTTCCAACGTCAACGACATCCTCAACGCCGCCACGCTGCTGGAGATCCCGGCCGTCAGGGATGTCTGCACGGATCTCCTGGAGAGGAAGATTCTGGCCAAAAATGACCAGATGGATACAGTAGATCAAATTGATCAGAGGAACCATCTCAGAGCAAAAGAGTACCTGGAGTTCTTCCAGAGCAACCCCGTGAACGGCCACCAAGGCAGCTTTCCGTGGACCAACCCAGAGTTGAGAGACCTTCAGAGACTGAACTTCCGAGGCCAAGAGGAGGAGGAGGAGTCGAACTGCAACGGCCTGGACTTCTACTCGCAAGCCACCCCAACCGAAAGACCAAAGGCAAGTGACTGTGACCCTGACAGCAACCCGGCCATGTGGCTGGACCGCGAGGACGAGGAGCCGGTCAGCGGCGGGATGTTCTCCCCTTCCCAGAACGGACATTACAGCAGCCGTGGCTTGGCCACCCCGGGAGAAGAGGAGGGGGGCACCCCCAGGGGCCCTCTGGACCAGCAGGAACCCGGGGACTCGCCCAGCTTCATCCCCACGGGCACGGAGACGGAGGACGATGGCAGGGAGGTGGATGACCTGGCCGCCAGCGCCCTGCTCCAGCAGATGATCAACTCGGTGGGGCGGCAGCAGCTCGGCGACGACGACCGCAAGGACGAGGACGGGGTCATGGATTATTACTTGAAATATTTCGGCAGTTCCAGCGAGGGCGACGTGTACCCGTCCTGGTCCCAGAAGGTGGAGAAGAAGATCAGGGCGAAAGCATTCCAGAAGTGCCCCATCTGCGAGAAGGTGATCCAGGGCGCCGGGAAGCTGCCGCGCCACATCCGCACCCACACCGGGGAGAAGCCCTACGAGTGCAACATCTGCAACGTGCGATTCACCAGGTACGGGCTGGGCACGGGGGCTGCACAGAGACCTGGGGCTGCAGAGAAACCTGGGGGTTGCACACAGACCTGGGGGCTGCAGAGAGACTTGTGCTGCACACAAACCCAGGGGCTGCACACAAACCCAGGGGCTGCACACAAACCCAGGGGCTGCACACAAACCTGGGGACCGCACACAGACCCAGGGGCTGCACATAAATCTGGGGGCTGCACACAGACCTGGGGCTCCAAACAAACCCTGGGGCTGCACAGAGACCCAGGGGGTGCACACAAACTCAGAGGCTGCACACAAATCTGAGGGCTGCACACAAAATCAGGGGCTGCACACAAAACTGGGGGCTGCACACGAAATCAGGGGTTGCACACAAACCTGGGGCTGCACATAAATCTGAGGGCTGCACACAAAATCAGGGGCTGCACACATAACTGGGGGCACACAAACACAGGGGCTGCACACAAACCCAGCCGTCCCCTCACCCCAAGAGCTGGCACAGGGCTGGTCCTGGGTGATTTTATCTCTCTGCTCAACTCATTTCCATCCTAACAGGCGAGTTGGGGCTGGAGGCCAAAGTTTTCCAGGGAGCAGTTTGGGGATGTGACACTTGAGCTATCTCAGGGGGCCTGGCTTGATGGCCAGTGCCACCATCCCACTGTCCTAAATTGCTGAGCTCTGCTGGAAACCCAGCATGGGGGGCAAACGGAGCTGCAGCTCTTGGTCTGTCCATCGTGGCCGAGGCAGGAGCAGGGGAATCTCTTGGGAATGGCTCCATGGCATGGCTGAGGTGGTGCTGGTTGGGTTGGCAGGAGGTTGGAGCCCACTCGTGTCCTTGGCAGACCGAGCTCTGCAGCCCCGGTGCAGCTCCCGGGGGCGTTTGCCACGGCCCTGTTCCTAATCAGGGCTCCTCTGCTCCTCGCCTGGGCCACGGCAGCACCAAAGAAAGGGGATATTGTTTGGGTTGCTCTGGTTCACTCCAGTCCATGGCCGGGCGCCGCCTCCTCTGCCCGGGCCCTGTGGGGCTGTGCTGGGTGGGGGTCCCAGCCTGGCCCTGCCGAGGGGCAGCGTGGGCGGCCTGGGCCTGGGGGGTACTCCCTTCCCTTTCCCTTCTCCTTTTCCCTTCCCTTTCCCTGCTCCTTTTTTCTTCCCTGCTCCTTTTCCCTTCCCTTCCCTGCTCCTTTTCCCTTCTTTTCCCTGCTCCTTTTCCCTTCCCTTCCCTGCTCCTTTTCCCTTCCCTTCCCTGCTCCCTTTCCTTTTCCCTGCCTGCTTCCTTCCCTTTCCCTTCCTGTTCCTTGCCTGCTCCCTGCTGGGCCTGGGGGCTGCTTCCTTCCCTTTCCATTCTCCCTTTTCCTTCTCTTTCCCTTTCCCTGCCTGCTTCCTTCCCTTTCCTTCTCTTTCCCTGCTGGGCCTGGGGCCTGCTTCCTTCCTTTTCCATGCTCCCTTTCCCTTCTCTTTCCCTGTCTGTTCCCTGCCTGTTCCCTGCTGGGCCTGGGGGCTGCTCCCTTCCCTTTCCCTGCTCCCTTTCCCTGCTCCTTTTCCCTTCCCTTTCCCTTCCCTTTCCCTGCTCCTTTTCCCTTCCCTTTCCCTTTCCCTTCCTTTTCCCTTCCCTTTCCCTGCCTGCCCAGATGTTCCCACTTCACCGCTTCCCACAGCCCAGGCCGGCCCTCCCAGGCCCCTCGTGCTTTGGGGACTCCATTCCGTGGGGCTGCTCCGTGTGGGCTCCGTGTGGGATCAATGTGGAGTCCGTGTGGGATCCATGTGGGATCGATGTGGAGTCTGTGTGGGATCCATGTGGGATCTGTGTAGAGTCCGTGTGGGATCCGTGTGGGCTCCGCGTGGGGGCCGTGTGGGCTCCGCGTGGGCTCCGCGTGGGGGCCGTGTGGGGGCCGTGTGGGATCCGTGTGGGATCCGTGTGGAGTCTGTGTGGGCTCCGTGTGGAGTCCATGTGGGGGCCGTGTGGGATCTGTGTGGGATCCGTGTGGAGTCTGTGTGGGATCTATGTGGAGTCAGTGTGGGATCCGTGTAGGGCTGGTGTGGGATCCGTGTGGGATCTGTGTGGAGTCCGTGTGGGGGCCGTGTGGGATCCGTGTGGGATCTGTGTGGAGTCCGTGTGGGGGCCGTGTGGGATCCGTGTGGGGGCCCTGGGGCAGCCGGAGGGGCCCGAGGCCGTGTCCTGCCCCTTCCCCTGGTCCCGGCCGCGCCCAGCCCACGTTGGAGAGCTGAGGAATGCAGATAATGGCAGGGGCAGGGTGCCAGCCCTCCCTCCCCGCTCCCCCGGCCCTGCCACGCGGCACCTCCCTGCTCCGGGGCCTGGGGCCGATCCCGTGTGGGCCCCACAGCGATCCCACAGCGATCCCACCCCCCTGTGCACAACCCAGGGCACTGCAGGACGGGGAAATGCCACAGGGTCCCTGGGAGATGAGGGGAGGCACAGGGATTTTTGGGGAGGGGGAGCTGGTGGGGCAGTGCCACCTCATCCTTTTTCCATCCTGCTCCCATTCCCTGGGGTGAGGACCCTGCTCCCATTCTGTGGGATCAGGACCCTGCTCCCTGCTGGCTCCCAGGAGGGCCTGGCACCTGTAAAAAAGCTGCTTTTCTAAACCACCAGAAACCAGCCAAAATCCATCCTCCTGCTCCTCCCCACAGCAGCGTTTGGGCTGGAGAAGCCCGGATAGGGACAGGGAGCTCAGACCCCATTTGGGGCAATGTGTGACCCCATAACCCTGCTCAGACCCAATACGGGGCAAACTGGGACCCCATAAACCTGCTCAGACCCTGTTCCCGTGCCCTGAGCTCCATTACCCGCAGATTTTATTATTCCTTTGCTTTTCTTCCCCATCTGCATCCTATGGCTGGAATACAAATCCCTTCCCCATTCCGTGGGGTGCTGCCACTGGGAGGGGATCCCGGCTCTGGGAGGGGATCCCGGCTCTGGGAGGGGATCCCAGCTCTGGGAGGGCTTTGGGGTGGGGCAGGAGGACCGGAGCTGTTCCAGCCTGGTGTTCCCGGCTGGGTGGGACCCAGCCCAGCCCTTCTCAGGGATTTTTTGCTCCTCGGAGTTTCCTGGTTCCTGCGCGGTCGCAGGGGCAGGAGCAGCTCCGATAAGAAAAGAGAGAGTGGGGGGGTTATAAAATGCTGAATTTTAATTTCACAACCCTGTTTTTGTGTCACTCAGAGCTGGGCACGACCTTGGGGCTTTGATCCTTTGTGATTTTTGGGATCCTGTGGGTGAAGGGAGAACGTTCAGGGCTGGGATCTGAGTGTTCCATCCAGGAATGGGGTGGATCTGCTTGGGAAGGGTCGGGCAGGTGCTGGGGAGGGCAGGAGAGGCTCCCCCTGCCCTGCCCCGTGCTCAGGGCTGGATTTGCCTGCAGGAAGCAGCGATGGCTGCGGCTCACGTGGCCCTGCTGGCCCCCGGCCCCACATGAGCCATGTGTGACCCCATAGCTGTGATCAGCCCTGGGCTGGGCAGGGTGTGACCCCATAGCCCTGCTCAGACCCTATATGGAGCAATGTGTGATCCCATAACCCTGCTCAGACCCTGTATGGAGCAATGTGTGACCCCATAACCCTGCTCAGACCCCATATGGGGCAATGTGTGACCCCATAGCCCTGCTCAGACCCCATATGGGGCAATGTGTGACCCCATAGCCCTGCTCAGACCCCATATGGGGCAATGTGTGACCCCATAGCCCTGCTCAGACCCCATATGGGGCAATGTGTGACCCCATAGCCCTGCTCAGACCCCATATGGGGCAATGTGTGACCCCATAGCCCTGCTCAGACCCCATATGGGGCAATGTGTGACCCCATAGCCCTGCTCAGACCCCATATGTGAGAGTGTGTGACCCTGCCCTCACACCCTGCACTGGGTGATGCCCAGCCCCACAGCAGGTGCTGCTCAGCCCTGTACAAGCCCAGCCCCACATCAGGTGATGGCCAGCCCTAAACCAGTGCTCAGTCCAGGCCATGGTAATGTCCAGCCCCACACCAGGAGCTGCTCAGCCCCGTTCCAGCTCATCCTTAGCCCTGCACTGCTGCCCACCATCAATGCCCACCCCACCCCATCTGCACCAGCCCCATCCCAGTGACACCCATGTCCCCCTCCTCCATCCCGGTGACACCCAGTGCAGTGTCCCCCTCCACCATCCCCATCCCAGTGCCACCCAGTGCCATGTCCCCTCCTCCATCCCCATCCCAGTGCCACCCAGTGCAATTCCCCCCTCCTCCATCCCAGTTTCACCCATGTCCCCCTCCTCCATCCCCATGTCAGTGACACCCATGTCCCCCTCCTCCATCCCAGTGACACCCATTGCCACATCCCCCTCCTCCATCTCAGTGACACCCAGTGTGGTGTCCCCCTCCTCCATCTCAGTTTCATCCATGTCCCCCTCCTCCATCCCAGTGACACCGTTTGCCACATCCCCCTCCTCCATCTCAGTGACACCCAGTGTGGTGTCCCCCTCCTCCATCTCAGTTTCATCCATGTCCCCCTCCTCCATCCCAGTGACACCCACTGCGATGTTCCCATCCCAGTGACACCCAGTGTGTTGTCCCCCTCCTCCACCCCAGTTTCACCCCTCCCCCCCTCCTCCATCCCCCCTCCTCTGACATTCCTGTTCCCCCGCAGGCAGGACAAGCTGAAGGTTCACATGCGGAAGCACACGGGGGAGAAGCCCTACCTGTGCCAGCAGTGCGGGGCCGCCTTCGCCCACAACTACGACTTGAAGAACCACATGCGGGTGCACACGGGGCTGCGGCCGTACCAGTGCGACAGCTGCTGCAAGACTTTCGTCCGCTCCGACCACCTGCACAGGCACCTTAAAAAAGATGGATGCAACGGGATCCCGTCGAGGAGGGGCCGCAAGCCGCGGGTCAGGGAGGCCGGGGCGATGCCCCCCACGCCCACGGGCAGCGCCGAGGATGGGAGCTTCCCCCCCGAGGCCGAGGACACGGCGCAGGGCAGCCAGGAGCAGCAGCAGCAGCAGGAGCAGCACTTTGAGGAGAATTCCAATAACGAAGCGCCGGGATTGAATGTAGCAGGAGGGTCGGATGAGGGTAACGCGCACAGTGCAATTCCCACCAAAAAAAAACAAAAAAAAAAAAACAAAAAAAAAAAAAAAAAAACGGAAAAAAAAAAAAAAGAGAGAAAAAAAAACCAACCCTAACCGATGAAACAACCACCTGAAAAAAAAAAACAAAGTCACAAAATCTAGTTAGTACTTTTCCTCCGATTTTTCTCTTTAAAAGATGTTTCTCTCCCTTTTTTTAAGGAAAACAAAAAAAAAAAAAGCGACAAAAAAAGCAAAAAAAAAAAGAGAAAATTTATTTAACGTTTTCCAATCTTCCCATCGTAAGCGGGGCTCTCTCCCCCGAGGATCCCTNAAAAAAAGCGACAAAAAAAGCAAAAAAAAAAGAGAGATATTATATTAACGTTTTCCAATCTTCCCATCGTAAGCGGGGCTCTCTCCCCCGAGGATCCCTCATAGCCAAGGACCTTTTTTTGGAAAGGCAAGGACGCTAGGGAAGCACGAGGTGGGGATGGAAAGTGGCTCTGTCGCATGGAAAAGAGCTTCCATGTAAATCCAAAGCTTTATTTTGTGTCCAAACACGTGTTTAAAAAAAGAAAAAAAAAAAGAAAAGAAAAAAAAACTTATTTCAGAGAGAGATCTATTTAAGAAAAAAAAAAGGAAAAAATAGAAAAAAAAAAAGAGTGGTAGGAGTTGGAAGGGCTGTGGCAGGGCGGGGTTTGGGATTTGGGGGCTCCTTGCCAGGAGATTGGGGTCAGGATTTGGGGTTTGTCCCCCCCAGCCCCGTGCGAGGCTCAGTCGGGCAGCGAGGGCTGCGGGTGGGGAGCGGCCGGGAAAAAAATTGCTGGAAATTGCTGGAAAAATTGCCTAAAAAAACAAAGAAAAAAAATCATGTGAGAGAGGGCAGCAGGTTCGGCAGGGTTTGTGTCGGGCACTCGGGGATGGGGACGCTGGAAATGGGGACAGGGCAGGGATGGGGACAGCAGGGATGGGGACAGCAGGGATGGGGACAGCAGGGATGGCTCAGCCATGCTGTGGATTCTGTGTCCACCCCTGTGTCCATCCCCGTGTCCATCCCCGTGTCCATCCCTGTGTCCATCCCCGTGTCCACCCCTGTCCCCCCCATGTCCCCAGACCGTCCCCCCCCCGCAGTGCCCAGGAAGTGCCTGAGTTCAGCCCAGCCCCCGCTGCCGGCAGAATTTGGGGCTGGGGGATCCCAAACCCCCCCCCAGGGAATTTTTTTTCCCCCCACCCAGGGAATT
>WBNO01019824.1:0-72854 GCA_013400575.1 Peucedramus taeniatus | reverse complement strand
AGCCTCCAATGAAATGTAAGCAAATTTTGAAAACCTACATGAACATGCCTGTTAATTTTTTTAAAAATCCTAGAAACTTCAAAATAGCAGTAAGAAGTTAACAATCCAATTTAATTTTCCAGAGGATTATTTTCTTGATTGTGCTGTAGGTTTTTTTAAATTTTATCATTATGTTTTTATACTTAATGATACAGGAGTGTGCATTCCAGATGTTTTATGTTGTTTTAAAAAAATAGAGAAAGTGAAGGTCACCTTGTTGCTTGGGATAATAATTGTATTTTATCTGAAGACTACATTTTTTTTTTTACATAATGACAGCTTTATATGCAGTTCTGAAATAAGGTGGTAAAAAATAAATACTTTTTACCTAAAATATTTAAAATTTTCAGGTTTTTCAAACAAAAATTTCAATAAAGAATCAGTATTACATTCTTTGTTAGAAAAAGATATAAATTTATCTCTAATATCTTTAGTATTATCTCTAGTATATTATTTCTAATAAATTTATCTCAGACACCTTTTCTGTGTCTGAGTCTGCCCCAAGACCAAGTCCTTATCCATGTAAATGGCATTTAGCTTTTAACTGTAGAGGGCTGAGGGTCAGGTCCTCTCTTTCTTTATCTTTTGCATGAGCAAAATTGATTTCCATTAAACTGAATGAGAACAAGATGAAGTTCTGCATGGTTCCAGTACTGTAGTTGTTTTTTGTAGTGCTATAGTTTTACAGGACTTCTGTTCTAAGTTCGGTGTATATGTTTGAGGAAGACTGTGATGTTTGGCCTCCTTTGATGCTGCACATTAGAAAAACGTCTGCTGTCTTTCTCGTTAAAAATAAATTGAGAAAGCGAGTTACTGGTTCAGTCTCTCACAGTTTATTACATTCTCTCTTAAACATTTTTGTATGAGAGTCAATGCCTCTGTAATGCTTTTGTATTGGGTTTGGGTTTTTGTCCAAAAGGTCCTTGTTTGTGGGTGATATTTATTAGGAAACTCAGTGTGTGTACATGTGCGTGCACGAAGTGTGCATTTATTTATATCTCCATAGAGTGAGGCAGAGGAAGATTGTGTCGCCTTTGTTCCATAAGATCTGCTCCTTAAATTGTCTTGCACTTTCAGAAATGCTAAGACCAAATATGGAAACTTAGCTCTAAAGAGAAAATGTCCTGGAAAGGTTGGAACTAATGAAAAAGAGTGGGCTTAGTCCCTTAAAAAAGTCGTTTTCATCACCATCATGTTGTAATCAAATAATGTGAGAGAATGTTTCCAGGCAGAACTAGAATTAGTCATATCAAATCAACCTAAAATGTGATTTTGCTTCTAAAAGATTATTTCTCTTTTTATGTGCATTTCAGAAACATATGCAATAAATATTTAGACTCTTAATTTACTACACTTCAGTCTAAAATTTTGATTTGCTATCATCATCGGAATTAATTTGCTTAATTGTTTTTCCTATCCCATCAATCTCAGTTTTGCACTAACTCGAACAGTGACACCTTTTGCTGTTTGCACTTTAGTTTGATTTCTGTTCTAAGTTTATGAACAGCAATAGAGATCTGCTAGAATATTCATTAGCTTTGAATTGTGAGCCATGAAAAGGTGCTTTCTTTTACCTTAATGAAAGTTGCTCAGCATGGGGTGGATCAGTAATGACATTTGATTTTAGCCATCCAACGAATTTGCTTTTTATTTATTGACACATCTTGTCCAAACAGCTCCCTCGCAAGTTAGTGGTGTAATGAAAGAAAGAGTGCTGCAGAGGAGTGTGGAGCTTTCCTGGCAGGAACCAGAACATCCCAATGGAGTCATTACTGAATATGAAATCAAGTATTATGAGAAAGTAAGTGCTAAGATTATCTGTAATGTGCAACAATGTGTTGTTTGCTTTATGTTGGCTTGCTGCATTGTGGAGCAGTGTTAAAATCATCACCTATCAACTACCTCGTATCTCCAAAGTCAATGATTTTGCTTGTTTTTAATAACTAGCTAAATCCTGTCATTATTATTGCTATCATATGTCTCATATATTAGTATTTTGACATACTAAAAATTAAATATACACTTGAAATCTGACTTTCTTTTTTTTTATTTTAATTGTTAAGTTGTACTTGGATATTTTTTACCATTAAATACCTGTTTTCACATCTATTCTACATTGTGTTTGAAGCTTGTTTCATTTCCTTCTGTACCAATGTAATTCTAGTCTTGAAATGATGTATCAAGTACAACTCCCGACTGTTTTATTTTTTTATGAGCTGGGCAGCTTCTATTTGATGTCTGAAAATTTTCAAAACACTTTCTAGACTTTTTGGAAATAAATATTCCTTATTTGTCCTTTTAAAAAGGACCAGGACTGTGAAATTTATCTTTCACTTGTTCTCTCAACAAAATAATGAATTGAAGGCTGCTTTTCAGTAGTAGATGAAGTGATCTCTGTTTCTGGTAGAGTGAAATTGCAATCTTACTGATGTCAGTCGGAGTTTTGCCATTCATTTCAGCATGTCTAGGGCTTCATTCATGATAACTTTGAAGTACTGCAGAATAAAAAAATTCTGACAACCGTAAACTGGATGAAAGCAGAGTAAAGGCAGGTTGGGCAGCTCTATGTTTGTCATGGGACCCAGACTAAGTTTGGCTCCTCCAGATTCCCTGGGAAATCGTCTGAATAACGTAACATACTCCTAATTTTTATAAAACATTCTGTGAAAAAAAAAAGAAATTAAATTAAAATGAAAAAAAAAATGAATAAAGTCCTTTGTAGTCACACATGAAGATATTTCTGCAGGCAAGGTAACAGTACCCCTATATCAAAAAGAGCATGTTAGCTTACTAGGTAACACAGAATTAGGTAAATTCAGCCCAGATTGGATGTAATATCAAGTGTCATATTTTCAGTGCTGAATTACACAAATATACTTATCAAATTATCTTTATATGATTTGGGAAAGGAATAAACTTTTTATTTATTGATACTAACTTCCAGTTTAGGTTGTTCACTCCAATGATTCTTATAAAAAAATCTAGCAGATAGTAACAGATAGCTAAATAATTCTTTGGAAGAAATTTTAATAATTTTAGCAGATAATTTTTGTCCCTTGAGCATGTGTGTGTACATACACATGCAAATAAAGTCCAAGTATTTTTAAAACATTACATATTTATCAAGGGCAAAACTGTCCTCTGAATTAAACACAAAAAAAATAAAAAAAAAAACAAAAAAAAACAAACAAAAAAAAACCCCTTAGACTTTTTTAATCTAAGAGCAGTTTCTAAATATGTTCAAATAAAATAAATAATTTAAATGGGTAATGACATAAAAATTACCAAGATGCCCAGCTTTTCATATAATGATAGCTTTTAGAATGTGACTTTTATTATTTTCCCTATATACTCAGTTTAAATAACCAGCAGAAGTTCATTTCCAGTTTTCTCTGTGTTTGCAAAGAGAAAAACTGATATTAAAGTGCTTTTTTAAAATGGAAGGACATCTCCCAGTATTATATTTAGTGCAGTGAAATTAACTAAAGAGAATAAAAAGCTCATTCTAACAGTCACAGATAAACTGGACTATATAATTTTAACTGAGGCGGTTTTTGCACAAATACTGAAATGGCTGTTTTCCTTCAAAAAAATGCATTTCAGCTTTAAAATTACTTCACAATCTTCTTGCTCAAAACAAGAGAGGCCATTTAAGTTTTGTTCCACTAGTTAAAAAAAAAGAAAAATAAAAGGATTTGAACTTTTGGCTCCTTTTACAGCCAAATTAAATCAAACATTTTTTGTCATTCTGAAATACTCTGATAAGTGTTTTTTTCATCTCTCGCTTCTGGCTAGGGCTGGAGTGGAAACAGCCTGAAATCTCCAAAGTAAGCCTGTCCTGTGAGATTTCTAGCACAGGTTATTTTTATTTTTTTGTTATTTATTTATTTTTGAACACAAGGACTGTTGGCAATTCAAATAAGCCTCGTTTTTGCATCAAAACTCAAACTGAAATTCCACTGTGGCTTACAGTCCTGAACTTGACTGTTTATGGTTTCCTTACACTTGTTTCTCATCTCTCAGGCATTCCTGTTCTTTCTCACATACCAACATACATTCTGCCATGGTCCTCACTTACAGATGATTTAAACTCTCTTGGAGGAGATACGGAAAATTATTGCTAGCCAAGACTGTGGGCTTGCTCAAGTAACAAACAGGAGAAGCCCTTACTGAATCTGAGAAAAGAAATCATGAATGCTCTGTATAGTCCTGTATTTCAGCAAAAGCCTTTGTTGCTTTACTAACTGTGACAGGGAAGGCTCTCCATCCTTTTTAGCTGGTGAAATATTATTGAAATGAGTTACAGATTTATTCCTTCCCTCTGTATCCGTCTCATTAGCACTGCTGCGTTCGGCTCATGCTTCTCTGGTCATGTGGTGCATTCAGATGGTTGGTTAATTCATCTCTTCTGCCCTTCAAATCAGGGTTGCATCTGCCACCAAAAATCAACAGGGCTTCACATATCTATGCTGAAACATAATCTGTGTCAGTAAATGTGATGAATAAGTATAGCTTTTTGAATACTCTAATGATCTGTGATACAGCTTTTGTACTATTTGAAAGTGAGTTATTACTCATAGGGTTTGTAATCTTACAGCTTCAAATTGGTGGAGTGTCATACTGAGCTTCTTTCCCTGGGTTCCTCTTTATGCCTTAGAGTCTAAAACTGAGAAAAGACTAAAAACCAGGGATAAAAATCTGAAGTGAAAACTGAGTTAAGGACCTCAGAAATTATGCAAAATACAGCCAATTATATATTGGTGGTATTGTATTTTTTGGAGGTGATGGAAGGATATTATGTCAAAGTAATGATGTCAGCCAGAGTTTTTCCATTCATTTCACAATGTCTAAGACTTCATTCATTATAACTTTGAAGTGTTCTAGAAATAAAAAAAATTCTGACAGCTATCAATGGAATTAATGCAGAATAAAGGCAGGTTGTGCAACTCTATGTTTATCATGTTCTGACAATGATAGAAAAATTTCCGTCCTTGAACTGTTTAGACCTCGCAGATTCCCCTGGAAAGCTGTGGTTGAGTTATTTCTCATCAAAATTTCACAAAATTGAATCAGAGACAAAAAAGCAATCTTTTTTATTTTTGGATGTTTTCTGAGTAACAACATGAGCATCCCATTTGAATTTTATGTTACACTTAGAGCTCTTCATTGCATTGACAATGTTTTGTAATACTCCACAGGGTATGCTTTATTTTTGTTGTTGGGGGAAAAGAGCATTCAGCAAATTGAAATAAACTACCCAGGCTGGCTGTCAGTTGCTGTTGTGCAATCATGATAAAATCTGATCTGTAAATGTCATTTAATCTTTTGTCTTATTGTTTCCAGGATCAAAGGGAGAGGACCTACTCAACAGTGAAAACCAAATCCACTTCAGCTTCTATTAATAACCTAAAGCCAGGAACAGTATATGTTTTCCAGATTCGTGCTTTTACTGCTGCTGGTTATGGAAATTACAGCCCCAGACTGGATGTTGCCACACTGGAAGAAGCCACAGGTAAGGAATTAGGTTTACAGGAAATTAACCCTTTCTGCAGATGTAGTAAGTAAAGCAAGAAAGGAAAGTGTCATAAGCAATATAAGTACAATTAGGAAGAATTTGGTTCCGCACGAGGGTGGATTTTTTTTCATTGTCTTTTGAAGGATGAGCTTCCGTAATTTATTTTGCCATAGCAGTGAAGGTTAGTCTTATAATTGGCTGGAGGAGATTGGTTACGTATTAGGTTCTTCTCCTTTGCTCTCCTTCTAATACATAAAGTCTTTTTTTTTTTTTTTTTTNTATGTTCAAATACACACTTATTTTTCCCCACAAAAAAGTGAGTTGTGGTGAGCTGAATAACTCAACTAGATTCTTCTATAACTGGGGAGAGAAGGAAGGAAGATATTTCAACTCACAGAGACTTTTCCAGGCTATTTTTTTCTCCATTTGATTTTCTGAAGAAAAAACGCAACAACTTGGTAGTTTTGTTTATGTCTGTGTCTTCAGCTGTAATTCCATCTTTAGTAAATTTTGAATTCATTGGCAATTTAGTTCAGTACAGAAATGAGAATCTCAAAGATACTAAGATCTTTTCAGGCTCATATAATAAGTTATAAGCTGTGTAACCAAAAAGCTTCTTCCATCAGTGATACCTGGTAGCCCTGACCCCTTTCAGCTGTCCCTGGCAGCTCCACCACCCTGTTGCAGACCCAAATTTGGTTTCCCTGGTTTAGAGCATTTGCTTCACTTTAATATTGACATCAGGTCACCCGGACTGGGAGCTGGGAGTATAGGAATACATAGCCTGTGAATTCAAAGGGTATGGATGCCATACCCTCTATGCACCCTGTGCAGCAGTCCTATCTAAGACTGTGTGCAGACACACATTATTGCATCCTATTAACTGCAGCCAGGTGTCGCCTGAACAACTCTTGGTTATTCTTTAATATACAGTAGTTAGGTCTTGATTCCACCTTAGTTCCACACAGAATCTTAAAACTATAAATAATGAATAATACCACATATCTAATAGACATAATTGAAACAGTAATTATCATAATAGCAGCAGTAAGCTGTTATTACTAATATTATTAGCTCTGTGTCTAATAGCATATTTCCCATCTGCAGAAAGAGTCAGTAGCAGAATCCCCATTTTGCAGATTGGGAACCTGAGGTACAGCCAGAAGTAATTTCTTATTTTGAATAGTTTTCTGGAAAACAAATTAGAAGTCTGTCATAATAAGTTTCTGCTAATTAGATAATTTATTGTCCATAGTGGTTTAAAATTATTACATCAAAATATTTCCCCAACATTTCTTTAATTATCTGAGTATTTTTTACATACTGAATGTAAGCAGACTGGTAGCTGCTAAGATTAGCAAAGATGATTTCAAAGATAAACAGTTTTGACTGGAGTTTGGTCAACATATGGGAGATTAGAAAATCCTATAATAAATGCATCACTGACCACTCTCCTGTACTCCTTTTCTGACTCAGATGATGAAAAAATGCATATAAACCACAGAGATTCTTGGCCAGGATGCACAGCAGGTTTCTTTTGTCACAGGCCAGCTATATGCTTTGAGATGCCATGAAAAATGTCCTGTGTGTTCATTAAAGAAAATTCTAGAAGTAGCATATTTTCCATTATCTTGAGACAACTTTATAAAATATAGTTCCCAGCAAGGATAAGCATCCAAAATTTCCCATATAGGGTTTTCAGAAATAATTTAAATGTTGGTAAAAAGATAGCAAATGCCATTAAACTCTTCTAAATGTTTTACATTTACATTTTGTTTCTAATGTTTTACATTAAATTATTAGTTTCTTATTTTTTTATAGTTTTACCAGAAGTTACAGGCTCATCAAATTTGTCTAATGTTAGCACTTTAAAGAAAGACCTTTATTGGATTGTTTTTGGGAAATGTACCTCAAGGGAAGTACCATGCAGGTGAACACTAACCTGTGTTATGCTACAGTTTAGAGGCTTTGGCTCCTCTTTATTCCAGTGGATTTCTGAATGCAGCTTTTAAAAATGTCAAAGTATTTTAAGAAAAAAACATACACATATATATTTGTGTAAGAATATATATAATGACCACCATATTCAGTTAGTCATGTTGCTTACCTGTATTTGTCCTGGCACTTCCTCTAGCTGGCACTGTTTGGTTGGTGTTGTTAATTAAGTAGATTTTTGAATTGTGTGCTGTTTTCTGAATTGTGATAGAATCTGTATAGCCACTTTTCAATATTTGAGGAACTATATCCATTATATTAATACTATCTGATATGTAAAATATACATTTATTGCGTGTATTAGATCATATTGTACATGTTGGGTATTGCATAGATATTTATGGAAAAATGTCAAAATTATGAAGTAAACATGCTTTATAAAGCCAGACCATTTCCATTCTACACTATGTTTGCCACAGATCAATCAATGGTTCTAGTAATATATTTTTTTTTTTTGGCTGATTATTAGAAACAGAAGTCCCTCTGGATAAAGACACAAATGTATAAAATATCACTTAAGTGTCAATTCTATCTCTTGGTTCACTGAGGTATTTAAAAGTCAAGTTAACAGGTTTGTAGCCAGTGGACCTAAAAACAATCGTCTGTTTTTTGTAATGGAAGCAGCAGATCTTTTCACCTACAGAATCACAGAATCAATTAGGTTGGAAAAGACCTCTGAGGTCATTGAGTCAAATCTTTGACTTCTTTGCAGTTCTTACTGTTAAAGTAGAAGCACTTGACAAAACCTGGCATGAAGTTTTTGCTTTTTCCTTTTCCCATGAATCAGAGTAATTCAAAAAAGATTGAAGCATTATGCCTATGTAAAATTGATCTCCAAAGTCTGAAATACCAATACTACAAATTTTTATAGAAGGCATAAAGCACAATACTTAAGAAAGTAGTATTTGGCATGCATGGATCTACTTATCCTTGAAGCTTTCATGGTGAACTTCGCCAAGAATTCTTTTCCAGAAATTGGGCATTTGAAGTGCATGAGAAAAGGTTGTTGGAGCAGCAGCACAGCATTTTCAACTGATATCCTTTTTTAAATCCTCCAGCATGTGTATGCATTCCCATCCCGACAACCATGTATTTAAAAGCTGGTTTAAATTTAACTCCTTTAAATTAAGCATTGTGCATTGGATAGCTCAGATCAGGTGTCAGATGTAGCTGAATGCCCAAGTACCAGCTCCCTGTGTCACCCTCTGAGCCTGAGCACAGCTTAAGCAGAGGTAGGAACTTTCCTGCTCTGGTGCTGATGCTCTGTTGTCGCTGTTGTGGCATCGCCAGTGACAGGTAGCCATGCATGTACCCCCTGAAAAGACCTTCTGCATCCCAAAATCATTCCTCTAAGAACACTCTAGCATCTTTGTATCTGCCAAGCCACAGGGATCATTCCAGAAGCTATGTTCTGATTCACCCTTACACCAGCAGATTGAGTTCATCACACAGGAGAAGCAGCAGAGTACCTGAACAGAGGCAGATGTCTTACACTGCTGTCACTGAATGTCACCAGACCATGCCCACAATCAGCCCTCTTCCCTCCTTTTTTTAAAAGATATAAAAATAAATCATACATTGCATCCCACCTGTCTTACCAGTTGGCCGGAGTACCATGTCCCCAACATTTTCCAGACCCAAAAAACATCGTCTGCTTGCTTCCAGAATGTGCCAGTACCCAAAATCTGTGAGGCACTTACATAGAGCAACCCACTCACATATGTCAGCCTCTATGCACTTATCTTGGCTACTGGAGTAGGTGACAGGCAGGGCTGGGGATTTTTCCAAACTTTTTTTGGATGGATGAAGCTTCACACCCTGGCCATTATGACAGGATGCTGCCTCCTCTTCACTTCCAAGTTCAAAGAGAGATGGGAACAGTTTAAGGAAATGCTGTATTTTACAGAAATTTTGCATTCCTTGGGATTGTCTGTTTTGATGGCCTACATAGGTTGCAGGGACTGAGTTGTATGACTTATGCTCCTATGCTCTTGCACAAGACAGTCACCCCTGATTTCTTAAAAGCTGCATGAGTGGAATATCGGCAAGTCTACAGTAGCATCCTACTGACCTGTGTATCTCAGAAAGTTATAGTTACCTAAAGATAAGCATTATTTTTTAGTTAAAGAGTTATAGGAATAATGTGATCTTCCTCATGTGCATTAGAGAGAATATAGAAAAATTGCAACTTTCTTCAGGAAATAAAATTAGACGGGTATGGATATGATGTGTGTGTAATTTCCCTCCAGTGCAGAGTATTCTAAATCTGTGAAGTATAACAAGGGGATTGTTATTTTGGGGGGAAACAGTTGGTACAGGTCAGTGTCAGTGAAAAAATAAATCATGTTGATTGGCTTACATCTCCCAAGAAAAGTCTGGGTTATTTGTTTCTATGGGAACCTCTGAAGTCTGTAACAGGAACCCAATTCTGTGGAGTTCATAAATCCTGCTGTAGACATTCCGGTTCAGTTACCAGTACCAGCAGTAAACCATATTAGCATACCATTAATTTTGCTAATCAGCTATCAGTTTGGTTTCCTTTTTTTCCTTCTCTTTCATCTGTTGGCTGCATTTCAGCCATGGGACAGTTTACACGGTCCAAGGCCTGCTGGAGACAGATGGGGTTCACCTGTCTAAAAAGGGGGAAAGGATTCTGACCTGTGAGTTTGCAGGGCTGATTGACAGGACTTTAAACTAGGTTTGAAAGGGGAAGGGGGTAAGACCAGGCTCGCTAGAGGTGAATCTAGGGGTGGCATGCCCATTTTCGGGGGGAAATCAACCCAAGTGAAGTGCCTCTACACCAGTGCAGACAGTATGGGTAACAAACAGGAGGAAATGAAAGGAAATCTTATAGGCAGAGAAACAGGCTGTCCCCATGTGCTGAAAGGTGAGCCAGTGGGGAATAAAACTGGCATGGCTGAATAGGGAGCTTTCACTGGAACTCAGTAAAAAAAAAGTTTATGACCTTTGGAAGACGGGGGCAGGCAACTCAGGAAGCATATAAGGATGCTATTAGGTCATGTACAGAGAAAACTAGGAAGGTGAGAGCTCAGCTAGAACTCAATCTGGCCACTGTTGTGAAATATAATAAGTGGTTTTATAAATAAATTAACAACAAAAAGAGCATCAAGGAAAATATCCGTCCTTTTCTTGATGTGGAGGAGTGTAGCCAAGGATGAGGAAGAGGCTGGGGTCCCAGACGACTGCAGATTGGCCAGTGTGACACCCATCTATGAGAAGGGTTGGAAGGAGGGTCTGGAGAACTACAGGCTGAGGTCAGCCTGACCTTGGTGCCAGGGAAGGTCATAGATCATATAATTTTGAAAGTGATCACATGGCATGTACAGGACAACAAATGGATCGGGTACAGCCAGCTTGGGCTTCGGAAAGGCAGATCTTGCTAGCTCAACCTGATCTCCTTTTATTACCAAGTTACCTGCTTAGGAGACGTAGTCCACCTGCCTGAAGTAAAGCCTTCAATACTGACTCCCACAGCATTCTCCTGGAGAGACTGGCAGCCCATGGCTTAGACAGGTGCACTCTTTGCTGGTTAAAAAGTGGCTGAATGGCCAGGCCCAAAGATTGGTAGTGAATGGTGCTACATCCAGCTGGTGGATGGCCACTGGTGGGGTTCCCCTAAACTCAGTTATGTGGCTAGTCCTGTTTAATATTATAATTGATGATTTGGACTCCCTCAGTAAGCTCTCAGGTGACACTGAGTTGGACCAGCAAGTGTTGATCTGCTGGAGGATAGGAAAGTTCTGTAGAGGGATCTGGACAGTCTGAATTGATGGGCCAAAGACAACTGTATGAAATTTGTAAGGCAAAGTGCTGAGTTCTGCACTTGGGTCATAACAACCTCATGCAACACTACAGGTCAGGGGAAAGAAATCTGGAAAGTGGCCCAATGAAAAAGGACCTGGGGATGCTGATCAGCAGCTGGCTGAACATGAACCAGTGTGTGCCCAGGTGGCCAAGAATGCCATTGGCATCCTGGTTTGTTTCAGGAATACTGTGACCAGCGGGATGAGGATAGTGATCATCCCTCTGTATTTGGCACTGCTGATGCCACCCCCTGTATCCACTTCTGGGCCCCTCACTTTGGAAAGGACGTTGAGTTGCTGGAGCATGTCCAGAGAAGGGCAACAGAGCTTGCAGCTGCACAAGTCTGAGAGAAACTGAGAGAGCTGGGTTTGTTTAGCCTGGAGAAATAGAGGTTCAGGGAGGAGCCACTCTCTAAAAGTACCTGAATGGAGCATATTGTAAGGTGGGGGTCGGTCTCTTCTCAAGGACAACTAGTGACAGGACAAGAAGACAGAGCCTCAAGATGCACGAGGGGATATCAGGAAGAATTTTGTCACTAAACAGGCATTTAGTCATTGGAATGGGCCACCCAGGGAGGTGTTCCAAGTGCTACTGTAAGTGGCATTTACTGCTGTGGTTTAGTTGATATGGTAGTATTCGGTCAAAGGTTGGACTTGATGATCTTGGAGGTCTTTTACAACGTAAATGATTCTATGATTTTGTGATTCTATGATTCCAACTGACTCTCACTTATACAGTCCCTCATGTCTCATGCTCTATTCATCTTCTGATTCAGATTTTCACTCTGCAGTGGTTACAAACCAGTGCATCTCCAGAGTTCAGGAGAGCTGTGCTTGCTTAATGTATCTGAGTACCAAGGGCCACCCTTACTAGATGTCAGGCAAGCAATGTTTTAAACAAGCTCCAAGGTTTCTCAGGCTAAGTATTACATCCTCAGTTTACATTAATGTGACATGTATACATTTGCATATATTAATAGAATTGGCATATCTGAATAAAAAGAGCAATAATGTGGGGATATTTTAGCATGTAAATTCTCTGAAGCATGGAGAATTCTATTTTGTATTAGTGTGGGAGCACCTTTTTGTTGCTAACAGAAACAAATGGTAAGTAATAATAGCCAGTTACAATGATTAATAGCAGTAAGAGATTGAAATATGCTACCTAGGAAATCTGTGTTAATAGTGTTTCAGCTCAAACATTTTTCTTAAAGACACTACTCCTTGGAAACCCTCAAAGTCATATCAATGAGTTTTAGAGGGGAGGCTGGGAGCAGGGTTAGGGATTACTCTCCTACTGTCCCTCCTTACAGGGATATCCAGGACTCCCCTTTTAGGAGGAAGTCAAAACAGATGCAACAAAGCAGTATTAGGAAGTGGAAGCGACTGATGATAGTGGTGCTGGCTTTCAGGTAATGGCTGTACCATTTTGGCCAAGGAAATTCCAGCTTGGCTACTTTTTATTCAATGTAGACAATCATTAACTCATACAGCATTTAGCTGAGTTTCCAATAGAGGCCCTTCTTTAGACTAACTTCATCAATGTAATTGTTTCAGACAAAGGCAGTCTACAACAGTAGACACTCTACAATTCATGATGATTGACTTAAATTTTTTAAGTCCCTTGATAGGGATTAATTTTTGACTAATCTCAACTCTGTGCTCTGTTTGTAGCCACAGCTGTTTCCAGTGAACAGAATCCTGTTATTATCATAGCTGTGGTTGCTGTGGCAGGAACTATCATCCTGGTCTTCATGGTGTTTGGATTCATCATTGGACGAAGGTATTGCATCTTTGATGGATGTAAGCACATCTGGCACCACTCTTGTGAACTCTTGAGACATAGTCGAACCTGGGATAGTTATTTGCAAAACTGAAACAGAAATAATTCTTAGTAAGGACAGTTTTCATTTAAATCTCGTTATCAATTGTATGATTTGTCCTCTTACTTTGGCAAGATACTTGTATCAAGATGTTCTTTTTGTCCTACGTAAATGTTCTGTACAAAGAACCCCTAGCAGGTTCTTTACCTCTACTCCTCAAAGTCTCTCTTTCTGTTCAGTTTTCTCACATGGAGAAGTCTGACACTTTATCTGATCAGCCTTTAAATGACTTTACATTCAAGAAAAAGAGACACAGCAGTAAGTTTAAGAATAACCTCATGTAAAACAGTGTTCTACTTTCAAGTTCTTTAATCCTCTGTTTTATCTGTAGAAGCCTTTCACCAGAACTAGAATTTTTTCTCCGAGACCTGTCCCGACTGGTATTTGATACAAAAGCCTTTTGATTGCAACTGTTCATGATTTATTTAAAACTCTGCTGTCAATAGAATTATAGGTGAAAGTTTCAAAGGGCCTATAGCAGTTAGGTGCTCAGTGCCTGAAAATCCCAGCCTGCAGAACTGATTTTCTCAGGACTTTAGATGTGATAAGTAAATCATTATTTACTAGTAAAACTGGTGTTTTCCTTTCTTTTTCAGGCATTGTGGCTATAGCAAAGCAGATCAAGAAGGGGATGAAGAACTTTACTTTCATTGTAAGTGTTCTGCTTTTTTCCCCTCCTTTCAAAAATTCTAAATTGCAATAGTGTAGACAATACTAAACCAAGACTCCATGAAAGATAATGCCATATGAAATTCAAAAATGCTGTGTACATAGCAAATGGGAAGTTAAACACTGTAAAAATGTGACCTACACAAAAAGAATGCAGATTAAAGTCAACATTGCTCACACAGATAGTTTTATTTCTATATATGTCTATGATATACTGTTGTTTTCATTCTGCATTTTTTGTTTTCTTTTGGTTGCTTTGAATACATGTTTCACTTTGTCCTAATGATCCCTCTGAGGTGCAGTATTCAAGAGACCTTTGCCTAAGTGACTTTTTGATCTTTACCTCAGGCAAATTTCAGATTAAGAAAGTGTGAGTCACTGCATCACCCTAAAATGAAGCTGTTCTGCTCAAAAGCTGTGTTCTGCTACTGCGAATACAGTAGCACCATCAATATTTACAAAACATAATGTCCTTAAAAATAAAATATTTAATATGAAAAGAAAGGTCAGTAACTTCATTACTGTTGTGGGATCTACAATCACTTGCCTAGCTAAAGCCTAAAGCCTCTCTTGTTAGAATCACATCTACCATTTCGACTTAAACTAAAACCCTGGGAGAACTCAATAAAACACATCCTTCTTGGGTTAATGACAATTGAAGATGTAAGGGGAGAGGAATGTTTTAATCTGTTTTAGAATTAGTCACTAACTCAGGAAGTGTGCTAAACTAAGTTGCAAAATTATTTTGAGCAACAATAATTGAAAAAATCACAGAATTAAACTGAACATAAGTTCTGATGCAGAACAATGCCAGTCTTTCCAATCTTCTCCCATACCTGGTCACTCTCATATTAGTACATGCTATTTAGTCATGCTATGCTGTATTTAGCCTTTGTTGTCTACCAATAATTGCAGTTATATCTAAAATCCATCAGATTATTTTTTTTTTATGAAAGCAAGACAGGTCTAGATATGTTAAAATCATGAGCTATTATCTAAAAGTAATGTCACATGGAAAATGAAGTAGCTACTAGTCATAAATTCTAAGCATTTTCTCAATGCATTCCTCTTTAAATGAATAGTTCTAGCCAAAGCTCCACTCAAAATCATATCAGAGTTCTGTTTTACCTTTCTTCCCTGAAAAAATCAGCTGGAAATTGATCACATTCCCTGTGTTTGGGCATGTGGCTATCTAAATTGTTTAAATGAAGTGAGTGTCAAACTAAGTAGTGACATCATTGCAGCTTTAGTCAATCAATTCATAAACTGGGCCAGAAAGGTGAAAATAATAATGAGATAAGAATTATGTATCATGCACTTTGCAGTGCAGCTGATTTCAAAGAATTTGTCAAAAATTTCATTTTACTTAAATGCTACTCTTCTGGGAGTGATGGATTTGAAATTTGCCTCTCATAATGCATTATAAGCTTTTCACATCTCCAGAAGAGCTACTATTTTTACTTTTAAAATCCCCATTATGTCCTTGAAGGAAAAGATCAACTATGTATTCTTGTTTGTCAGTATATAAACAAAAGGGATACACTAACTAAATTTCTTATCTCCATTGTTAGTGACATTTTTTCTTTTTTATTTCAGTAAAAGTGTAAATTTATTAATTTGAAATCTGCTACTTAATAATTGATAGTTGATCCAGAAATGGTGAAATTTTGTAAGTGTTCCTTTCCCTCATTTTACTTTCAAGAAATCTGGTTATCTAGCAAATTAGCCTGATTTTTGAGCATACACAGTCTTTCTTAAATCATGGCACCAGATAAAAGTCACTTTTTGCCAAACTAGTTTTCTTTCATCTGTTGATTGTAGGTGTAGCATTTAATTTCATTTGGTAGCCATGTATGGAGAGAGATGGAACCCAGTGCTGTGGTGACCAGGTTTGTCACAGAGCTGTGAACACCAGTTTGGTGGCCTTCTGTTCTGTTTTTGTTCTGAAAGTTGTCTGCTAGACAACTTTCCTCTGCACTGAGGTATCAGACTGCATTTTCAAAAACGTAACTTACAACAAGCACTTACTTAGAACAAAAACTTACAAGCAAACATTTTTTTAAAGCAGATTTTAGAGCAGTGCATTTAATGGACCACCATATATTTCATTTCAGTTCCCTTCATCTCTCTTTGACCTCAAGTGCTATACTTGAAGATACAAGTACAATGGAGGAGTTTAGTCAAGCAATTTAGATTTATATTTGGTTTCCTCCTCCCTTTTTCATCTAACAATGTCTGCAAATGCAGGCCAGCATTATTTCACGTTGCTATGCCAGGATAGCCTTGGCCTGTCAAAATGTTTTATGACAGCTTGAACAAAGACCCGTCAGAGGCCCCCTTGAGATTCACAAGGTTACTTCCAATCCAGGCCCTTTATCACAAACACAAGAGGATGTCTCCTTCTCCATCTCCTTGCCTTAAAGCACTACTACCAGAGGTCAACCTTCTCCTTAATTCTCATTTTGTCAAGTCTCTTTTGGCTTTAAGAAATAAATATTTATAATTTTAAAAAAAGCTGCATTCAAATTTCCAATACAACTAAAAGAACATCCATTTAAATATATTATGTGACAGATGACAACATCTGGGCAACATTTCAAATCATTACCTGGTTCTAAATTCATTATATTACTGAAACAATTTCTCTAGGTTTGTTGTTTTGGTTTTTTTTTTTATGGTTTGTGGGTTTAGGTCATTAATACCATCTAAAACATAAATACACATGATTAGTAAGCTGTTTTTCAATATATTTTCAAATTTAATATATTTTACCTTAAATTAAAAGACTACAAAGCAACTGAAAATTATTTATGTTTTGTATTCACTTTTGACCCCGTTCTTGTTTATGAGTATATCAATTAACAGAAGAACATTTTTGCATTTTCATATTGAGTTTTAATTCACTGATTTAATTAAAGCTCAAGAGTATAATCCTTGTGAGCAAATTTACTTCATAAAAATTGGTTGATTAATAGATTTCCAGGGTTGCTCTACTATCAGCAGGAGTTAGTACTTTGACCAGAATAGCAAAAGATAATTTACCTGAATCATCAACAAACTAAGTGAAAAAACTGCATGCTGGCCAGATCGCTATGCTGCCTGAGCTGTACTAAGCATGGAGAAAGAATGAGAAAAAACCAAGTTGTTGCAAATTATTCACTTAGGTGCTTGAGAGGGGAGATAATTGTGCCACAGAGGCCACTTCACTTTCCTGTGCCTTTACAAGGTGGCTACACATGTTTCTCACGTTCATATTATAGTGCAAGAAATGCACCTAAGGATGTAATTTCTGAGTGCTGTGAATAGTTTGACTATTGCCACAGTCTACAAACAATATTATATTCAGTAGATTAAGCAAAGTCAAGGGGGTGGAGGAGCCTTTCAAATTCCACTAGAAGAGAGAAATAATGTAAAGAAATGCTGTTTACACATCCTGGGTGAAGAGGAAAAGATGTCCTTACACGGAAAAGAAAGTTTCATCTCTTCTGCTGGCATTATACCCTTTCCCTGCTTTGTTTTTACTCCCACTCAACCCTTGCATTTTATTCCACTAAGCACTATTTAATATTTATTATTTCTTTCAGTTCAAGAGGAGATGCAGATGCTAATGTTAGTCATTTTTTAGAGATGGGATTGTGTATACTTGTGTCAGCATGCTTGCAGATGATGCCTAAAACTAAGGTTGCCTCTCAGAGCGGCTCTGGCTCAGGCGGCATGGAAACAGGTTCACTCTTCCAAGGAGCACTCTGCATAATGAAATTCCTGGGCTGACTGCACAATAAGTGCTTTTGCTTCATCACAGTCATGCTTTCTTACATCATTACAGTTAAATTTCCAGGCACCAAAACCTACATTGACCCTGAAACCTACGAGGACCCAAATAGAGCTGTCCATCAATTCGCCAAGGAGCTAGATGCCTCTTGTATTAAAATTGAGCGTGTGATTGGCGCAGGTAAGGCTGCCGTGGCTTCCTGATTCAACTGTTCCATTTAGCTGGGATCGAAACTCATTCATCATAATGACAGGCAAATAATTATACCTCAGGTATAGAAGAACTTTTTGAATTTGCCAGAGTGGTTAAGAGCAATGAAGCTGCACTCGCTTCTAAAATGTAAAACAAACAGGGGAAAAGCCCAACTACAACTAAAAAAACGCAAATAAATGAGTAAATTAAAAGTCTTGCTTGACATTGAAAGCTTATGGATTTTTAATCAAGTATCTACTGTTAAAATTGGAACTGGGGGGAGTGGGCCAGTTGTGCTGCCTATTATTTACTGTCAGAGAAAAGGCGTTAGACATTTGTGCAAATTCTGCTTGCTTGCCTTTTGCAAGGGGGCTTTTTGACCTCTGCAGCTTTGTTCATGTGAGTAAGGAAAACTGGCTGCAGCACAAAATCTTAAATAGAGAGTAGGAAGGTCTTGTTTCTGTATAACAAAATCTTCCCTAAGGCTGTTTTTTCTTCTACCATTTTTCTTTTTGATATTTTATGAATACAAAAAGTTATTGTTTAACTTCTTATGACTGATTGTAATTGCACCAGCACCACAGTGCTTTTTTTTCTCTTGAACTGTCTACCTCCTACTTAAACCATGGTGTTCATGCTTTAAAAAGGCAGTTTCATTTGTTTGCATTAATAAGATATGTGACATTTTTATTGCACTACTCCATGTAGTGAAATTAAGTTTCCATGAGTAAGAAAAATACCAAATACTTTGGATTCCTGGAGGAAATGTTCTTTTGCTTTCCTGTTGTTTTATATAAGTATTAGTAGAATTCTTTTAAAATCAACCTGTGGTTTGGTACTATAAATTACATGTTGCGGTATTATTTAAAAACAGAAGAAGAACTATCTCTAGAATAAGTTGTTTTACCTGTAAAAAAATCTTTACACTTAGAATTTTAAAGTACAATGCCTTTTTAAAGTAACCTCAGTCATGTTGAATCATGTCTTAATCAAGGAGTAGTACCATTGAATTTAACCACACTGCTGAGCAAATTATTCCTCCAATGAGTAAGAGCATAAGAATCCAGCCCTTGCTAATTAGTAATTTTTGTGGTGCCAGAATGGCAGCATCTCTTCTAATAGATACACAATATGCAAGATTAGCATAGAAAAATTGCTGAGCTTTATCTTTTGCTTAGAGTTAAAAAGCTACCAGCATAGCAACAGTTCAGAGCACAAAGATATATTCAGTTGGATTTTGCTAATGCCTTCTTAGAAAAATGCTGAAAACACTTGAGCTGCAGAGTATACAGTTTAAAATGCATTTTCACTGTTGTGACAAATTCCGGAGTGTTAATTTTCTTGACTGCAGATGAATTTATTCTTGATTTTAATGAGTATAATTGGTAGCAAAAACAACTAACGTGTGTCAGTAGTCAATCTGAAGAAAGTTAATTAGAAGTGCAGTGGTGAAAGCATATTGTGTATCATGTTTAGCTATGGCTTTAACCTGTTGATGTAAATAGCAAACAGGAGTGAAATGAAATGCAGTCCAGGAACAACAGAAGCAGACAGACCCAAAGCAGCAGCTGAAACTCATACATCAAAGAAGAATATGGAATTTCTGCTAGTGACAGCACCAGAAAAGCCACTTAGCAATCTCAATATGCATCAACAATGCTGGCCACATCAACTATTGAGTAGTGCCACGTCTCTCAGACACAAACAGGGTGCAAGTATGCTTGTACTCAATTTGCATGAGGGATATGTGCTTTCCTCACCAACATTTTCATTACCACCCTGCTGTGGCCACCTGTCAGATACAGAATATGGTGTCCACTATGTTAAGTTGTTCATACCACACATCCTTTGTTTTAGCCTCTGCTTTGTTGACATGCTGAGCTAGTGGCTGTGCGGCTGTGCAGTATTCCCTCTCTTGTTGTCATATTTTCCAGTTTATTTTTGGGCATCATTTCAGCTGAATGTACTATTTTCTTGGGAATAAAAGTAGTTCATTGGCTAGCATCCTGGCTTGAAATGCATAACATACAAGTTGAAGTTTCTGGTTTGCCCAAGTGTGTGTGATCTGCCTTTGGAAATCAATCAAAATCAGATCACAGGGAGCTGGAAAGGAGTTAAGCCTTAGTGTCTCCTGTGCCAAGTATCCTAATTACCTGGCTTTGAACTATCACAGACACACAGACACACTTCTATACTCACGTCTTGTTTTCGGCATGGAATGAAATGATTTTGGAAAGTACTGCTAGAGAAAATTGTTATCCTTTAGGAAGTTCTTGTGGCTAGGAGCTGTGAGTGAGGTGAGTGGTGAACTCACTAATAGTCATCCATGTTGCTAATGAAGTGCAGGAGGGAGGTTAAGGCATCAAGCTAGGGGCATGAACAGCTAGTTGTTGTGCATGTAACAGCTATACCTTGTGGCATTCTTAGCTCAGTGCCCAAGGATGGTTGAGGATAATGTGCAGGCAGGAACACTTGTGTGGTCAATTAGCTTAGGTGCAGCACGGTATTAACAGAGGTGTATGGAGCTGATTTGAGCTAGCCTTGGTTCAGCTAGCATAGAATGTGAGGGACGGGAATTTGATTCTGTATGCAGTCGTCTCCTATAAGGGTTGTGAAAAGAGCCATACTGAGTGGAGGTTTGCTCAAACAAGTCAGTAAAAAATGGCCAAAGGCATGGTCAAAGTTCTACCCTTCTGGATGAACTGTGAACCCAAGACCGAGGTACTACTTTTTTATTTCTCAAAGCTCGATTTCGGGCTGATAGGAGAACAGAAGTGTTCAAATACTGATGGCGTCATAAATGAGATTTTTTGCAGCCCATCCATTAAGACACCACTACATCTGTCTCTTCAGGCATTCAGCCCAACTTCGAGCTTACTTCTCTCTACTTACAGCCAGACACCTTGCCAGTGTGCATGTCCACTTAAGTCCTGATCCCACCAAAAAAAAAAAAGTATTCTCTAATCAAACTCTCTGTGTAGGTCTTGTCTAGTTCAGTCATTTTTTTCAGCACTCCTCCTAAAACATGTCTTAGGTGTAGGCGTGTCTGCATACTTGTGCATACGTAACAGTTTAATGTTAAGACACTCCACAGGTATGCGGGAGAGAAATTTCTGACTTGATTTGATTTGGGGGAGGGACTTGGAACCATATCTCTCAAACTCCAGATAAGTTTGTGAAGTAACAGATTATTAAATATTTTTGTGGTTAATCTTTCTTTTTAAAGAGATGTCACCTTTTATTCAGTAACATCTGTTACTACCCTCTTCTTCTATGTATACAAGGAGATTTTTCTTCCTGTCTGCAGAATTGGAGATCTCACTTCTGCTCTCTGCTGACACAGCTGTGAGGCAAGGGACAATTCTTAAGTCTTTGGTAATCTTGTTAATAGTGAGGTAGATACATTGCCATTGAGCACCACATCTCACATGCTTCCATCCTCTTTCCTGATGGAGTCAAATTACTTCTCTTCCAGATTTGGTTGCTGGGACTTTTTTTTTTGTGTTCTTGCTGGCTGTTTGGTCTTTTTTATCACAGGCTTCTTCAAGTTCAAATTGCCTGTTAGTTTAGAACCTTTTACAAACTTGCGGTATTTGCTTGTGTTTGTTTAATGTAACAAAATTGTTATAAGTCACACCTTTCATTTCATAATCTGTAAAGTAAATTATGCTGCTTGAAGGTAATAATGTAGTGCTTCATTTAACACCATAAGGATGCTAAATTAAAAGCAGCTCTGCAAGACCTACCTTTTGAAAGAAAAAAGCTCATTGCAACTAAAGATAGCAAGGAAACCATGTAGAGCTGAATGACATTTTTACTTAGGAATGGTATTACTATTTCAATAATAGTGTTTTCTTATGAAAGCCACTTCATTTTTTATTTTCCATTTTTTAAAAAATGCAAGAAATTATTAACAAGTCTCTTAAAATATTCAAATAATAGTCCTGTTAGTTGGCTTAACGGAAGTGTTTATTCCATAGGGGTCAGCAATTCATTTAAGGCGCATGCCAAAGTAATCCATTTCAAATATGAACACATTAAAATTAAACACACACTTAGGTGACTATTTGAATCAAGGCCTAAAAAAAATCCTGGTATTCAGAGTAATTCAGCATTGATCTACTTCATTTTAGGAGAGTTTGGTGAAGTGTGCAGTGGGCGTCTAAAGCTTCCTGGCAAGAGAGATGTTGCAGTAGCCATAAAAACTCTGAAAGTTGGCTACACTGAAAAGCAGAGGAGAGATTTTCTGTGTGAAGCAAGCATCATGGGACAGTTTGACCATCCCAATGTGGTTCACCTAGAAGGAGTCGTTACCAGAGGTAAGCAGCAGCTCGGTCTGTCAGTCAAATAACACGATGGCAGAAAATACTCTGCCTTATTCATGGTCAAAGATTCAAATTATAAACAGACTGCACACTCCTAATGGATTTTCTCCTGATGCGTAACTAACTAAAACAATACTTACTTTATGCTACAACCTGAGGAAAAAATTCAGATGCACGCATGATTAAAAGATGAAGTACTTTGAAACATATTATTTTTCTAGTTTCATTTAGCCTCAAAGACCATGCAGAGAGATAAGGTTTCTTGTGTCCTTTCATATAATCTGAAGTGTCATTATTCCAGAGTCCTGTTCACACAGCAGGAGTTAGGAGAACACACTGACTTTTTGATTTGTATGGTTCGATTTTATGAATCATGACCACTTTCCATGCAGATATTTAAGAAATTAGAGCTCTGTAACAGTGCTGGAGGGCTCAGAAATGCTTAGTGTCTGAATGATTCAGTCCTTCAAAGGAATAGCATGTGTTTTATCAAAAAAAGGCACTCCATTTGTTTTACAGTTCTCAAATATCTGTCTTCTTTCAGGGAAACCAGTCATGATTGTAATAGAATACATGGAGAATGGGGCCTTAGATGCATTTCTTAGGGTGAGTACCAAAATGAAAACTTACATAAACATATTTAAAGTGACATATATTATATATTGGCACTTTAAAAGNTAATTATATTTCTATTATATTTATTATATTTAATTAAGTATAATAAAATGGTTTTCAGGTTGAAATGGAGTTTTGACAAGTACTAGCAGGTTCTCTATGTTGTTTCAGCAAAACTGGATCAGAAGTGAGAGGATCAGACAGGACCATGTGGGGACATTCTGGAATTTATGTGATTTAGAGTGGAATAGACATGGTGGGTTTTATTATAGCCACCAGCTGAAATTAAAACCACTGATACCTGAAGTCCAATTATGCCTTTTGGGAGCAGAATTTTACTGTGTCAGCATGATGGAAATCAGCATGAAAGGATCCCTAAATGAATTATGATTCTGTTTAAGAGACGAACAAAGAAAAAATAAATGCAAATTCAGAACAATTTAATGGTTTTTAATTGTGTTCTGAACTCACCAGTTTTGACTCCTTACCAGGTATGCATGTCAGTGTGAGGTGATATGTAAACACTCTATAGAGAACAGATTTTTTTTTTAGTAAGCTCTAAGCTGTGAATTAAAATTATCAGTAGCTAGGGTTACAAAAAGGAGATAGTTCTTATTTTCCTGATACAAAGAATTAATCTGAGATGAGGAGCATAGATGCAAGCTATAAAAGCGTTAGGAAATCTTCATTAGATAATCTCTCCTGGAAGTGACTGGCCACAAGTTAGTGAGAAATATGCAGTGGTTAGCAAGTTTTATTACTATCAGTACATTAATTACTCACACATTTCTTAACTGGATGCACTGCTTTATCTCTGAAGAAAGTGTGTTTGAGGTGAGTTTCTTTGCCACAGAAGGAGTAAATAAGTGGAAAGCTGAAGTCATAAAACTAATCCTTATTTCTCTTCTCAGCTATACTAACAAGAATTGCTGCTCCTTTCTTCCCTCCAGAAACATGATGGGCAATTTACTGTCATTCAGCTAGTGGGAATGTTGAGAGGAATTGCTGCTGGAATGAGATATTTGGCCGATATGGGATATGTACACAGGGATCTTGCAGCACGCAATATTCTTGTCAACAGCAACCTTGTTTGTAAAGTATCAGACTTTGGCCTTTCCAGAGTTATAGAAGATGATCCAGAGGCTGTCTACACTACAACCGTAAGATAAATCAATGGGTTTTAATAGTTTTGAGATATGGTTATTTAGAAGAAGTGTATCTTCTGGAGAGTATAGATAAGAGAAATACATTAATTGATGGGGGGTTTCAGCCAGTCAAAAGGAAGAGTCTCTGCAGAAATCTGTCTCTAATTAGGAGATAATATTTTTGTAAGAACATACATTTTTATTTGACAAAGTTCTGAACATTTTGTGCCTTATCTTCTTTAGTCCATTTCTCATGATTTTCTGATTGAACAAATAAGGAAGTTTTACCCACAAAAATTTTAAACATCTAATTTACTATGAGCCAATTAAAATATTTGTAGGTGATTACTATTTTTCAGACTAGATTTTATCTCACCAAAGGGTTGACTAGCTGGAGGCTAGTCTGTGACAAAGCTCAACTCCTATATTTTCCCTTGCTTTTGGGTGGGACGCTTTTCTTAAATATGCATTCATCAGGCACACTATGCTCTTTATTCTTTTGTTGAGCCAGCTCCACTTTCCCACCCATGGGGCCTCCCTGTACCTATTTTCCCATGCTGAGGGAAGGAGGGGCCCCTGGAATCTGCTCCGACAGGCACAGGGATCCAGGAAACCGCACCGGTGTTCACGGCTGTCACTCCTGCCGTTGGGCTCTAAGTGGGATCCTGGTTTAAAAATGTCAGACCAAGATTTTGGAGGAGCCATATGACAAGTCAGTGGGATTTATATGCACAGGCTGGGATTCCCCTCACCTAGCTTCAGCCAGCCAGGAATTAAATGGCTAGTGTAAATCAGATATCTAAGCAGCCCTTTAAAATCAGTGGAGGGAAAAGCATTTACAAAGAAATTCATTCAACTTAGCTCATACAAGTATCGAAGTATCTATGTTCCAAGTGTTTTAGGATACTAAACTTCCTTAGACACCTTTGGAAATTCTGCAATCAGTGCACCATAGCAGATCATGTAGTGCTGCTCTTGATGTTGATGGCAGTAATTATAAATGCATTCTGTGGATGATGATATGAAAGTTCTGTGGGTGAAAAAGAGAAATTTCTTCTTTTTTCTTTTTTTTTTTTTGTTTGTTTTGTTTTGTTTTGTTTTGTTTTTTGTTCATAGGGTGGAAAAATTCCAGTGAGATGGACAGCTCCAGAGGCCATTCAGTACCGCAAATTTACATCAGCCAGTGATGTGTGGAGTTATGGAATAGTTATGTGGGAAGTAATGTCTTATGGAGAACGGCCTTACTGGGACATGTCAAATCAAGATGTAGGTTTGTCTGTTTGTGAGTGTGCATGTGTGTTTGTAAAACAAAAGTTACATATTGTAAACACATACATATGTGTTTCACTATAAATGCATAAAATGTGGGTTTAGAAATAGGTTTTATCAAAGTCAAAAGTCTTATGAACTGTGTGGTTGTCACAAAATGAAAAAGTTACAGAGCTTTCACTTTTTACCAAAATCAAGATCTTTTTTTTGCCACATGGATATTGTAGGTTTCTGTCCTAAGTGTCAATTAAAACTGGAACATCAAAAATAATAATATGGGGTCTTCACTTTACTATGCTTAAGCATGGAAAGAATTAATTTTTTTCCAATAAAAAATAATTCTGAGGTTTTTGACCTTAGAGCAATGATTAATCATTTGAAAAAAGTTGTTAAAAGTCTGAGTGGCAGTTAATGACCTACTTTGGCTTCTTCAAGTTAATTATGCTGATTTAAAAGTACCCTTGTTTGCATAAAATATGATCCAGAGCAACAGGTCAGCAGTAATAGAACAGATGGGTGTTAATCTTGACTTCTGACAGGAGTATCTATTAATACAGAAATTACACAGGAAAAAGCCATACAGGTGTGAAAGATGTCAGAAAGAGTCTCATTTAAAGTTCTTCAGGTGGGAGCTTGAGTGGTTTTTTTAAATTGTTATTTTAATTTTTGATTGAATGATCAACATCAAAGTTGAAAAAAAAAGATAAAAGTGTAGATGATGAGTCAGTTTGGCACAGTGCAAAGTTGTTAATATTTGACAGGTCTCAGTGTCAAAGATTTCATGGACTGTCAAAATATGGGCAAACAAGTCCTTGGGGCAGAGAAAGAGAAATATTTACATTCCCCAGACACCCAGTAGAGTTTCATTTCTTTTGACACCTTCCTTCTGTACTAGATTCAAACATAAAAGAAGTCTGACAGGAATATAAGATGCCTCAAAGGCAAACCTTACCTATCTTTCAGGGAACAATAAGGAAAAACTTTTAAATAGAGGTGAAATTTTGATATCTTTATGCTTCTTGTTAGATTTTGAAAAGCATTCCTTCTGTTGAAAACTGCTTGAAAAGTCCATGAATGAGCCTCTTTCAAAAAATAGCTAATTGCCACTTCTTACAGTTTTATCCCTTTTTAGCATTTTTCATTATAATCCTCAATAGCACATAGTTAAAAGATGCATCAATTGCTTGGTAAAATAATTCCAAATATTTTTGTATGTTGTGATCTTCAGGTATGTTCTCCCATACCATATACACATCCTACCAATCCCTAGATAATCTATGATGCAAAAATTTAGAATCACCTAATGATTTGTTATTTATTCTCCTTCAAAGTCACCAGTTGGACTATTTAATGGTAATGAAAAATTCTAAAGGTGTCCTTCTGATTTTGCACTCAGTTTTTATATTTTAAGTTTATGTTTTCATTTTGCCTAAAAGTGGATGTGGATGTAGTCATAGAGCAGACCAGATCTCCTAAATAATAGGCCTCCCTGATTTTAAATTTTTAGATAGCATTTCTTAAATGCTGCCCTTCCTTCTTTAAATCATTGCTTTAGACTGATGGAGGATACATATTTGCATTGTGAATTCTTTTCGTGCAAAACCCTCCTTTTAGCAATGACCTGGAGCTAGGGTGCACCAAAAGAACACTCATCCTACAAACTCCCTGCAGAGGCACAGCAGGCTGAGCATGGATGATAGACAGAGGTCCCAACTTCCCTGAGCAGTGGGCTCACCTCAGCTTAATCCTTGCTAGGAACAGTAGCCCTCAAACCCCCATTCCCCTATTAGACTGCTGATGTTCTTGCTCCCGTTTTGTTTCTGACCTCAGGGCAGATTAGTTCTTCAGAAAAGGGCAAGACTATACTTCTGGATTTCTTACCATTATTATAATCATTAATTTGTATTATTATTGTATGACCATAGTCAGAGTTACAACATTACATTGTCCAGTTACCCATATTTAATACTTTCCTGTTGGCATCTAGTACATAGAGTGAACAGACCCGGTCCTCTTTTATCCTGCTTTACTTCCTCAGATAGCCTGCTTATGGTAAAAGCATAATCTTAACAGTATTCCCTTTTACCCTTTTTGCAGCAAAAGCAGAATTTCAAAAAACAAATTGTGGGATGTGTAGATAATATAAATCAATTCTATTAGTGAGAACTCCAGCTGTTTTGTGTTTGTAGGTTTGCTTGTTTAAAAAAAAAAGTCCTGCATCTATTTAATTTTCTTTGAGTGCTGATGTTTTGAACCCCACTTCCTCCTTAGCAGAGTGGACACTTGTCATACTTTACTTATCAATATTTTAGAATATTTTTCCAATGTTTTGGATATTCACAGCAATTCCATCCATCTCTAGCTGACTCATTATTTCGTATTTCCCGGTTTCACTCTTCTTGCTTGGAATACACATCAGAGAAGCTGATTCTGAAGTATCACCAAAGCCTTTCAAAAATGACATCATCATCTTGATTCTCACTTCTCTTCAGGTTTCTCTGCAGTTCGTAGTGAATGGGGAAAACTCCTGTTCTGATCCCCTCTGTCTTGTTTTCACTCTCCCTTACAGTCTTGGATGGAGTCTTATGTAGCTTGCCAGTTCTAAGGTTATTAGATATTTTGGTGGTTGCACTCTTGTTGCTGGCACCTACTTTTTAATTTCGCATTGGTGATCTCTGTCTTCTGACCTCTTAAGCAAGTTCTTCAGTTGTAGTAAATCATATGTAGCATGCTCAAACTGTTTAATACCTTTTGCCATTTAGAGGGTCAGAAATTTCTGCATGACTTTTCACAGCACAGCAATTGTCCTGTACAATGTAGATTATTTTTTGCTTTGATTCCACTCTTCTTCTAAGCATAAGGAGCTGTTCTTTTCTTTTTCCTCTTAATATAGCTCTAAAGGATCTTACATTTTACTTTTAATGTTTTCTTTACTATATAGCTCTGTTCTTCCAATTTCCCTGTTCTTCTGCAGAAAACCTCTCTCCACACCTTCTCTAACAGACAACTTCAACGTTTGTAAAAGGTCACTGCACTCATTCTTCAAGGTGTGGATGTTTCTGCAGGAATTGAATATTTCTCAGTCATTTTTGAGCTGTAGGACAGTACAGTCATTCTAAATGTTCAGAGAGAAAGCTGAGGCCTAGGGAGATGAGGCAACTTCCCTGAGGTCAGAAGGACATTCTGTGACACAAAAATGCAGTCAGTGCCTTACCACTGGGCTGTGCCTTCTCTTTTCACAAAATTTCTTTTATGCAAAAGGTTTTGATACAGAACCTGGCTGGATTTCATCCAGCTTTTTGAAGGTCATTCTGTATTGTCTGCAGTACTGTCTACTTTGCAGTCCACTACTTCTGCATTTTCTCGCACAACCTACAGAATATTTTCTTTCTGAGGTTATTATTTTTACTAAAATCTGGATATTCACCAACTTTGTTTATCATACCAGATCTACTTCTCAGAACTACATCTAGAACAGCTTCTGATCTTGCTTTCTATACAAAATGAGGGAGAAGACAGTCCTATACACTCCCCTTCAGGAACAAGCACCCTTCCTTAGCAATTCTAATGCTGCTGTGTCAGTCAATGTCAGTATACTTGAAATCCCCCATGAACAGTGTTTTAGCCCTTTTTCACTAGCTTTTCTTATCTGCCTTGCTTCCTGATGTGCTTTTTTATTCTGCCCTCAAGGTTTACAGCAGTTTGCTGTGATTTTACTTTATCCATTTTTTTTTTACTTAAATCCGAATGGACTTGGCTAAGGAAGTCAACGGGTGGGTGTAATTCTTGGTTCAGACATTTATGCTGTCCTTTGATCATATCATCATCTAGCAGCATCTCTTATTAAATCTAACTTTCTGTGATATATTAAAATAGCATTTACCCAGGTCTTTCTCTCTCACATGACACAGTTCTGCTGCTTTATCATTAATATAACATGGCTAGACATAGAATACAACTTTTTTCCATAACAATTTCTATCTGCTAAACATTTTTCTTGGATCCTTTTATAATACCTTCAGGCTTCTTGTATTTTATATATGCATGCACAGATATCCATCCATTTAAAAGTCAGTTGCTTCTACCACACACTCTTTCATAAAAACCTTGGGGCTAGTAATAATGCTTTCTGAAATAACTCAATTTATCAATCTATCTGCTGCTCCCTTGGTGAATTTAATTGTTCCCTGCTACTCACTTGTCTAGGTAATATGGCTATGTTCTGCACATATAGAACAATATGCTTAATAAGCCCAAAGATAAAGTTGAGGAAATTATTTGAAAACCTGAAGACTAGTGTCAAAACAACAGACTCACATTTTTGCAGCACCAATGGCAAAGTTTTAGTTTATTGATTCTTTTATTTTTTTTATTCTATTTTATTCTATTTTTTCTTAGATATTTGAACTGGGTAGCAATACATATTCTTTAAATTACTGTTGATGAAAAATGATTAACTATTTTGGCTACTAGGTTATAAAAGCAATCGAAGAAGGCTATCGTTTGCCAGCACCCATGGATTGCCCAGCAGGACTGCACCAGCTGATGCTGGATTGTTGGCAGAAGGAACGTGGTGAAAGGCCAAAGTTTGAGCAGATAGTTGGCATTCTGGACAAAATGATTAGAAATCCAAACAGCTTGAAAACCCCACTGGGAACCTGTAGCAGGTAAGAAAAGCTTTAGTGTGTGTTCCTATGATGGTGCACATGGCTGGGCTCTGGATGTTCTGCTTGGTGGCTGGTTCCAGTTCACACTTATTTCATCTGTCTTTCAGTTCTTCCTTCTTTCTGTTTCCTGTTCTTCTCCCCTCATTTGCCCTTCTTTTTTACCATGCTAAACAAAGCCAAAAAAGGACTTTCTTAAAAAAAAAAAAAGTAAATATCGTGGAACTAACACATTTCTCAGTAAACTACTGCCTGCTCATCACTCTTTCTGCACTGTCATCACTAGTCTATGTTTTCCTTGTTTCTTAAAATCATAAAGTCTGGAGGGCAAGGATCATTGCCTATTGTATGTTTATATGACGTATCCCTTGCCCTAGGAACTGCTGCAGTAGAAATAGTAATTAACAATACTCATGCTTGGCCAATGTACCTTGACATGCTACACTCTAGATTTTTATCTTTCATTTACTGGCTTTAACTCCTTTCAGTGATTACATCTCATTGTATTTCATGATGTAGTTTTTAATGGCTTCTTCATAAATTTCAGGTGAATTATTTAATCATGGTAATCTTTTGATCTGCTAGCTAGACCACTGTATTAGGGAATCAACTGGCCTGTGCTTTGCTCCTGATTCTTATACTGACTGATTTGCTGTGTGACCTTAAGACTTTGTGTCTCTGCTCTTCCCTTGTCTTTGTTTTGTCCCATCCAATTGAAAAATGGGAGTAGCTACTACTGTGTTTTCTAAGATGCATAAAAGAATAGCATCTTTATTTTACTCAGCAACATAGAGACAGCTGCTGTCATGCTAGGTAATAAGGTTGATTTTCTATTGGTAACAATAGTCCATTAGGCTGATTTTGCTCACTCTGACCTTTCATCTTTTATGTGAATAAGCTTAGGAAGTACATGTTGTGAACTACAGAGCAGTCAAGAGCTATTCACAGAATAATCTAAACTGTGTATAAAGGCCTATTACTTTCTACTCTCGACATTTTTAATACCCAAAACTTATTTGACTCTCACCTTGCTAAATACTCCCTGATGTTTTACTCTCTTTGGAAACAACTTACTTTCCTTTTTCCTTCTCCATAGACCAATTAGCCCTCTTCTGGACCAGAACACTCCCGATTTTACCACTTTCTGCTCCGTAGGCGAATGGTTACAAGCTATTAAGATGGAAAGATATAAGGATAATTTCACAGCAGCAGGCTACAACTCTCTTGAATCAGTTGCCAGGATGACTATTGAGTAAGTTAGTACTGGGCATGTTTAACTTGCATTTAGGCAATTTCTAGGTACAGTAATACACAATGTTCAACTCCAAAACTTTACCCTGAGTACAAACATTGTACTTGGGTCAAACCAGCCATTTTAGCAGCTGATGATGTTGTATTAGAGCATCTCATGAAAGGGCAAATACCCTGCTACCTCTGTGTGGCATCACTTTTTTCCCTGCTTTTCAGACCAATAGAAATAACATGAAGAGACTAGAATTTGAGGGAAAATTTGGCCCCTTCCAAAGTATGTACGTATAGGAAAATAACCACTTTGCCTCCACCACCTAATTAGTACCTTTTTCCCAATGTGCTCTGGGAAGATGTGGAATTTTCTTCTAATTGGCTGGGGGCTGTCTGTGTCCTGCAAGACAGAACTTTGCATCAGGATAAGTCTGTAGAAGCAAAACAATTTTCTGAAGGCAAACATGGCCTGTATCAGTACTGTCATCTTAAAACAGGTCTTCTTGGCACCCTGCAAACAACTTTCTTGTCCTGGTGGTTGCCAAACACATGTAGTTCCTCTTAGAGAGCGGTGGGTTTCTAAAAAACGTCTAACCCAATAGTCTCAAGATTTCAGCCTTATTCTTATTTGCCTGGTTTCACTAGGGGTCTCAGCCTATAGCTTGGGAACTGTCGTCAGAGTCCACAAGCTTCTAGCATTAGTAGGGGCAGAGTTGAAACTGCAGCTCCTCATTCCTTTGCATGATGGGTATGTGTCAATATGCAAAGGCATCTAGGCATCTCTTTAGGAAACAGACTATGATCTCCAAAATCCTGTATTTATACATAACTTTGTCCTGAAAACCACCTGAAGTATTTTACGAGAGAAGCGTCCTTGTCTTTGGGTGTCCTTAAAAGACACACTGTAAGATTATCGTAATGTAAAACATACTGACCTGCTTCTCAGAAGTGGAGACCCACACAGTGTAATTGCATGACACCTGTCATGTAATTGCACTCGTCGCTGAGAGGTTGAACAGTGCCTTTATGAACTTCCCAGTACTGAGCTGAGGTTACAGCATAGCTTCTGTGTCAGAACCCTGTAGTCCAAACCACCGCATAGCTTTGACTCACAGTTGAATACCATACAATAGCAGTCTAAGTTGAAAAATTAACAATGTACGCATTTATCTTCCCCAGGGATGTGATGAGTTTAGGGATCACGTTGGTTGGTCATCAAAAGAAAATCATGAGCAGCATTCAGACTATGAGAGCACAAATGCTACATTTACACGGCACTGGCATCCAAGTGTGATAGACATTTCTCCCTTATGAGGGAGGTGACAGACTGAGAGAACAGCACTGGCCTTCAGTATATATGAAGTGCTGCTAGAAGACACTTGATTTCCTGGGTCCTTCCTGCAGTGAATAGAAGAGCTACAAGAAGCACCTACAGACTTGAACTCCTAAGTGCCACCAGAATTTATGAAAAGGGAATTAGGATCCACCAGTGGTGGCAAGGAAAACAGCAGTGACAATAAACAAAGTACTACCTGAATAAACATACAAACACCTTGAGCTCTCTAACCTCCTTTTTATCTAATAGACTTTTTAAATGTACATAAAAATTTAAAAAAGAATATATTTGTCAGATAAAATCATGATATTATTGTTGAATTCAACAAAATATTTTCCTTAAATCTGTGATTTCTGAATCTTTTTTTAATCATTTGTGTTTATTCTTCATAAAGACTTTCTTTTAGTATGATGTTTATATCTTTGGACCTTTTTAGTGCTAATTCAATGACACATTACTACACTGGGTACCTCTGAAGGATTATTTGAGTTCCTAGAGATTTAAGAAGCATGACCAAGCAATGTATATCTATCCGAACTTTGGTATCCCTTTGTGCCATTTCCTTTTGTTAAAACAACACCGTATTGACATGGCTAGCTAATTGGCAGGGAGTCAGGAAAATGCAAGTTGCCAAGAGCTCTGATATTTTTTAAAGAATTTTTTAAGGTTATACATATGCTATCTTTTAAAAGAAAATAAAAGAGAAAAAAAAAGTAAGAAAAGCAATAATGACCCCTAAGTAGTTTTAGGCACTTTTAGCAAATTGTTTGCAAGAGGATTTTAATGGACTAGAGTTAAACTGAGATATATTCTAAGATGTAGATCTACAACTGTAAACCTGCTGAGACACAGTATTGAATGGACAAGTGATTGTAGGAGTGTCTCAGAGTACGGGTGCAGTTCTCCAGTGTTACCTAAACCATTTAATCTGAGCACATCACATTTTTTTTCAGTACTCTGCATTAGCAAATCTAAGAGAAATAGCTGGTGTATATTTTCTATGAGTTTAAGCCGTATGCAGTCCAGCTGTCAGAATAAAGACATAGCTTTTATATGAGAACTGTAGAGCATGAGAAAAGGGGCAGTTCAAAATTTTCAATTTTTTTACAAGCGTTTGCTGCTCTGAACGAACATGCGTGTGCGTGGTCACACAGATGCAACAGTCATTCATCAGGAACAGAGATGCAAAGGAAGTTCCTCAATGGAATATCTTTTTACACCATTTAGTTATATATAAATTTTGTTTTATTATAAAATATTTAATTACCATAAGCAATAATGAACAGAATCTTTACAGGTATTGCAAGAATGTACATGAACCAGAGAGAAATGCTTTAAAAAAAATCTGAAAATTGTGAACTACCCCAGCAATGAAATGCTGTACTTCCAAAGAGAATTGGGCTGCTTCTATTGATTTTGATAGAGAAAGATCCCAGGGATCAGTCATAAATTGGTCTGGTTTGATAATGTGGGCATCCACACAAAAAAAAATAAAAAACAAAAGAAAAACCTTGTAAATGTTCCTTTGTAAAACTTGTAAATTTTATTTATACTGTCTTGTTTTGTACACACATTTATGTGTAGTGAGCTCTGAATACATTGAAAATGCACTATATTTTTCTATTTTACTTGCAGAGCATCACAAACAAACATGTATATTCAGTGCTACATAATGTGTTTTCCCACATTTAGGACCAAAGATAGTTATCAAAAACTTAAATGCATCCTTTTCCCCCCCCTCCGTTTTTCTCCCCCTTTTTAGATCACTGTACAGTGTTATATTTGTCATTTTATTTATTTGTTTCACTAGAAAAATCAGTTTGGTTATACTAATTTTTTGTCCCCACCCACCTTTGTTGAAGAAAATCTGTAAAAAGCTTTTAACTAGCATAATCCCAACACATAGACACTTCCATTTGTAATCTTTGTAATAGACTGTAAATATATTTTTGGAACTATAATGCAATGTGCATAAGGGTTATTTTTCAGTGTCCATATATGATTGTTTATACAATTCACAGCACTTTACAGTCATGCTGAGAAGCCTAATTTATTGCCTGGATTTAGGCAGAGTAAGAAAAAATGGTGACTATTCTTATTTCGTATTAGATTGTCATTCAGTAGTAACGGAGTTATTTTCACGTATGCAGCTCAAGCTGTTTTTTTAACTATTAAAATTAATTTTCTAAAAAATCTGTAGGGGGAAGACGCAGAGTAGACTGCATGCCCAATATTGGAATTAGTGCACGCAAGAACTCGGCCAAGGCACTTCAAGTAGCCATTAGAACACAATTTAAAAATACACAATTAATAGACATCCATTTTGTGTTATAACAAATGCTAAGTGCCTCACTACTGGGGTGAGCATCTGTGGGCAGCTGGGCAGGGTGCTTGACAGTCTTGTTGCTGCTTTAGGCACCCAGCTAGGAATTTAGGAGTCTTTGAGTTCAGACACCTGCTTCCTTATAAATCTCAGCTACTGTTTCTAAGGGCTTGGTCATCAAAGGTGCGATGCAGCAATGCTGGTATTGCTGAGAATCTACAAACCCTAAATGCAAAAGAATTGGGGCCAGGCTTCACCTTTAGGGACTTGTTCAATATTCTGAAGCACAGAGGCCTCAAAGCATGTGTGGTGATTTGGGCTCACGCATGTACAAGTGAGGGCCCTAATGGTATTTCTTCCTTAATTTTCCTGATTTGATTTAAGCCATCTTCTTTGAATAGTAAATATATTTTAGCATTCATCTATATACCTTGACTGCCTTAACGTTGCCACAGATTTTTACACATTTGGAAGTGGTAGAGTAGACCCAGAAAGCACAATCGCGATCAACCACAATCAATCAGATAACTTATCTACATGTTCAGATCATTACTGCAATTTAGAGCACATGCATGTAAATGGATTTGTAACTGGTAGAGCAGCAAAATATTGACATTGTTTGCAGTTCCCCAGGTTTCAGAAAACACAGTCCAGGGTAAGAAAAAAAAAAGCGCCAGAGAAAGTTGATGTTCATGGGAGGAACTGAAGAAAAACTTGGGTCACAGAGAGAATGAAAGGCTAAATGATGAAAAAGAAATTCAGTTCTGGCTTTATTTCAAAGAATTTGGACATTGTGCATTGCTAATGACAGATTATCAGGCCGTCAGTGAGACCCATCTTTCTTGACTTTGTTCATCTGCAAGCATCTAGAAGAGAGATGCCTAAAAAAAAGCAGGATGAATCTCCTTCTGAGAATGTTATCTCCATTAGATGTAGAGGGAAGCCAGATGATTAGCTTAAATTAGGCTTCTAATATCTATATAGCTAAAGTTAGGTAAATTGATTCCTACCCTACCTGTCCTTGGCTGCTACCGTTTTCCTTGTAAGCCGAGTCTCATAGAAAGGCAGCTCCTCCACCACTGGTATATCCCAGAATGTATTTAAACTGGGCTTTATTACAGAGAGAGGTGATTTTTTTATTATTATTATTCTTCAGAGACTTGTAACAGGCCATCTAAATGATTTTTTGTATGTGGATATCAATTCTTGAAAATTTTTGTGATTGTTCTGAGGAAGACCCGCCTAGTAAATTACAGTTATTTAATATTTTAAATTATCAGAAATATTTGCTAACATACTGCTTTAGTCCAGAGGTTATGTGATCAGATATGATAGTTGCTGTTTGCAAAACCATGTTTATCTAAAGCCTTGTCATGTAAAATCTCCAGGAGGCAAAGATGCTTAAATGTATCTCAAATTGAATGTTGCCCTTAATATCTCAATAATTGAGCTCTGTCTGTATTATTTTCAATTTAAAATGAGGTTTTTTATATTTGTTTAAGCTTGAATTATCTGACATCCACTGAGGGAGTTTGAAAAAGTGATTTTAAATTAAATTTGCTTTTTTTCCACTAATAGTAATATACAATGAATAGTTTCCACTGTTTTGAATGTTGCAAATCTATTGCTTTAATGTGGGGGATGAACGGGGTTTATTTTTGTTTTGTTGTTGGTATTTTTTTACATTTATTCGTTAGTAGTTGAAATAAAAAAAAAATAATAATTTGTCCTTAACTTTCTAAGTAATTAATATATAGCAATTTTGAGAGTGATTTAAATTCTGTGACTTTTGGGTTACTGCTGGGAGGGTGATCATGTCACTACAGCCATAATGCCAGGCGATGCAGAAACACCCTGCCACAAGGGCAGGTCCAGCCAACATTCTGTTGCCCAGTAATGACATGAAGCAGTCCACTGGCTGTGTGAAAGGAGTGAAGGGAAACTCAGCCAAAAAATGGTCATTTCACCTTGTAAAACTATGTTTGGGACATGTTAGAGCTAAAACATCCTTAGTTCATTGCTTCCCTGCATGTGGTCTAAAACTGATGTGCTTATGATATGCATTTGGTCTTTGGTGGATTTTGTTTGTTGGTTGGGCTGTTTCTCTTATTTGTTTTATTTTAAACAAGTGACATTTGTGGTTCTCATGGAAGAGAACAGATCCCGTACAGAATGACAATTGCTGTTTTAGAAAAGTATAATACAAATTCTTGCCCAAGAGCCATTCTGGCAGCAGATGCTGCAGTGGTATTCAGAGTTGGTGCTATGATTTGCTGAGCAACTATCACAACAAGTTTTCTCCCATCTTCAGGACCTGTTAGGATTGTACTTCTGATCAATTAACTGATATATGGAAAAAGGTGAATTTTTTTCCCACAACTTGTAATGGACCTACATATGGTACATTTGAGATTTCCAAGACTACTCAAAAGTCTTAGTCTAAAACGAATTTCTAGTAAAACAAGAAATCCTGGGCTGCAGCCTGTATTTTTCCTTGTATTCCCTCAAGGGTTTCAAATGTAGCCAACACTTACTTTTAAACAGAGATCTTTACTGTTTGCATAGTGCAGCCCTCTATTTACTGGGAAATAAGCAGTTCTGCAATTAAAGCTCCAGCAAAAATGGAGTGGGGAGGGAATACAGCAGTTTAGGGGAAAGAAAAAAAGAAAAGCCTCATCCAGCAAATGGCCTGTGAAACCCAAAGTGTAACAGGGCTCCCCATTTTTGTAACACATTCCATACAGGGATTTGAAAAATATAGAGGATTAAACTATAGGCATACAAACTGCAATATCCTGATGAAAGAGTTGTGGCAAAATGCAAGCTACTTTTGTGAGAGTTTTTCCTTTGATTTGATTTTTTGAGACTTTTAAGTTACAATAATTGACACATGCATTTAGAGCCAAATCTGTTGGGACAGGCTAAGGGATAAAATTTGCATGTCTATAATACCCATGAAATTCTCAGAGCACTTTCAGGGTGGGTAAGGGTTAGGCAGTTTGAAAGTGAAAGGAGTGATGTGTACATCCTGTAGGTTACATCCAACAAGATTATGAAAGGTTAGAAGTTATGGATGAAAACCTTCACTTTGGTACATGGTGAGAAATCAGAAGATGGGAGGGAGTGGAAGGAGAGCTGTGAAGTCATTCACAGTGTCTTTGAGTCTAAGTTGTAGAGATCCACAAGACATTTCTGGCAAGGAGTTAAGGAGTGTGAAGATTTTTTAAGTAAAGAGACACTGTTAATATAATATACCTAATAATGTAGTGTGGAGTGGTTTCAGTACTCTGATTTTTCCTCAGGCCAGATTGGAATTTGTCAAAGAGACTAAATTGAGACAGATGGGAAAGCAACTGGTAATACACAACTCATTCAAGCAGACTTGAAATCGAGACATGAAAGGAGAATTTTACAATAAAAGCCTGAAAATAAGACATGAACTGTGATGGTATTTACTCTCAAATGATTTTAGAGTAGCTCTCTTTAAGTCTTGTATAATGATAGCAGATTTTAGCATTTATACCATACAAATTGGGTGAAATTAATGTCTAATTAGAGTGACCAAAAAAGAACCACAAGTTAAAAAATAACTGATGTCTTGATAGACTATAAAAAAAGATGTGATACAGCCAGGCGAAACTTGTGTAGCCAGCCAAATGAATCTTGGACAAAACAAGACATAATGCCTGGTGCCAGAAGAGCTAAATCAGGAATAGAAAATCTATTCATCCATGGACCAAGGCTTCTGTGTTTTATTGAACCAAATAATCAATTGTAGAGCTGTGCTGCTAATAATAATTAATAATTAAAAACTACAACTTAGAGGTCATCTGATGATTCATTACATGGCTAACACTGAAAAACACACAGTGCTTTGAGCCATAGCTATGCCTAAAGACTTATGTGTGCTACTGGTATTAGGGCCCCATGACTCTGAGTATGTCAAGTCATTTATAAACTGGAGACATTATAGCCCCAAGCCCATAACTAAAGCCTTTCTCTTTTGTGCCAAAACAAAACAGAAGGAATGATGAGAGTCCGTAGGATTGATCAAGTGCAATAGAAATTATCTTGTGATTATATTGCCCAGAGATGTAGAGTCTCCCTCACTAGAGATATCCAAGAACCATCTGGATTCAATCCTGTTCTGTGTGCTCTAGGCTGACCCTGCTTGAGCAGCGAGTTTGTACCAGATGACCCAGTGTGGTCCCTTCCAATCTGACCCATTCTGTGATTCTGTGATTACTTCCAAGGAATTAGGAATTCCTAGGAATTCTTAGGAATTAGAATTAGGAAGAAAACCATGAAAACATTAAGGAACAAACTTCCAAAGATCCAAAGATTCTGTCTCATTGAGAAGAAAAATCATCCATTATTTTTACTCAAACATTCAAACCTGGCTTGCAAGAGGCTAGACTTAGATAGATAGATAGATAGACAGAATGTATCCACATTGATCCCTCTCATTTCATGTCTGTAGAAACATTACTCAGGCAATTTCTTGACTGTTGTTACTATGCCAACTTCCACTGGCTTCATGAAGGGTTGCATGTCCATTTTTAACATGTCTGCTGTAAAATGTTTTCATTTCCTTTTCTCAGGGACAAACAGCCCGTACCAAGAACACATGTGTAGCTTAAGAGCAAGAAGGTGTAGGAATCTCAGATTTGTTTCTCTGCAGCATGTTCTTTTCAGTCATAGTCATAAATTAAATGTGTTATTCCCCTGATGTTTCACATTGCATGAGAAATCTGATTTGCCTGGAAGAAACTTAGTAAAATCACCCAGATACCTCCTGAAGGCCACTCAGAAATGGCATTTTTTAAGTGATTGCGTGATTAGGATTTTGTTCAGAAAGTGAAAGAGTTGCAGAGCTCTTGCCCTCAGGCCATTTCATTCCAGGCCTCTCTCCCAGATTGTTTACTGGAGGAGCCCATAAGTTATCTCTTGTATTAATCTATAGAAAATAGCAGTGTCTCCTTTGCCAGTAGACAATATTTGTACCCTCATGGGCTGCTGGAGAAAGACAGGGTTAGATTCAAATCCAGGCCAATATGCCTACCTGAAGAAACTGGGCCACCAAGGCACTGAGAGGTATTCCTAATGAGGATTCGCCTTTAATATTACTGGGCCTTAACCACTTACTGCTGTGGAGAAATTATTCATTGCTGTTGTGGAGGGAAAAGCTGCTCATTACTACATAGCTTCCCTACACTTCTGTTCATTCACTGCCAATAACAGGAATGCAGGCAGGGAAGGAGAAAAAAAAATGGCTTTCAGGCATTTCTTTGTAGTGCTCTTTTCAAGAGAAATAATAGTCTCAATGCCTACATTACCTAAATTTGTGCAAGAAGTGAATCCTCTTTTATGCCTTTTACTTGCTGGCAAAACCATCCCAATTAGGCTGTGTGCTCTTTGTTGCAAGTCTCAGCCACAAGCTGCCTCCTATCCCTTGAAACTGCTTTCCTAACAGCAGGGTGACTCCCAGGCAGTACCTTTCTTGCAGTAGTTACTTGAGTGTCCCAACACCAAATTCCCTCTGCAGTTGTCCATGTTTGTTACCTTGTGCAGAGCTGCCTTGGAAGGATATTCTCCCAGCCCTGAGATAGGAAGCTATTTGTAGCACTATGCTCTACTTCAATTTCTCCCCAGCTGGCATCAGTCGTTAACACTTACCTAGCAGCACCCATGCTTCCCTGCAGGGTAAGCAGAATATGGTCGTGAGGAAGGGATATTTACTGCAGCAACAACAAAAGCGGTGTCTATCTACAACCAACAAACTACGAGTCAGGGAGACCACTCTTAAGTGCAGAAGTCATTAGAGTTGGTCAAAACAAATCAAAACAAACAAGAAAAAGAAGTGTTTTTACAGTGAGGGGAATTGTTGAATACAGAAGAGCAGAATGTCAGGTGCACATGGAATGCCCAGTTAACACCAGCGTTACAAGCTAATGGAGTGTATTTAAAATAATGTCAAAATCTTTCTGTTGGCAGTGGAATCCAAGGGGGAGCTGAATGGCAGAAAAAACCAAAAAACACCTGGTGAAGGGATTATGTCAGGGAAGCAGGAGACAAGGGTTACCTTTGTGATTTTACACTCCTCAATGAAAGGGGGGGAGTCTCTTCACACTCTTTTGTACTGGTATAAACATTTCTTATGGATTTTATGACATTAATATAGTGGGATTGTTGAAAATCATATGAAATCTGATGCTTGACCTGTGTCATCTGCTTCTGAATTATTTGCTGAAAAAGCAAGATATGCCTTAAAAATATTACCTGCTTTCAGTATAGCAAAGTATATTAATAATTATTGAAAAGGGATGAAAAATCTGTATAAAGTAAGCCTTTAAAGTTGCTAATACCATTTTTATACTTGTATATTTGTAATAGGATTGTGCAAAGCTAAATTTATCTCTTTTTTTTTTAACATCAGATGCTGTCAAGTTATTTAAATTTAAGATTTTATATATATATATATATATATATATACACGCATACAGAATATATATATATATACAGAAGCCAGATATCTTAGCAAAGACTTCTGTATGTGCAAATGTGTCATTGAACCATTGCAGCATACTTTCGCAAAACAGTATATTATATTTGGCAGTGCTTAGACATTAGTTCTATTGTGTTGTTGCTATTGTTTTTAATTTAAAGCACCTTTTGGTGATGGAAGTCCTTGTTAGCTAAGGTCAGTGAGCATTAGTAAGCAGATGAATATGATGTAAATTGGTAGAAGCCGTTTCCTGCAAGTAGGGAGATATCTCACAGAGATGACATCCAGCTGTTACTGGGCTCATTCTCTCTTCTTTTTTAGCATAAATGCCAGAATAAGACAACAGACTGACTCCTCTCATGACTATTGATAGCTGAATCATGGCTATCCATGGTTCAGGATGCTGATGGATGGACATGTAATACCTGTCTGGCATCCTTATGGATAAGGATCACCTTTTTTTCCTGTGGTTTGATGAATGGCCTACTTCTCTGGAACTTGTGGAAATGTTACATGTCTCTTGGATGAGAAAGGCATAGAAAGACTAAGATTGACTTTACATTACTGGGCTGTGGGAAGGTATTACAAAAAGGCCAACATGATATTTTCAACCTCTAAAAAGAGTTGGTGTGGGAGAGACTTGTATATTGGTATTCATATGTTACCAGACACTTTGGGCTGCAGCTGCTTGCCTGGGAAAAGGTTGGTTAGGATAAGCCTAGTCCAAAATTACCTCTGAAGTTACTTCCTGTTCTGTACAATCCCTTCCCTTCCTGATGTACCTTTCCTTTTCAGAAATCCCCTCCTTCTTCCTCTGAAAACCTTGTTTATGACACTTCTGTGGGAATAAGGAGACTATTTTTCTGAGTAAAATGGAAATTTTTCTTGGAAGACATTGAGTGGCCTTCTTTTCCCAGAAGAGCTAGTGTCTCAGTCGGCAGGCACCACACTTTGCCATATCATTCTGACACTGCTCAACTATTAGATAAAGTGCATGTGATCTCTTTGATCCTTCTTTACATGTATCTCATGTTGAAAGGATGAATTTAAGGATCTAATTTCAGAGAAGGTTAGGGGCTGTGAATCCCTGACACATCCTGATTTACTGCAGGGAAACATGATAGCTTACCCAGGACACTCAGAGAGCTAGCTCTCATGGGGTTTCCTTTATGTGGAAGTTACAGTGTGGGTAGTAACTTTTGCACATTTTCTCTCATTATTGATTTCAGATATGGCCTTGGCATGTACCAGAGACTGGATAAATAAGTGCTAAATCCAGCCATACAGATGTAGCAACCAAGAACTGAAGCCCTATCCTCACTTTGGAGGCTTTATCTACTGTCTTTGACTGACCTTCAGTTTCTCCAAACCATTCTGGGTTTCCATCTCTTTTTGGGGAAATAGACTGTCTAATTCAAATCTGGAATGATATGGAACAACAGGGCAGCTAGAAAGGAACCATTATGACAATGAGTAGCAGGGTCCTAGAGATGCAAGGAAATTATCTCATTAATTTGCCATGTGTTGCACAGGGATCCTCATCTCCCATTTGTTGATGTTTCATTTTTGTTTCATTCGTGCTATTCTTGCACCTGGGCTCTGCTCTGGTGAAAGTGATGTTTGGGCAGTGAGAACTAGTGGCAGCCTAGAGTAAAGCTGCGCCGCAGTCCAGGGTGGCCCTGTACCCTATTTCATGAATCTCTTGATCTGGAGACCTTCATTCTGGTGCTATCCAAGAAATATCAGGAGTGAGAGAGCCAATACAAATATAACTTGAGGTTTTAAATACCTATGCATCAAAGTGACATTTTTGACTACCATTTACCTTTAGCTTTGAATAAATTCACATGTCAGTCATTTTTACTAATTCAAAGGCTTACTTGTCTTCAAAATACTAAAAGGACCTATCAGAGTAAAAAGGTTCTTCCTTTTTGAAAAGATTTCTCCTCAGAGTGCCTTTTTGATGAATTCTTTTCTCATGCATTCCATGCATTACTAGGGCTTCAAAGGGCAGGTGCAAAAAATCTAATAGAAATGAGATTTAGCTTAGTTAATACCTTCCCTTCATGTAAAATTAGTCCTTAGGACACTTTACTAGAGACAGAAGAAAACTTTCTGTCCCTCCATCAGATAGCTTCCTCTAGCTCTTCTTTTTGTTTGTTAAACCTCAGATATTCCGGCTATTAATAATATCAGATCCTCTTCTCATTTTATCATAAAACATCTTGCTCCCATTTTTCTAGTTTGGTGACAGAGATGTATGGCATGCAATGATGTGTTAATATCGCTCTCCTCTTGAATGAGTCTCTTCCCTTTGATTCACACTGTTAAATAATCTAATCCATGTGCTGGAATGACAGATACTACTTTGGAATCAGCTATAAGAATATTGGTTGGTATAGCAGGGGGACATTCCTCTGCTGGTTTATTTTTCTTTAGTATTAGTGTTACATTGGCTTGTCTCAATGTCTATAACAAATTGCTTTTCTCCCAGGAATTTTCAAATAATTTAGTTAAGAGATTTCTGGCCATATGTAAAATAATTTCCATTCAGTCCTGGCCTACATCCATTAGTGTTAAAGCTATATTGTTTAGTGATTTCATATGACTAGCCTGTCACTAAATGTACAGTAAAGTCCACATCTTATTATTTCCTTTTCTTTTTTAAGCTCTGGGTTTGTTATGTTAGGGCTTTTTTAGCAGCACAAGTAACATAAACATTGTCTTCAGGTGCCTAATATCATATAATGACTGAGATGAGTCAGTTAAAATGTTTTATAAGATTCTTCAGCCATACTAAGCACTTCTGATAATGTTGGCCTAAGGGAGAGCCTACTTTCATTAGCTTACATGCTAGAATCTATCTACCTTGTGTATGCTTTTTTAATTAAGCAAAATTAAATTGAACACACCCATTCCACCCTTGTCCTGCTTCTCTGTTTTAAACAGTTATTTACATCTTATCCTGGTACTTGATTTTATACCCTAATCGCCATCTGAAAAACTGCACCTCATTCATTTATTTCCTTTGTTTCCAATACTGAAATTGTCAAGCGTAACCCTGTGGCTCGTTGAGATCCAACGTGAAACACAACTACATTTCCTTCATGTTAGAGGTGTTTGCTTGGGAATTTTTGAGTTTATCGATGTTTACCTACCCAGTCAATGAGAATTTTTGTGGAATAGTGGTGTATACATGGCAATGAAAATGATAGTGTAATTTGCCTCTATTACTTCCTGATATCAGGATTCTGCTGCACTGCAAATTTCATATCTGTTGTTATTATTTGTTTGACAGAATCAAAAACATGCCAGGTGCTTTGCAAAACAGAGAACAAGAAAAATCCCTTTCCAGAAGAGATGACAGCCTGAATAGAAATGGCATAATGGCAGGAAACAAAGGAAGCAGAAAGGGGAAGCAAAACAAGAGTTATAACCATAAGATCATGAGATTGGTTTGGAGGCACAGTGAACGCTATGAGGCATTTTTTTAAAGCCCATAAGGACTGTAGTTGGGATTAGAGAATGGAAATGTAGAAAAGAAGCATGGAAAGGAATGGAGAAGAAGGGAGGAACAGACTGGCAACAGGAGGAAGAGTAAACAGAGGTGTATGGGAGAGGCCAGAACACACATCTGACAAACTGAGGATTATGACTAATGACAAGAATGAAAGACCACATCTGAAGAGCGTGATGATTTCAGGAGGATGGCGAAGCAGGACATGGCGATGCTGCTAGGGAGAGAAGAGCCGGCAAAGCTGCCCTGGAAGCCTGCCCTGGAAGCTCCTCACACTAACATAACCCTGCTTCCCCATCTTCTTTCTAGCTCCCCTCTTATACATAAAATATGTATGTAGAAGAGCAAAGGAGAAGGAGAAGCAGCTAAATAAACTTTTCCAAAGATCCTGCTGGGGAAGAAGTTTAAGCTGGGATGATACAGATTTACTCCTACTGATACTGCTCGTGGTAGCAAGAGGCAGAGAGCATTCTGTTAGTCATACTCCTGCAGATGAATCTATGTGAGTCTTTGCCTCCACTTACTAATAGGCCTTGTTGAGAAATATTCAGCAAAATTCTAATACTCGACTCAATCTGGGACATTTTAAGAAGTCCTTTCATTCTAGAACAGAAGGAAGCAGAAATTATACCACTCACAATGAAATGGAAACAGGAAAGAAGAATATTTTAAAAGTTTTTTTTTAATGCTGAAAATAATCATTTCAGTATTACAGAAAAAATGTAAGGGGGACTTTGCTCATTGTGAAAAAAAATACATATTATAACTTTTCATTAAATTTCTGATAAAATTGGGAATTTTTTAAATTATGTAGGACTTTTTTCTAGTGTTTTTTGGGTTGTTGTTTTTTGGTTTTTTTTTTTTTTGAGAAAATTGGTATTTTTAGAAGGAAACAGGAAAATTGCCATGTTTAGTCTGTCAGACATTTTAGAAAACCCTGACTTCCAAGGTAAGAATTCTTCAGGAGTAAGAAAGCTGAAAAGTGGCCAGTCTAATCTCTTCCTCACTTCCTTCTCCTCTGCTTCTGTGATCAGACACGTCTAATGATTAGTCTGCAAAGAGCAAAGCCAGTTTCTATTCTCCCTGAGAAAAGTCATTTTGCCAACTACTTTAAGAATTTTTAACTGGATCTACTTACAGGAACTCACTTTTTTTGCTGCAGACTATGTGTCCACTTAAATCCTCCTCAAAGCTCTTCCATTTTGCCTGGAAAGGTTTATCAGAAAGCATGCTGGAAAGGCTCAGATCTTTCCGTCTCCAGTGAAACTGTTTCTGAACATAGTTATAGCTTAGCAGATGTACTGGTATGACAGTTGAGAGACTACTGCTGTTAATGAAGTATTCTATTACCTTGGCATATATAGACACTTTTCACTTGGTACTTCTGACTGCAAAGTATTGATGTTTAGGCTATTATAAGTACTTGCGCATTATAATTTTTTTTGTAAGTTTTAGAGGACAGAACTGGGTAAATATTTCTTCTCCTTCAGGGTAACACAGCTTTTCATGAGTCATTCATCTTGAATGTACACCAGAGTGATATCCAGTTGGTTGTTGTGACACTTTATCAATATGACGCCCATTTTTAGTTTCTTGTAGCAGTGGAATGATTTAAGTACTGTCTCATGGAGACAAGGGCCTCATTAAAGAATGGTGACTCTGGATAAGATTCTAATAATTTGTCTGAGTGAGGAGGAGGCAACTGAAAGTCATAGCTGAAATATTACCAAAAATCCTTAACTGGTTGAATTTGTCCATCATTTGCTTGAAGATTTTGGTAAAAGGTGGTTTACTGGGTTCCCATATGCCAGCAATGGCCAAGCACTTTCTTTCAATTTTCTTCAATTTGGACTTTGCTTAAGTTAATTAAGCTTTTGTCATCTCAGGGTACCATTTTAGCAATGAGGTTTACAAGATCTTCTCTGTCAATGTAAAAACTTTGGCTACTTAAGAACATATGAGGTATCTAGAGTAAACTCATTGCTCAGCAGTGCTTGAGGAATGATTCCCACCTCATTAATTTCTCTCCACTGCTATTGAAACAATACTGGATTTAAATCCTATAGCCATGGTGTCAATTTACCAAAATCTTCTCTGCCTAAATTATTCTTCAGTTAAATATAGCTCAAAGTTTTATAACAATCCCCCTATCATTAAAAAAATGGGATTGCAAAGTAGTGCCATAGTATCACCCTAGTAGTATACAGACTTTTTACATATCATTTTTACATATTTGAAAGAACTTCATTAACTCAGTTACATACAAATTTTTGCAATAAGAGGCACAACATAAAGCAATATCAAAACACAGGTAATACTTCTACTAATTTTATTTATCCAAGCTCCAGATTTTGCATAATTTTGCCACTGCTTCTGGCATGATAGCAGATATGGAGGTTATGCATACCTACCTACCTTTTGGTGCTGAGAGAGGATTCAGCTGTGTGGCACCTTACCACTCTGCTACCAAAAAAATAATTTAAAAATCCTCCACTGGGAAATGTGGCATAACCTCTGGGAAATGCAGTTTGACCTACCTTTTGGGTTCAGACACTGAACTGGATGCATGATTTGGGAAGGGATTTAATACCAGCTACCTCAGTAGCCACAAGGTGTTACAGGAAAAGGATTGAAAAAAAACCCCAAACTATTATGATGTATCCTGAGACTGAAGGACAGCATGGTTATTTTGCCTATATATTAATTTGTAACCTTGCCTATACTTCTCCTCACAATCCTTCCCTGATATTGTCTGTCAGGTCTTTCAAGAAGACACTTGGTTGTGCATAAAATAGGAATAGCTGCACTGACTCAAGCCACGAGCCCACACAGCTGTGTGTACCTGGCTGTGTGCCTTGGTAGGGGTCCAGTCTTGTTATAAGGCCTCCACTGATCCCTACAGATTAGGGAAACCTTCAGCTGTTGACTTCCAGACATCTTCAGGGCTCTATATCCAATATGTACAGTTCAAATGCTTCCCAAATCAGGGCAGTGCACTATGATGAGTAGTCTGAATTTGTCCTGTATTCTGTGAATTTACTTCTTTCTTCTGTCAATCTTCTCTCTCTGTCTTGCCCTTCTTTCTCCTGAAGTAGAATGACCAGGGCTGCATGAATTATTCAAAATAAGAGTGTATGATGTATTTATACAGTGATATAGCGATACAGTGTATTTATACTGTGATATATATATATATATATATATGTTTTCTATTTTGTTTACAGTTTCTTTCTTAATCATCCAAATATCCTGTTTCACATTTTTACTTGATACTGGGTGCTTGACTTGATGTTTTCAGAGAGATGTCTGATGTTAATTCCTTATTTTTTTTCTTCTCAAGCAATAGTTAATTTGTAGTCTCTGCCTGTGTGTGTATAGTTAGACTTACTTATCCCTTGTTCAGTTCCTTCTGTTTTATCAGATTTCATCACTCCTTCATGGCCAAGGGCATTGAAAATTGTGAAATCATTTTACAGTTCTTTCCAGGCAGTCCCTTACTGATTTAACTTACAAAAAACATTTTGTATCAAACTTTCTCATCTGACAATTCTTAGATATCACATTTCCCTTTACTACTAATAAAAGTACTTTTGCTTAAATCCTTTGGTTTTTTTCATGCTTCAGTCCAGGAATCTTTGCAAACACTTAAATGCCCAATTGCTATAATTCACTTCTATGTTTTTAAGGTTGGGGGAGGGAGGATTTCAAACTATTGTCATTTGTGTTTTATTAACTGGAAACCTTAAAAATAGATTTTAGACCTTCTTATTGCCTTCTAGTTCTGACAGAGTAGGTTATAGAATCTTCAAAGTGAAAAATTGCTAAGGGCTAGATCCATAAACTGCGTCTAGGAATGCCTTTAGCCTCTTAGATCTCCTGTCTCCTTGCAAAAGGTGTAAACCCAGATTAGTCACATCCCTCTACACTTAAAGAGAAAACCTGGGTGTTAAGCAGCTGACTCTTTCATACTGAGCAGGGAACAGTCTGAGTGAGCAGAAGAAACATTCAGATGGGGTAAATTAAACTAGGGAGAGCTGTACTGATATTGGTATATTTTTCAACACTGCCTTACTCATGGTACTGTAAGGTGCTGTGAGATAAGAATTTCAGCATCTCTCCCACAGCAGCTGTTTGTCTTGTTGATCCCACTATTTCCTGCAGCGAGCTCTAGAACCAAACCACAATGGTTGCTGAGGTCACAATCCCTCTTTCTCTCCAGCACAGTGAATTTTGAACTTCCAGGGTTAGGCAACAACTGAGTGGACTTAGGTGAACTACCCTGTCAGCATGAGCACTCAAAGCTATATTTAGCCCCTTCTGTTTAAGTGCAACGCTAAGCTGGGGCCTAAGTTACAACATCAGTGAAAGCAGTGACAAGAATTTGAATTCCAGCTTTGCAGACTGTTAAACTTGCTTGTGAGAAAGAACTCATTCTATATAACCCATAACTTACCTTCACTCCGACGGCATTCTTGCAATCCTCCAAAACCTATGCTTGGTCTACACAAGTGTTGTGCCATGACCCATGTTACCATGTGAATACTGACACTATGTAAATGTAGACAGGTGAGTAGACCCTATAAGTATTCATAACATACCAAAAATCTTACATAATGGGGAAAAGGAGTGAGCAACATAAGTGAACCATGACTGACATTTAGTGTTTCTCAAGCTGAGTTGTATGCTGAACATCTGAGAGAAAGAACTGAGAGCATATTTATTTATTTATGTTTTAGAAACATCTCCACTTGCCAGTATTAAAAAGAAAAAAGGGATAAAAAACCAAACCAAACAAACAAATTAAAAAAAAAAATAAATAAAAACACCCACACCCCAGTTATGTACTGTGCTTATTTTTGAGTAGTTAGAGTAGTTATAAAAGTAATTCTATCAAAACATATAGCTATACTAATCTGGCCAGCAATAAAAGTGAACCAGCTGCCAGAGGAGGTTAGGGATGACGAATTTCCATCTGTTCCATTGCATCTTAGGTGTCTGTAAATCCTTCTCTGAATCAGTAGAAGTTTGAGAACTAACAAGCCAAAATTTAAGAGACTCTGCAAACTATCAAATCAATCTGCCCTCTGATTTTTTAAAAAGAACAAGCTCTGAATGACTGCTATCTTTATCTCCGTCATCTATATCCATGCATCTAAGTAATACAGGCTTCTGTCATCTCTATATATGTATCAATATTAATACAGCCTAGTTCACACATTTGTCATTATTTTCTTATTTTCTCAGTTTGTTACATTTATATGTTGACACAGTCTCTCCAGTGCTTCAGCATTTTTTGTTTTGCTGATATTAACATTAATGGGTTCTACTTTTTAATTGATAGTTATTAATTGAGTAAGGATGTCAGGTAGCAATAAAATAAAAGACAATGAACAGAAACTTGGGATAAGGGAAAAATTCATAACAAATCCCAGGTCAGCCTGTCCTTCCTGGTGTGTACTGGGCAGGCACAATGCTTTTTGTATATAATGCCAAAATGGCAAAAAAGTAGATTTTTATGCACTGACACCAAATAATAGCAAAGCTCTTTTTAGGCCTCATATACTTAGAGACATGAAAGAGCTCTTAGAAGGCTCTGTTTTTAAACTTGTCCAAAAACATCTAAGTGATAATTTTGTTCCAGTTCTGATATTGTGTGTTCACACCAGATCCTAGAAAAATTCCCCTTCCTTGTTCACAGCCCATGTCACAAGCCCTTTCTAGCTCTTTTTTTTCTATATAGTACATGATTGAAGTCTTCATTGGTTGTTGGTCACAGGCTTACTCATGAAAAATGTCTTTTTAGTTGTGTTTTGACTGTAAACTGCACTTACATTATTGAAAGACCTGTTTCAATCTTTTTTCTGTTCCAAAACCCAGATTTAGGAAGTGATAAATGATTGATTGATTCTTCAGAGAAAAAAAATCTCTTCGAGTTCTCTTAAAGAAAAACATTTCCTATAACATACCTTTGCTTTAAGGTTTCCAAAAGTTTGGGATCTCGATTTGAAACCATTTATGGGACTTTTAACTTTTTTAAAAGTACTGATTTCCAAACCTCTGAAATACCATAATTCTTAATTTAGTACAAACTAAAGAAATATAAAAAGGCACCTTTAAAAGTAGAAGGAAAAGCCTAAGTTAGTGAATTTTCTTTGACATTTTAGGGCCTTGATTTATATTATGCTCGAATTTTCTCTTTCTTATAAATGCATACACATATGCTTGCACTTTCACAGAAAAGAATCATACAATGAGAACAATTTCATTTGGAAAAGGGTTAGATTGAGTCTAACCCTTAACCTAGTACTGCCAAGTCCACCACTAGGTTATGTCCTTAAGTACCACATCAACACAACTTTTAATACCTCCAAGGATGATGATTCTACCACTTCCCTTTTCAAAAGCTTGAGACCCTTTTCTATGAAGAAATTTTTCCCAGTACCCAAAATAAACCTCCTCTGGCACAACTAGAAGCCATTTCATCTTGTCCTACCAGCTGTTACCCAGGAGAAAAGACCAGCCTCCTGTCACTACAACCTTTTTTCAGGTAGCTGTAGAGAACAATAAGGTACCCCCGAGCCTCCTTTTCCCCAGATTAAAAAACCCCAGCTCCCTCATCTGCTCCTCATTAGAATTGTTCTCTCAACTCTTGACCAGCTTTGTTGCCTTATTCTGCATGTGCTTCAGCTCTTCAATGTACTTGTGGTGAGGCACCCAGAACGGGACATAGTACTCAATTTGTCGCCACACAAGTGACGGGGACAGGGGGACAATCACTGCCATAGTCCTGCTGGCCACACTACTTTTTATAAAAGCCAAGATGCCATTGGCCTTCTTGGTCACCTGGGCACACATCTGGCTCATGACCAGCTGGCTCTTGACCAACACCTTCCTGTCCTTTTCTGCTGAACACCTTGCCTGACACTGCCCCAGCCTGTAGTGCTGCATGGGTTTGTTGTGACTGAAATGCAGGACCCAGCACTTTGCCTTGTTAAACCTCATACAGCTGGCTTTGCCCAATTGATCCACTCTGTCCAGATCCCTCTGTAGAGCCTTCCTACCCTCCATCAGATCAATAATCCTGCCCAATTTTTTGTGATGTTCAAAGTGACTGATGGTGCACTCAATTTCCTCATTGAGATCATTGATAAAGATTAAATAGAGCTGGCTGGCCCCAACACTGAGCCCCAGGGAATGTCACTTGTAACCATCTGCCAATGGAATTTAACTCCATTTGCCACCACTTTCTGAACCAGCCACCCGGGCAATTTTTACTCTGCAAACACCTTCCACACCAAGCCAGACGGTTGCCCCAAGAGAATCCTTTGGGAAATTGTATCAAAGGCCTTGCTAAAGTCCAGTAGATACCATCTTCAGCCTTTTCCTCACCTGCTAAACTGGTCACCCTGTCATAGAAGGCAATCAGCTTGGTCAAGCTAGACCTGCCTTTCTTAAACCCCTGCTGGCTGGGCCTGATCCATTGGTTGTCTTGCATGTGCCATGTGATCTCACTCAAGTTGATCTGCTCCAAGACCTTCCTCAGCACTGAGGTCAGCCCTTCTTGTAGATGGGTGTGCCATTTGTAAATCTGCAGTCATTTGGGACTCCCCTGATGAGCCAGGAATGTTGAAAAATAATGGAAAATGGCTTAGTGAACTCTTCTAGTAGCTCTGTTGTACCCTCAGGTAAATCCCATCCAGGCCCTGTACCACTTCTGTTCACCAAGTGGTGTAGCTGGACACTGAAAATTTCCCCATGTATTATGGGGCCTTCATTCTGCTCCCCATCTCTTGCTTTCAGCTCAGAGGGCTGGTTACCCCCCAGTGTCTTAAAAATTACTCTTATTAAAGACTGGGGCACTACCTCTGACTTTTCTTCATCCTTTGTTACTATATTTCCCCTTGCATCCATTAAAGGATGGAATTTCTCCATAGCCTCCTTCTTGTTGCTGATGTGTTTATAGAAACATTTTATATTATTTTTTATGGCAGTAGCCAGATTAAGTCCTAGTTGGGCTTCAGCCCTTCAAGTTTTCCTCCTGCATAACCTCATGACATCCTTGTAGTCTTCCTGAATGGCCTGCCCCTTCTTCTAAATGTCATAAACTCCCTTTCTTCCCTGACTTCCATTCAAAGCTCTCTTAATCCAAAGTGGTCTTCTTCCTCCAAAACTTATGGCAGGTAACAGCAGCCTGCTCCTGTACTTTTAAGATTTCCCTCTTAGCACATACAGACTTCCTGGATTTCTTTCTCCTTCAGGACTGCCTCCCAAGGGACTTTGTCAGCCAGGCTCCTAAGAAGGCCAAAGTCTGCCCTCCAGAAGGCCAAGCTCTGCTGATTCCACTCTTTACTTCTCCAAGAATTGCAAACTCTATTATTTTATGATGGCTGTGCCCAAGAGGCCCTCTGACCATTACATCACCCTAAAGTCCTTCTCTGTTCACAAACCACAGGTCCAACAGGACCCTTTTTGTGTCCTTCTGAAGTTGTGTCAGGAAAGTATCTTCCACGTACTCCCGTAACCTCCTAGACCATCTTCTCTCTTGTGTTGTATTTCCAGCAGACATGTGGTAAGTTGAAGTCCCTTGTCAGAACAAAAGCCATGTGAGATTTCTCTTAGCCACTTGCAGAATATTTCATCCACCTTGTCATCCTGGCTGGGTAACTTTTCTAAGTTTCTAAGAGATTCCCATGACATATTCCTTGTTGGCCTTTCTTCCAATACTCACTTGTAAGCACTCAATCACCATCATTAAATTTTAGGGGATCAAAATGCTTCCATCCTTATCTAGCCCTTCTGAAGAGCTTTTTTGCCATCCATTTCAGCACTCCAGCTGTGTGGGTCTTCCCATAATATTTCTGTGATGGTAATTATGTCACAGTTTTCCTGCTGCACCATGCCTTCCAGCTCCTGTTTGTTGCTCATGCTGCATGCATTGGTGTAGATAGCCAGGGAAGTCTCTCAATGTTAATATTGCAAATGAACTTTTAACCAGTGGACAGCCATTCTAATCAAAGCTGAAGTATCAAGGAAAAGAAATTGAGATGGTCAGTTTGGAGGCAGGTTTTTCTAATAAATACAAAGAGTTGGTTATATGCATCACTAAATATTTCAGTTAAGTGAAACTTAGAAAATGCATTGTTGTCAACCATAATTAATACCAATTTGGACAAGAATATTTCAAACACTACTGTAGTAGGTCTTGATTGCTAGAGCCAGTAGGAATTTCTTTATGCAGTTCAAGATATACAGTTTTCTTATTATAAATTTCTTATTATTCATATTGCCAAGAATTTTCCAATTAATCGGTAAAAATATATGGAGCACATTCTTTCTGAAAACTTCATGTTTTAGTGTTTTCTAATGTATGTTGAAACCACAACCTATAGCTTTGGCTTCTAACTCATAGAAAAAATAAACAAGGCTCACTGAATAAGATAAGTGCAGGCTTTTGTAGATGATTCAAATTAAGTTTAAAGCTAGTTGAAAATAGTATTATTCATCTCAGCTGCATAAAAATGTAGAAATTGTCACATTAGTCCATTCAGAATTATATTTTATCTGTACAGGTATGAAACCTGTACATTCATTTTGATGGTGAATAGAAATGAAAGATTTGGATATTTTTTAATCACATTTAATTATCACCAGAGCTGTGCATAATTTGTTATGTACAACTAGGCAAAATTCTCAGGCAAAAGCTCAAAAGCTCTGTCTCTAAGTTTACCAGAAATATTATCTATCTATCTATCTATCTATCTATCTATCTATCTATCTATCTATCTATCATCTATCTGCACACAGATATTCAAGCACACATTCACAAATAGATGTAGAGAAGCTTGTCAAAAGGTCTTATCTTTGTTTCTTTTCTCAGAAACTAGAGATATGTTAAGAATAAAATAATTTAAGCAAATCTCTGTGCAATATCGGAATCAAAGTTTCACATAAACCTTCCTGTGTATAAAGATGTAATTTTATGAAATCAAAAAAAAAAGCAAATACTGAGAGATGAAATCTGCACTCTTACTTGCCTTTTTGTGTCCATTCTTTGCTTTTATTTTGGTGATGGGGCTATCTTCCACCTCTTCATTTCCATGCTTTTGGAGAAGGTTAATAGAACTGCTGACTAACTGCATTCCCACAAGGGACCTGAGAAATAACCTCAAAATTATACAATGTGTGCTTTAAAGTAATGAAATAGTCCCTCTGTCACCCTTGAAAATAGCAGGGACTAGTTTCTCCACTTCCTTCCATCTAGACTGCTCTCATATGCATTTTAAAATGAAAATAAGATATATTTATATATTTTAAAATATATTTATATTCCCTTGGAAAAAAACAATACACAAGTTCTGAAACTTTTTTTTTATAATTACCAGATGGAACGGAGTTGGTGAGGTGAATGTAACCAGGATTTAAAAATATCAAGTGCCATTAGCTGACATTAAATGTAATGAAATCTCAAGGTCAACTTAATTTCCTGCATCTCCTTATCTCTTTGACACTTAGAACTGTATCTCAGAAGCTGCCACCAACAGCTACCATCAGTGTGCTTGGCTAATTGGTAATCAGTCATGCCACTTGGTATGATCTCATCCAGTCTGAGTATTGAACCTGAGTGCAACAACAAAAAAGGAAATTGAAAACTCTTAGCAGCTATGTGTTTAGCCCACGTATTTTCAGCAGCATTATATGCTTGCAGTTCAAGCTTTCATTATACTGCATTAATAGGCAGGTTTGGATTTGATGGTTTTGGGAGTTATTCATACAGGGATACTCTGTAGGACTAAAACCCATGGCATTCAGCTACCAACCAAATAACCCCATCAAATGCTGAAAGATAAGATTTCCTAGCAGTTCAACAGCATTAAGATAGGGAAAAAAAACATTTAAATAAAATTCCTACTCACATATCCTTTTCTCATCATTAACCATTTCATCATGGAGTGTAACATCACAATGAAACCAGAGGGCATCTCATTGCTGGGACATAATCCAGCAAAGTGCTTAAGTACAGCTAGAATATAAGGACAAGAATATCCCATCAAAGTTACTCTATGATTTAAATTGCACAGAATTGTAGGTAGGTAGGTGCTTTTCTGGATTAGGGTCTAAGGAATGAGGCATTTAAGATCAGCCTTTCATGTGCTAAAAAATATTTACAAGTCTTTTTAAGAGATGACATATAAAGAAAAATTACTATCTTGCCTTTGACTGCTATACTCAGGACAACTTCATGTGTGGAAATCCTGCACATTAAATGATCACTTTATTCCCAAGCTAAGCAGTTGTCTGAAATGGCAAACCTAAAGTACTAATCTCTGTTACTAATAAACAAAAGTAAATCATGGCAGAAAACTCGTTTATGTTCAGTAATCTCCAGAGGATTAGCATTTCAAGGGATCAGATTTCCTAAACTCCTCTTTCCTGATAACAGCCTCTGCTGTGAGGTGACACACCAATAGACATAAATTATCTAGAGCTGCAGATAAGCAGAGGCCATTTGGGGGTTCGAAGTGCAATATAAATAGATGCAAAACAGTAGGGGAACTGGTGCTCATCACAAACCTCAGAAGGATTAGCAGTTCAAGCTCTGATTTCCTTGCTGTTTTTAGCTGTGATTTATCATCAGACAGTGCCTGAGCGTCTGTTTTATCTGTGATAATTTAATGGTTTAATGGCAGTCCCTTTATCTGGGGGTCATAATTAAGCTTGTTTGATCAGTTTCCTAACAAGCACCTCCTCTGTATTTTTAGCTATGCCTATTTTTTCTCTGTGTGTAGCAGCATTTTTGCTAATTAGTATTAACAATATTATTATTAACAATTACTGGTAATGATAACAATCTCTTAAAAGGTTAGCATTTATCTGGAGGAGAAATGCAAGCCAAATGCAAGACTTTGAATCTAAATAAATTTATAGGAGATCTTAACTGTAGTGTCTCATCACCTCTTTGGTTTGTCAGGTTCAAATCTAACTCAAATACATAACTGAATAAAATAATTTTCAACTGAATCATATTTCTCTGGTGCAAAATTAACATCAATTTGAAAATAAAGATGACTCCAATCTTACAGTGCATTTACTGTCCCTCTCTATCTCCCTACTAATAAGCTGTTTCTTCCACTCTCATCAGAATTTTTTCAACAAAAGATGAATTTTAAAACCTCATTATGAGTGTTTTAAAACACAGGTGTCATCAAAATGACATTTTAGCTATTAAAATCACTATTAAAAAAAGCAATTAATTATTTTTTAAATGTACTGAATAAGGGGTATTTGAAAGGAAATCTTTCTAAGATTTTATGTTTTAATACAACACAGTGACAGGCAAACAAATACATTAGATGTGGTAGTTTGGGTTGTTTCGGGTTTTCTTAAGGAAGATCAAATAAAAGAGAAACAGATTCAGATTGTCCACAGTATTTCTTAATCATTGATGTAATTTTCTTAATGAAATACCTTGGAGATCACGTGGTGATGAGACTAGGTTATGTAGTGATATTTAAGGAAAAAGAATGACTGGCTTTAGAGAGATATCTAAGGAACCTGATCACATGTAGTATATAGAGGCAAGAGTTATGGTAGTAATATGTGCATAAATCTATGCATATGTGAAATTATGTGAATTTGCACATTTATGTATTTGCTTGCAAAAAAAACATTTTTATGCGGTTTTGTGTTATGTTTTTCATGTTATGTACATTTTAGTCATATGCATAAATTTATGTATTCAAAGATTGATTAAAGTTTGTCTTTAAAATATGTCTTATTTAATTTTTGAAGAAAAAATTAGTAGTGGGATAGAGAATATATATGTCTAACCTAAATTAATTATTTAGATAGTGTAATTAATGCAGAGAGACAAGGTTCATTAGAAAGTGAGTCATTCCTCTTACCTGACTTGCTTGTTTTAGAATTAGATTAATTGGGTTTTTTTTTTTTCCTGCCTATAGAATAAACTCCAGGTGACATGGCTAAGCTTGCAGCTGGTTTAGGGTTAGATGAGAATATACCCACATGAACAAAGAAATAGTAAATTTCAGAATGAGAATTTCCGATACTTTCTTATGAAGTTACCTCCCTGTTCTTTGCAAATGGAAGAACTGCCACAGAAGTATTATATTTGTGTTTATATGAATGTATTTTCTGCCTCATGTAGAAAAAGGCTCACCTGAGAATCCTCAATAAACCAACCTTTTCCTCTGGATATTATCAAATAACCTATAGTAATATTGATTAAATAGGCAAAGACTTGCAGCCAACCACAAAGAAAAACAAAATGAAAAAACAACACATCTGTTAGTTCTCCTCTACTAATAATGCAATTTTACTGACTTTTGCTGAGTTTTGCAGGTGGATCAGAAATGGCTTGTGTTCAGCTGTTTGGGTTTGGCAAGTAGGAATTTGATTTTAAGCTTGTTATCTGGCCAAGAGTATGGCAGAGGAATTTACTTGGAGTATTATAGACTATAGTCTCGAAGGAGCTTTTTTCCACACAAAACTCTTAGTCCAGTTCTTGATGAAATCAGTGAGAAACTTTTCACTGACTGCAGTGGGATCAGAGAGAAGGTGCCAGCCACATTGCAGCTGCAGCTGGCTGTTGCCTGGGAAGCTGGAATTTTACTGAGCTATGAAACAAGCAAAATGTGCGAAAGATAGAAATGACAAGGTGTAAAGGAGATTGCAATATAACACACCAAAATCCTTAGCTGGTATCTGCAGCTAAGGCCAGTGACACTTGGGTGCTGAGCTGGCTCTGGGAGGCCTCGATGAGATAAACCCACACAGTCATTGAGACGTGTGCATTACACATCCAGCTTCACAGATAACTTTCCAAAACTAACAAGACAGAAACATTCCTGGATGAATATTACTTTTGTTGTTGCCAGTATGTGACAAGTTCAGATTTTTTTTCCACCACTAGAACAAATTGTTAAGGGTATATAAAATAGGAATCTTTGCCCAGCTCACAGTGAGAACAGAGACAGCATCATGCAGTCACCACTGTGTTATGTTGTTAGTTGCTCACCGGCTAGTGCCAGACATAATATAGTCAAATAAATCTGCAAGAACAAAAACACCATGAACCTTTTGAAGTGCTGAAACCTTTGTTTTAAGTTCACCAAAGGTTTCAGTTGATCTTACTGTTGTCAGTATAGAAAACAATAAATATCCTAAATATATCTCATTGTCTTAACTTTGGCCATTACTTGCCATTACTTGCAGAAATAATGCTCATTCTAAAAAAGAAATCATTGATATTACAAAACAACTGCTCATGTGTCTGGAACTGAAATAACTTTCCAGTTTATAATGTAACATTAATTTCTGACTCTGTGTTCATGGTTACTATTAGAACTGGATTAAATTTGTTGGTTTTATTTTGTGTAGTTTTGCATGAAAATTATCATGGTCTGCTAACATATTCAGTCACACCATTCCTCCTGCATTTGTAGCTTTAATAATGTGATTTTATTGGCTATATGTATATATAAAAATAAACATATTGGTATACGTATACATAGATACTGGTATATAAAACCATAAATTCTCACTCATTCTTTGATATACAAACAATTTTCAAGAATCTATTTTCACCCACAAACAGGCATGTTATTACTGGAAAACAGTCCCAAATGTGATTTGAATACTTCCATCACAAAGCTAAATTTTGTTTCTACTAGAATAGAAATGTAGTTTTCACGAGATTAAATCCAATTATATCTCTATAACAAACAACCTCCATGATATCTAAGAATTTTTTTATTGCATTATAAAAATTTTGCATTATATGGTCTTCTCATCCAAGCCTCAAATTCTGTTTTCAGCTCTTCCACTGATTTACTATTTTATAATAGAGAAGCTCTTTAATCTCCCTGAACTTCAGTTTACTGATATGAAGTCGATGAGGAGACAAGTGTGATCTAATTGATGTTTATAAAGCTCTTTGAGACCTTGTAATGAAAAATAAGACAGAAGTGATAAATATTTTAAAGGTACACTCTTTCTCTGCTCCAGTTTTTGCCAAAAATCTATGTGTTACTGCTAGATTTAGTTTTATCTGTTTTATTCATACTCTTTTCACAGTCAGAATTCTCAAAAATGTTACGCCATCAGGTATTTTCATACTCAAATCACCAGTTTCCTCCCAAAAATATAAAATTTTGTTGGCATGATACAGTTCTGAACAGACTAATTTTTCATTTAATATTTTCTTAATTTCATTATGCTTTTATTAAATTCCAAAATCTGCAATTCCATGTGCAATGGCAGACTGCTGTATACATATAGAAACCCAGCCATATACTGATGGCCTAAAGTGTTGAGCAGAGAAATGTATTCAAAATTCAGATGTTAGGGGACAATGCAGTAAAAATGAGCCTGATAATATCATAAACCAGCATCTTGTGATCTGCATGCACAAGAATAAATATTTATATATATAAAACTAGTATATGTAACAACCTCTCTAAGTAAAACAAAGTTTTTCTTTTCCTTTAAGCAAAAGTAATAATCAGAATTCAATGTGCAAATATATTTATTTACAAAGAATAATTATTCAACATATCAAATTGTTTGGTAGTGAACTAGAAATATCAATTTGAGATTCCTTTGGATTTTTTTGTCTTCAGAAAAGTAGGACAGGCATTGACATATATTCAGTTGTGCTTTTTTCATTCTGGAGCGACAGGAAGTATTGGGTCTATTCCAAGCCTGTTTTGAATTCTGGAATACAGTTTCTCCTGTGATAACCTAATTGCATGGTTGCAGAATACCACAGCCATTGAAGCTAATGCCAATACTGTAACTTAAGAACTGACAGATCAATGAGAGCAAGACCTGGTCTCTTGTATATGGTCTGTAAAAGCTGCTTCCTTGGGGAAAAATATGTAAAGTTCTGTAATCATTCTTCAGACCCAGTGGGGGTCCTAACAAGGTGAGGGGGTGGACATATTAACTCATTTTATGATCAGAGCTATTTCTTGGGCAGTAACTCGCTGTTAAGGAACATGACACAAAAAATAGTTCCATCCACATCTCTATTGCTATTTCCTTGCATTTTCTATTGTGCTGATGGGGGAAGCAGTATCACTCAGAGATTGAGGGAGATGACAATTTGGAGAGGGTTATTAATTACCAGTTACTATTCATGGGTTTTCTCTTTAAATGTGCAGGAATATGAGATTTGGATGTGAAATCAAGCTCATATCTCCCTGGCAGCTGTGCTGCACTAGAAATACATAATTTAGAGCACTTCTAACTTCAAGCTCTTGCATGTCATTTTAATGGCTCATTGACAAAATGATGTGGGGAAAGCACAAAAAAATTAACTTCTCCCAGATAAGAATCAGAAAGAGAGCTCATTCCTTTATCAATAATGTTGTTCAGGGATGCTCTTTTGGGAAAAAAAAAAAAAGAAGAAGAAGACAGAAATTACAAGTTGTAGGTATTGGGTATAAAAACAAGACACTATAGTTACCTTAGTAGGTGTCAGTTGTATCATGTAGTTACACTCCGCCTTGGTCTCGGGCTGGGGGAGTGAATCTAGACGCTGGCTAGCTCCAACCCCCACCTCCCCTCGGCAAACGTCAAGTATAGCCGCTCCCTGCCTATGCCAATGGCAGGCAAGGGTAACGGTTCGGCCAGGCTCGACGGGGTCGAGACCAGCCGATATGGCCAGTCTGTGGACTCGCGCCGGAGATAGGGATAAAGGAAAGGAGGGAGGGCTCTCTTACGTGGTTTTCCAAGCTGCTTTATTCCCTGTGCTGGGAGCAGGGCCGCGCCAACCCGCAGGCGTTGCCGGGCAACTCCGCCGCGAGGAGAAGCCCCGTGCGGGATTTGTAACAGTTGCAACCACCAGGGAAGTGGCGGGAGCAGTCCGGGTGGCGCGGGATGGTCTGGGGTTGTTGCAGGAAGAGCTGTGCTGTTGTCTGGTGTCGGGGCAGCTGTGGGAGGTCGCCGCTGCTTGCTCGGCTCGCTGCCGCCTCGCCGGGACCGCGGAGGAGTGAGGCGAGCAGGCTCCGGCTGTCCGAGATGGCGTCGGGGTGGAGCAGAGGCGTGTGCCGTCTGAAGGAACAGCGGGAGCCCAGCAGGAGCGGTGGGTGTCGCGCGGGGCTTGGCACAGCTTGTCAGGACCGTGACGGAGCAAGGTGGATTGGCTCCGGTGTCACCGCGGCAACGNGATTGGCTCCGGTGTCGCCGCAGCAACAGAGTGGGCAGATGCGCAGGGCTCGTGTCCGCTCCGGCAGCGTGGCGCGGTTTGCCGACGTGGAAGGGGAGACAGCAGCACCGGTGCTGACTTGGCGCAGTGCCGGCCCGGGCCAGGAGGTGCTGTAACGCCGGGTCGGCAGCGCAGCGCCGCTGTCCAGAGCGGGGACGGGGAAGTCTGCAGCCTGAATGGACATGCGGGAAAAGCCAAGGACAAAGAGGAGTGAACTCTTTTTAAAACCCAGGCTGCCCGCCCCACGGGAGGCTCCCTCCCCCCACCTTGGGGCGGCCTGGCAGGAAATTGGGGCTAGCTGGGAGGGGGGTTCGGGGGGGAAACCAATAATTGAGGGGGATTATCATAACTGACATAGAACATTCTTGGTTATGGGTGTGATAGATTGCTGGGGCTGGGTTTACACGGAAAAGCCAAGAAAGTTCAGGAGCTGGCTTTGGGAGATACCATTATGAGGGACTGAACAGGGGTGAATAGGAGTAAACCATTGTAACATTTTGAATACATTTCTAAACAGTTAAAAGCTTCTAACCCCACTGCCACAGTCTAGCACATAAACCCATGCTGACCTTTAGTTCCAGGGCAGCCTGGAAAAAGCAGCAGTTGCTTTTTTGCTTACAAATCTGAATCTGCCACTGGCAAAGAGAATCTCTCTATATGATTTTCATGACAACTGAAATAATTTTCAGGTATTCCCCACTGCAATTTCAATATGTAGGAAATAGTTTTCACATTGCAAATCTTCACATTTTGCTTAGGAAAGATCCTGCCAGGGACAGCATGTGAAGCTTTACAGTTTACATTTTTGAGAAGAAGCCAGATCCTCAGGGAGAAGTGATGAAACTTCACTCTCATCAAGATTCTTCCCCAAACACAGGAGAAGTGATATGCCGCTTTGAAGAACCATGATTAAAAGTTAAAAGCAGGCCACCACAAAGGGTCAAAAAACCAATGTGCAGAGGCCAAACGCTTGCTGTTACTGAAAGTCATGGCTTTATCAAGGCACAAGGTATCAGTAGAGTTGGCAGGAAAACAAAAGGGTTCTCATGTTGTGAAAAGATTATAAAGATTAGACTTTACTGTGAAGCCTCCCTGTGTAGTACTGTAAAATAAACCAAACAACTCCCTTATAATTCAACTTTAGTTATCTCATTGACCCTTTTCTTATTGGTTGCCTGTCTGGTGTTTTCTAATTTGACAAATATCTTGAGCTCAATACTATTATTTAATTAGTGATAACAGCTTCAGAATCCCTAGGTAGACCTGTTCTTTACTTTCTTTGAGTAACTACTGTTTCTCACAAGCAGATAAGTCAGTTAGTGACATAGCACATTCATTTAAACCTAAATTTACCCTTTTCCATGACCAAAAAAAATCACAAGGAACATCAGAATTCATATTCATATGCAGTTTATCTTGCATTCATTGACTGAAAAACATAATTACCTCTGTGCAAAAGGAGGTCGTGATAATATTTTTTTCCCAAAACCTGAAGGTCTCAGAGACTAAATGCCTATTGGTTGCCCATATTGGTTCATTGCTTTCTCTACATGTATGTAAGGTTGGAGAGTTGTTTTCAGATTCCCAACAGAGTGGAAAAAAGATCTAAAACTTTTGAAGTCTGGTGATAATAACTGGTGATGGTTTGTACATTGGTGTGAAGAATAAATACTGAAATCTACAAGCTTCTTTATTTTCTTTTCCAAGTGAAAAAAAGTAGTTAATTCTTACAGAATTAGGACAAACCCTCATTTTATTGATAGCACTTTCCTCTCCTCTGCAGGAAAGGAATGATTCATATTAAATAGTGTGAGTTGGCTGTGAAGTTCTCTGCAATTTTTTCTCAGGCCATGTACTTCAGTGATAATTTTATCCACATAGAGACCATAGTATCAAACACAGGAGAACAAACCCTCTGGTCAGTTTTTAAAGTTAGTATTGGTGCATGTGCTGCTGTTAAAATGTAGAAACACTTTTACACTCTTTCTTCCCTTTTTGTGTTTTTATTACCAGTATTTGATGGCACAACCAAAAATAGAATAAACTTGGTCTGTACCAAAAATTCTATAATTTGAACAGCTTCTGAAGTGGTTAAAGGAGAATGTGTAATTGATCTACTGAGTACTGGTTGGTCAAAATTCTCCTCCATGTTCTATTGCAATTAATTAGGGATTTTTAATTTAATTTGACTAGGGTCCTTCTTCCTAGGGAAGGGAAGGGAAGGGAAGGGAAGGGAAGGGAAGGGAAGGGAAGGGAAGTTTCANGGATTTCTTTTTCAGGACTCCTTGGTGTTCATTCATGGCAAAATAGCAAGAGAACGTCTTGTTATGTTTCAAAATAGGGGAGGGAAGGGAAGGGAAGGGAAGGGAAGGGAAGGGTGATACTTTGATCATTTAAAATATCATAGCAGAATCAAATACCATCAAAATAAAGAGACACAGATGACTTGAAGAATGGTCTAATTTTTGTAATTACATGATTAGAATCATTCAGTGCCACTGATCTCTTCAGATACATGTGTAGGTCTATTGATCACAAATCTGCCTCACTGTTATTCTAACAGATGCACAGTTATTAATCTTGGAAAGAATCCACATCCCCTTTTCAGAAAGATCAGAGAAGCTAATTAAGGATGACATGGCATCTTGTGTGGAGGAACTGCACTGCCATTCCTATAAATGGCAAAAATTGTGCCAGAATGCCAGAACCTATGAAAAAAACACCAGGAAAAAAAATTGTGCTGTATATATATATTTTCATTCTTCTCCGCCATTTCAAGCCAATATCTTTGCCAGATTACATGCTCAGTGTAACAAGTGCAGCTCTGCAAGCAAATGCATGACACCTGCTAACTATTGTTCCCTTCTCAAACTTCTCATTTACCAACCTTTGTTAAGTGCTCCAGTGGGTTGACACAGCAAAATTCACGCCAAAAGCTTCTCCCTACAAGAGCACTAATAGCTCAACAGTATGAGCCAGGGTTATTAAACCACATCCTGAGTAGTGTCTGGATTATTTGGAAATATTAATAAATAATGAGGAAAATACAGGAAATCTGTGCTCAGAAGAGATTAGTATTCAGATTGTTGGAGTTCAGTCACTGCCAGGAGTATATGATGTACAAAACATAGTATTTGTATATTCATTTTGCAAGATAAAATCTTAGTTCTGTTAGCAGACTTGCCTTGGTGAACAATAATGAACCATATCAAAGATCATATCACTTGTCTACTTTTGAGATTTGGCCTAACCTGTTCAAGCAGGTTCGTTTTTTGTTTTTTTTTACCATACTTTAACCTGTTGAAATTTTTTCATATATGATTCATATGCTTCTTTGGAGATGAATCCTCCAGACATTTAAATATCAAGACAAGACTTTATCATAAAAATAAATATATTTTTACTGAATATTTTTTTACTGAACCAAACCCCCTAAAGAAGAAATGTAGGGACAGTTTGTGCAATTATTTTGGCCATTCAAATGTTAATAATATTCACATTCATTTTCTTTCCCTTTTTCTCTGTTAACTAATACTAACCTTAAAATGAAGGTAAGTGATTTCTTGGACTTTCAAAAAACAGGGATACTCAGTCCATGAACATCCTCCTTCTCTGTAGCATATCTAAAAATCTTGTTGCTCCTTCTTGACAGGATAAGGATTTCAAATGATCCAGCATGTATTAAAAGGTCAAAGAGTCATTATATAAATTATTCCTGTGTCACAACTGCTATAGTAAAATTTTTAGAATGACAAGAGTGTGCTACATTGTTTTTTCAGTGACTAAACTTATGAAATTTCTGGGACATCCATGATATTTGTATGATAGATGCTTTAAGACATCTGAATGGGTGGTTAAGTACATAAGTAAATGAAGTTTAGCACCTACAATGTTGGTGTCCTCAACTGGGGAGGTAAAAAGTACAGTAGGGTGGAAAAGATATAATCACAATATTGGAGATCAGGATTGTAAAACAAGTTCTCAGAAAGAAGAATAGAGGAATTGCAGACATTAAAGGATGAATTAGGGCTTTGCTTCTCAATTTAACTGAAGATCTTCATTTGCCTAAGGCTGATTACGTTAAACTTAAGTCAAAATAATCTAAACTAATGGGAGACGAGCGAGAGACTATGGCTATATTGGAATACCAGCTTGGATGAACTCAGCCCTGAAGAGTATGGTAAGTGATTTTTCCCATAGAATCCATGTTCCTAATTCATCTGTTTTACTTAGCTCAAAAGGTTTTAAATTTTCAGAGCAGTTTGTTTTGTTTTGCTGGGAAGTAGAAGGAAAATAGGAAGAAGTAAAGGCAGAGAAGCATGTAAGGCAAGATTGATTTTGGAGTCTGTAATGGCAGGGTTATTGATTCTGACTCATGAAGTATGAAGTTATAGATTTGTGTGATGTTACAAAGCCAGCTAAAACAGCTACATAATGTCACACACTGCCCAAGAATTGGTCAATTAAATTCTTGCTTTATATCTTTTGGCTTTTTAATGTACATTGTAGAAATGATTTAACAGCTGTATCAACCATTCAACCTCTTTTTAGGTTGCAATTTTTTTGGTAGCAAATACTATTGTGTACTCTAAAAAATTAGGACACGAGAGCTGTATGATTCTCCTAAAAATAAGATTTTTACATCAAAAATAAGAAGAGAGATGCTGGTGGCATTTACATATTTTAAACATGTCTAGTTAAATGCAAATTATTCTGTATTGAATAAAATTTTTGCTTTACTAAAAATTAGAAAATAAATGTACTGTTATTTCTTGTGCATATTGGTGCTTTGTTTGTGAGGATAAGTTAAAAAAAAAAACTCAAAAAGTTCTTATGCAGGAAGAAAAAATGTCATAGGTGGTATTTAGTCTTCCAGAGGTACTCCAGTTAAGCATCATGATGAGAGATTTCCAGGAAAAAAATCTTTCGGCTTGGCTTACCTACTGACTTTGGAGTCAATGGAAAGAACAAGTGTTGTATTTAAGTTAGAGTCCCAAAGTAAGCTGTTTGCTGTTTGTGAAATTTAGATTTTGAGTGTTTTTATTTTAAAAGACAGTAGAGCTTGCCAGATATGCAAATATTAGGCAAAATGACCCAAAATTCTCATTCTCAATTTGACCTGGGGTACAAAATTATCTGTAATGTTTATATCTGACACCTCTAGAAGGTGGTATGAATACAGGAATTTACTATTTTTTAAGTGTGATGGCTGTATGGAAAAATGCTTTAGAAAACAAACAAGACAATAAAGAATCTTCAAAAAATATATTTTTTCTACTGTTTTTGTCTGAAGCAAAGATGAGCACCATTAGAACGGTATATGGTTCCACAGGCATGTAAAGATGAATCTTTACAAGGCCTTTTAGAAATCTGTATGTTTGATTGAGCACCACTGCACTAGTCTCTGCCCTGTTCTGCTTGTTAACATGGATCTAGCTAATGCAGCCAGAGTAGCAACAGCCTGTACATAAGCACTTCTTACAAGTGGATAAAAATTATTTGTTTATTTTGCTAGTAAACATTTCTCTCTATTTCTGTTTCTAAAAATGTGTACTGCAGCATTTTTTCTCTATCCCTATGCATGCACATGTACACCCACAAACACATACACACTCTTCTGTATACAAAAATCTTATATTAACAGTCTAAATACAGAGAAAACATGAAACTGAGAGAAAGGTTTTACTGTTATCTCTATTTCTGAACTGAACTTAGAGACGTGAAGATGTTCCTGTTGCTTAAGTAATGTTCCACAGCAAATCTGAACAATTAAAACTTTTCTATGCCCATGTGGTGTATTTGAGAATTTCATTGATCTCCACATTACAGGAAGAATCATGACAACTTTCCTGATGGATCGGACTTTTTGCCTCAGAGGACCTGCTTAGAACATACCAAGGCATTATATATCCATGTTTCTTTCTTGCAAAAGGCAGAATACAGAGACTGGGTATGGACATGGCCAGAACCTGCGCTAAGAGCTCAGACAAACCTGTGGATCTCCCAGTCCAGACACAGTCCAGAAATTATCAGTTATGGCTTCTGCATCTGTCCTGTTCATGCTCTAGCACAATAAAAATTATATTTGAGGGAAATGAGGTTGCAATCAGTATTATTACATTAAAACTACTACTTGACATACAGTTCATAAAAAATAGGTCTGCTTACAAATACATTCCAGAGACATTTCATTTAACTCTGTAAATGCCATGGCACTCAGTGTACTCTCTACATGCAAATTGTTCTCTTTTCCAACAGATTAATGTGAAGGTTCATACCCATATGTATTGATTTCCTTGTCTGATGAAGTTCCCTTTCCAGCAAAGTTTTACCACTATAGTAAATTGAAGAAATGCTGAGATTTTGTAGAGCAATTATGTGGATATGTTCATTAATTTCAAACAACAGATTTTCTGTTTGTCTGAATTCCAATATGACGGAGTAAGTGGAACACACAAGAAGCCCTAGAATCTTCAAAGATGTTTTTTTCAAATGAGGTCTGGACAGATACCTACTTAATCTTCTTCAATTTGTCTCAAGAAAACATGGATCAGAATTTATTAATTCCTATCTCTGCATCTTGTATATATTTCATTCGGCTTCAGCTCCAGGGCAAGAAGGATCTGCTTCTGTAAGTATTTGTTTTAGTTGGATCCAAAAAACAGTGAGTAGTTTGTGAGTAAATTGTATACATTCAGTTCTTCAGTTAATGAGTTTGAAGTCACCCCTGCATTTCACTGCCATTTGATCAATGAATGTACAAGCTTCTCCCTGCAATTTAATAAAGATGTTATTGTCATGTAACCTTTATGCAGAAGCAAAGCAAAAACAATAGTTACATGATGTTTCACATAGTAAAATTTGCTCTCACCAACTTTTGGGCTTGTGTCAAGCTATTAGCTACTGCAACATAGACTAATGTAGAAAAAGGCATCCCTTTTCATTACAGGCAAAAAAAAAGAAAAGAAAAAGTAATGGATGAGTGGATGACAAACATTTTATTAAAACTGATTTTTTGATATTTACGATATCCCACTGGAGATTAGTTAGTTCAGTGAGGTGAAAATACATGTATCCAATGATTAATCTATTCATTTTCCAGAAAACAAAGTGTGATTTTCAACTATCTCTGTAACCCACCTAATATGGATTTCCCTGGTTTTGCCATTAAATTATGATAATTAAACACACAGTAACTATGAAAGCAAAATTGAAAATAGAATCAAAATTCTAGGAACATGAAGGGAACTTAATCTTGCTTTGCTATTTCCCTCCAAAATATCTATGAAAATGATCCTTCAGTTTCAGTAGAATCTGAAAACAAGAAAACCTACAAAAGCTGAAGAAAAGTCAGGATCAAATTCTCTTTTTCCAACTGATTTTTATATACTATTTCTGGTTCTGGTTCTCAGATATATTATGAGAGCATGTTGAAGTTGAGGATGTTACTATGTCTTATTCATTTGCTGCTGCTGAACCTCTAAAGTGTATAGATTGCATCATTGTCCATAATGCTCTTTTCCTGCTGAACCTGACAGGTCTTGTGTGGGGCCAGGTTGCTTTACGTGAAATGGAAGAACAATCATAGTGGTGATTTGCTTCTCCTTTTCCCTAGCCAAAACAACTGAGCCAACTGACAGTGGGAGCATAGGTATGCAGTGTTGAGCCTCACCAGAAATAAGTTGTAACTCCTTGGATGTAAAGGGAAACAGAGAAGGAATTGAGTCTGTGAACAAATATTGTGGCCAATGGTTGTGGTGGGAGTAGGCACACTCTTCACCCACAGTCATGCCTAAATTCAGACTCTGTTCCTTTGTAATCTTGCATGGATCTCATCAATTTAGTGTTGCTTACCATGAAGCACAACTATATCTTACACTTAAGGGCAAAAAGAAAAAAAATCTATGGAAAGAAATCTTCTTTTCTGGTTTTTGTTGTTCTTTTTTTTTTAACAACTTTAATAGGTTAAATAAATGTCATAGATCAGACCCACAGCTTGTGTAAATCAGCTTCACTCCATTGATTCCAGTTCAGCTGAGAATCTGGCCCAGTAATTTTTAAGTTAAACAACATAATCTGATTTGCATGAAATGTTACATGCAAGAATGAACTGGGAAACATGATGTGGGATCCCTTTATTCAGCTTTTTAATTGCTTTTACATAATTCTACAAGGCAGAGATTATTACATTCAGAGGACAATGTTTGATCCCCTTTGGTTAATTTAAATCTCATTTAAATATTCTTGTGAGAGGGTTTTGGTTCAGAATGTCTGACACCACAACCATGTTTACACCAATGGCAGTAAAAGCCTTCAAAATACATATAACAAAATTAACAAATCCTGTTTAAAAATCAAAATATTATTCAAAAGCAAACTGCACTCATACATTTACTTATTTTCCTTATACAACTCTTATGAGGTGAATAAATGCTTTTCTCCAAATTACATATGGGAAAGCTCAGAGTGGCAAAGTGACTTGCTCACTTCTACAGCAAAGTTATTTTCTGGTTTCAACTTTGGGGTGTTTTTGCTATTAGATGCTGTATCTCTTGTCCAGTTAATTAGAGATGTTTTATGGTTTTTTTACTTAGCAAAAGAGAAGAAAAAAAATCTTCTGTTCTTTCACTTTCCCAACATTTATAAATTTCTTCCTCTATGCATAAATCTTTAGTTGTATTTCTTTTTCTGGTAAATTCATCTTCCTCACCTGTGTGTCTTCTGCCTCTTCTATTGTACACAAAAGAGGAATTCAAAAAAAAGGGAGACTTTTTCCTTCTTATTTACAGATTGGCAGCAAAAATATATGAAGACTTTATATTTGTGCAAAGAAAAGTAGGAAGGTTAGGATTATTGTTTAAAATGTTTACGTGTTCTTTAGATAGTGTCTTATGGCACATGGTTTTTTTTTTTTCTTTTTTTTTTAAGGAATTTATATGCTGGAGTAGGAGCATGGGCATCCCACAATGAATTGATTTGCTCTAAGATATGTGAAGATGTATTCCTAACTACTCAACTTCTTTCAAACCTCCAGACTCTCCCATCTCACTCTTTACGTCCACTCTAGCCTATTTTTTTAACATAGTTCCTTTGCTTCCAAATTTCTATGTCCACATTACATTTTATTTTTACATTGAGGAGGTCCAGAAAAGTCTCTTGTAATATATGACATGGGTGAATAATATAGGACTTCAATATTCTGTCAGCTGCATTCTCCCAAGTACTTTTAGATATATAGTTTTAGAACCAGCCAGAATGCCATCATCCTCTGGCATGTCTTGAGAATAATTAGAAGCCAGACTTCTGTAAAATATTATCTGAATAACGGAAGCATAAAGGTAGCTTGAAAGCAGTCCCAATACACAAGATACAGCTCAGAAGAGATTACGAAATAACAGTAAAAACAGAAGAAAAATGGAACCTCTGGAAATATTTTTAATACTTGTAAAAATACTATAAGAATATGAACAGTATTTTTGAGAGCAATTTGACTCTTACTAAAGGTTGCCACAGCTGATAATTTTTCACACAGTATTTAAAAAAATCATAATAATACATTGAGCCATTAAGCTAGCATGGCTGGTGCCCAGGAACCCATTGTGAGATCCTTTGAGTTCATGTATGTCCTGGTGTTCAACCAAGAAAAGATTCACACAGTGCAGCCAAGAACTCTATTACCCAGCAAATCTGGAGATTGCACAGAAACCTTAGGTGGCCAGCTAAACAGAAAATGCTGTGCAGGACAACTCTGCCAGCAGCCAGCAGGGAAAGCTCTAATAATAACACCTTTTATCACAATTCAACAATGAGGATGAGACAAACAATCTGTATCTGTGTGAGTATCATGTGCTGGGTATGCAATGCCACCATTTATTCAAGAAAAAACCTCCTTGGGTGGGTTCAGTTTGAGACCAAGGCACCCAAGTCTGGGTGTCTATCTTACGGTCTCTCTATCACTAGTAGGACACTCATTGCACATCTTGTCAATACACTTGGTGGAGATGAATGGTTCTGCTAAGTTTAGATTAAATTTCTAGGTATTGTTTATATACAGGTGTCCAGAGGCACTTTAGGAGCACTGGAATACCTGGTATCGATCCAGGTAGATGATAATCCATAGGTCTCATGTCACAATTGCCAGCACATGCAAATGCATTAGACACATAGCACACTGTTACTCTCTGAAAATGGAGACATTTACATAAGCTGACAGGTCTGACAAAGGCTCTCTGGAAGATGTGCATTCCTACATCAATGAATGGAAGCCAGGTAGAAGCAAAAATATGGATTGTCTAATGGTTCTGGATGGTTATCTGCAGAAAAATGTCCTGGACTCTTGTTGCATTTTCCAATTTTGCAGCTGTCACCATGCATAATGATGTTCCCACAAACAGGGGCAGCAGCACAGGCTGATGGGGGAAATGCAAAGAGGACCAGCTCTGTGATTTTGTCTTTTCTTTTTCCACCACAACCCCTTCCCTGGTTACACATTTCCTTTTAAAGGTATGTCATTCTTCCCAGTCCACATAAAATACATCAAAAGATCATTCTTCTCTAGGTCTACCTTCCAGTCTTTCTGCTAGAATAGATAGCTGACTCATTAATAAATCTTTTGCACTTTTTAAAGCCAGCAATTCATCTCTATGACTAGGAATAATTAGATAACCTACAACTGCATTGAGCTTCACAACTATCATCTAACCAATCTTCCTGACACCCCTGTGGAGCTATAATTGAAAAGTTTACAACCTAGGTAAAAGGGGATTTCCCTAGGTACATGGGTATTTCTTAATCTAA
>WBNO01019822.1:0-18828 GCA_013400575.1 Peucedramus taeniatus | reverse complement strand
CCTGTCTTTCAAACCAGGACACATGTCAACCTGTGAACAGCATGAAGCATCCTTACTTTAATTTCAGCTATTTATATCTGTATTTATTTAATAGCAATATTTCAGGGTAGTTAACAATTAAAATAAAAGTTATGTAATATGTTGCGCATTTTTGTCAAGACCATCTTGATACTTTACACTAACCAGCTGTGTCCGAAGGAATTCTGTAACTCTGTTCTGTTGCTGTCAGAAAGATTTGATACTGTCCTGTAAAGAGTCTGCAAATTGGCTTTTGGGGTTTTGTGAAATAGGGTGTAATCACTGTCTGTAAGGGTTTGTTGTACTGTTTTGGGAGTAGAAAGAAATGAAGATGATTTTCAGATCTAAAATATTAGAAAAATATTGAAGCATCTGTTATAGACGGATAATGAGATTGGCTCTCGCAATTATGGAATGACTATTGTATAAATATTAAGAAAAGCTTTAGTGATGTATAGTTATGTTATTATAGTTTAAATGTCCTTTGTTCTCCCCATAGTTCCCTTTCCCCCCTCTATATTGTGCCATCAGACAGCCTGGGCTGTCTAGGACAGGTAAAAGAAGGCTGCACTTGTGCCCCTTGCATGGGGCAGCTGGGAATGGAAAAGCTTGTTCCTAAGGGGGCACGGCATGACAACTCTTGACCTCCAATCAAGTTACAGGAGAGCAGTCTCCACCAATAAATAACGAAGAAGAGCTGAGTGACAGACTTTGGGAGGGGCCAGGGTTGGCTGATGCAACCCCCAGGGGTATAAAAAGACTGAACATCCATCTTGAAATCAAACCAGCCACGTGGTATACACGAGGCAGTTCCCAGCACTGTAACTTTTTCCTTATGTAGTCCTTTTGCTGTATTTTTTGTAAAGGTTTAATAAACCTTTTAAATTTTCAAAGTGGGCAGTTGTTTCTCACACATCCATATTGATAATTTGAAACAGAGTAATAGAACTCACATCTTTTTGCTTTGGGCACTAGATATTGATATTTTCTATCAGGAAAAAAAGAAACCCAAAACCAAAACAACCAAAAGTTAAATCTACAAATAAGTTGCTCCTGCACATTCTTTTAATCCAGCTTTTATTGCTGAGGAAAGGTTAATATGCTTCTTTCTCCTTTTGGCTCTGGGTTATTAAATACTGAAACTGCTGCTGTGAAACTGGTACTTGAAGTAAAATATCCACTGGGGCACAGCTAAAGCAAACTGTCCATATTTACTGAGAATTTTTTGTCTGTGTTTGTGTTGCCATTATCTGGAATGTCTTTCCTCTGCCATGGCAGGTTCTGTTTTTGCAATATGATTTGCAAACTCCGGAACCAGGAATTCCTGTACCATGTCAAACCCTGTATTTTCCTTGGAATTTTGCTTTGTTCATCATTACTTCCTTGCTCTCTCACTCTCTCTCTCTTAAATTTCTTTGATATCTTAGAGAGCTATAGATATACTGATATATAGATAAAGAAGATGATCTAGTTCTGTTTCTCATCATAGAATGATTTAGGTTGGAAAAGACCCTTAGGACCATCAAGGGTAACCATTCCCCCAGCACTGTCAAGACCACCCCTAAATCATGTCCCCAAGTGCCACATCCACAAGTCCTGTAAATACCTCCAGGAACAATGACTACAGTATCTCTGGGCAGCCTGTTCCAGGGCTTGACAGTCCCTTCTGTGAAAAAAAATTTTCCTAATTTCCAATCTAAGTCTCTTCGGGTGCAACTTGAGGCCATTTTCTCATGATCTATGCCTTGCTACTTGGCAGAAGAGCCCAACCCCCACCTGGCTACATCCTCCTGTCAGGGAGTTTTAGAGAGTGACAAGATCACCTCTGAGCCTCCTTTTCTCCAGGATAAACATGCTCAAGCTCCCTCAGCTGCTCATCAGACTTGTGCTCCAAACCTTCTCCAAGCTCTGTTGCCTTTCTCTGGACTCACTCCAGGCCCTCAATGTCTTTCTTCTAGTGTTATTTATAACAAAGTCACGGAATAGCTCAACCTCCACAATAGCTATTGCTCAATGACTATTAATGAAATCTATAGCACTCTTTAAATCCCAATAGGCGTTTCTGGCATCTTAAATGATATTTGAATATTTATTATTTCAAATGCTGTTAGCTTTGCCACAAAAGAAAAGATCATCTTTATGAAGGTATTCTGTATGAAATGTCAGTGTTCTAACTGCTTCACACAATTTTTTCACCTTATCATGGGGATTTTCCTGTCCTCTGTTCCCCACCAGAAATTCAGACCCATAATGCTGCTTGATAATTTCAAATTCTTTTTTGTTAATAAAATAAAATATTAAATAATAGAAGTGGTTTGTAAGTACTCCTAACTTTAATTGGCACTCTTTTGATCTATTTGACAACTAGTTGGTATGTTTATTTGTTCCTTTCCTTCTTTGGTAGCCTGTCTAATGCTGATTGCTATTTTTCCTGTAAGAGCAACAGTGAGTTTCATATAATTATAAGATTATGAATTGATATTTTATATTATAAAGATGATAAAGATTTTTGTTTTTTGAAATGCTGAATAAATATTTTGCTCTTGAAATGCAGGGGATTCATAATGAACAACCTCTATAAGCTTTCTCTAATCTAAAAAATCCTAGTGGCTTTTGCAAAGGACCTTCTGGTCTTTTCTTAAGCATAAATTAATGTTTTGTACACATTTTCATCTCTGAGGGTTTTCATGAAGCCAAATGTTATTGAAGCAATATTTAGAGAATGTTCTGAAACACATTATCAAATAGAAAAAAATGCACAAAAATATTCATAGAGTAATAAAATGCATAGAGTATTTTCATCAGAAATAACATACAAGACAGTTTAGTACCTGAGATTCTGTTTACTGCATCCCAGAATTGTGAACTTTTTGTTCAGCAATAGCAAAGACCTTTGACAATATATTATGATTGTCTTTCACTGATATGTTTTCTCTTCATAAAATTATTATTTATTTTTGTGGAAAAGAAAGAAAAAAGCAAACAACAGCCTTTTATTCTACTGGAAATGCTGTTAAATAGCAAATGGAGAAATCATTGTGTACAGATCTTACTCAAAGTTATTGAGGCTGATAGATGCCTGTTTTTTGGTTTCAGTATCTTCTGTTTTAATTATATATTTTATTAAAGGGAATATGCATAAATGGGATTTGACTTTGGCAATCAGTAAAAGGAGTAAAGTTGAGTGATGAGATCCTTTTGGTGAAGCTGAGTTTTGTTGCGAGATTGTTTGGTTTTTATTTTTCCCCAGGAATGATCTATATACTGTGCTGGAATTTAGAACATTTTACCTAACTTCCTACTAGGGTAGGAATCCTATTGATTGAAGGGAAATTTGATTAATATTAATTTGTAGGTCTCTTTTCCTCTTTTTTTTTTTTTCTTTCCCCAAAATGTTAAAACTTTCTGTTCCAGAAACACATCTACTGTGCTTGGTTCTTGACCAAAAACAACCTCAATTTTTTTTTTCACTGCTTACCTCTGGGAACTGGGTCTTCCCTGTAACTGTTCTTGGCAACAGTATCTGTGTTACTAATCTAGAACAGAAGAGTCATGTAATTGAGCTGTTAAGGTTCCTTTATCTTTTTCTATCCATTGCATAGTACGCTGTATCCTGCTATCCACAAAAAAATTAAAATCCCCAACAAGTATGCTTCAGTCATACCAACTGAACAAATTTAAGATACTTTCATTCCTGAGGGTTGTGAGAGCACCATTATCTTCAAATGAGAAAGATAATAAAAATTATACATGTACTTTGTAATGTTCAATTCAAAGTTGACCTATTCTTGCAATTTAGGCATCATTCTTTGTACTCTCAGAAATGATATATTCTGAATACACACAAATATAATGATGATTTGTACAGAAGTCAGGTTATTCTCTGAAAGGCTATTTTCATATTTTCTTTGGGTAGAAATACCAGGATAATCTTCTTAATTATAAGGGTCATTACTAGCCTTTCAATGCAGGGGAATCAATAGTTTAACACAAAGTGAGAATATTGCTGTTAAGGTTTGGCAGAAGAGCTGATAAGGACTTGACACTCTCAGTGAAATTTTCTGAGTCATTGAAACTCTTTGTGGGGACGAATCAATTTCAGCTAATTTCCTATCTCAAATTCGTGAAAGTAGTTTCTAAATTATTGTTAACCAACGGAAAAAGTTCTTTAAAAAATAGCTAATAAAAGTAATATTTTATGAAACGGAATTGAAAAAGAAGAAAGACCTGAAGTGGTCTACCTAAAAATATCAGTATATTTTGTGTTTTGATTTCTTTCACAATTGCTTTTGAGGGCTTTTTCTGTTTGTTTCATTTTTTAACTAAAAGAGTAGCATGTATGGAATAATGATGTATATAACCATGTACTGTAGAAAAACAGTGAAATGTGGTTTTTCAGACTTATTTGACAAAAACAATTCTCTGTGGCTGGAGTTTTTTGCTGTCATTAAAGTTTCAGTATCTCTCAAAAATTCATGGGCTTATATTTTCTTTCTTAATCACAGAAAAAGCATTTTTTGGATTTTTGCCTTTATTCTACTTTGATTTCTGACAAATCCTGGTTTTCTTAGCTTTCCAAATATGAGTATCTCTTTCTTACAAGGAATGCTTTTCTCGCCCTTTGAATTAATTTGGTGCTTTACTTTTAGGTTTACTACTTGTTTTGGTTCATTTTTTGTTTCTTATTTTACTTTTTTTTTTATTGCTATATTTCAGTTCCATTGCCAATGTTTGCTTATCTAATGTACTTTTCAGTTTTGTTTCCTCTTTCATATTTTAAACTACTGGCCTGCCTATCTTCACAGGAATATTTTACACCTTAAGAATCTCTCCATACTTTGTCTATTAAAAAATAGGTGCAAAAGGTAAAAAACCCTATCCTCAGCCTTCTTGCTACTGCAAAAAGTAATTAAGAAAATTAATTTTTCTGTAGTTTTATCATACACAATATATAAAATGATCTCTTTGAGTTCTATGCACAGACTGTCCTTTTAAAAAAACTGTCCTTTTAAAAGGTACTGTCCTTTTAAAAAGCCTTTTAAGACAATTACTATACCCACAAAGGATTTATATTTTGAGTCTTTTGGGAATTTTTTTGCTGTATCTTCACTAGTTTCCTATACTTATTATTGTGGTCCTTGTACCAGAGGTGGAAGTTTTCTGTGTCTGGAATGTATCTATCAGATTGCAATATAAATAATTCTATCATTTAATATTTAGACATCTGTTAATATAATAAGGATCTGGTAAAATCTTACCAGGTACTTATAATGAAATAACAACACTCAAGAGTTGTAAGTTTTTCTTGTACCAAGGGAAGAGAACTCTTGTGCAAATCAGTATAACATACAGAAAGTTATTTCCTATTCGTGTAGAAATGCTTTGAGAATATTATTCCTTTTAATAAGCAAATCATGTGTAATACAGGTCATTCATGAAGAATACGCTGCCCTCGTGAGGAAAAATCCATCTTATAAACTCTTATACTTAATTTTCTAATTATTTACTTTGAAAATTAAGATGGTTGAGTTTTGATTAATTATTGGTTAAATTGGATTAAATTGGTTGAATTTTAATTTAATTAAACCCATTTGGTTTCTTCTGGAGTGAAAAGAAAAGTAACTTCTCTTCAGCAATAGATCTGAAAGCTACTTGGAACATTGCTTATTTGGTGAAAGTCAGTGAAATATTGTAACTGTACTGTTGGGAACAATAATGTTTAACTGTTTTCCTATATGGTTTTGGTTATGAGTAACATATTTTAAGGTATATAATACAGCAAGAACTATGGTATCTAGGAAGGAAAAATGGAGAATTAGGAGGCAAAGAACCAGCAAGGTGTAGAGACTACTTTTCAATGCTAAATATGATTATAAATTACAGTTATTACACATGTGCATAAGGACCGGTGTGCAGCAATGAATTGGAAGTAGGAATACACAGTAATGAACAGCTTTTGCCCAATATTATTGCAAGATGAAATAAAACCCCAAACCAAAAGACAAAGGAACTACAGACACACTTCGAGCAACACAGTGGCAGCAACTGCTTGTTCTGTGAACTGCTGTCTATGATGGGAGGCTTATCTGAGGGTTTAACCAAACTGAAAGCAAAGGAAGTTCCTCTGGGGAAAGGGAGATTAACCATAAATTAAACCTGAGACAACAAAGTCCTGGCTGCTCTGGCCAATGCAGAAACACAAGGGCTGCCCATGAGAGAACTGCTAGAGCTGCAGAATGCAAAGGGAAGTAATTTTAGCTTTTTGAATATTATATTGCCATGTTCTGTTAAATGATTTTAATAATTTCCACTTCTTTTCTCACAGAGATACACACTTTTTTGCTTGATAGCAGGATCTTTGAAAAAATAGGTCAAGATCCTGCATGCTGACTGCAGGTGTAGCCACTAGGGAAAGAAATGGAGAAAAAGGTCATATGACATAGAGCAAAGAGAATAAAAACAAAAAAAAAATTATAGACTTCTGGTTTTACTGCTTCCGGTCCTGAAACTTGAATCCCTAATTGTTGGAGATTTTTTCACTCCAGGTAAGACAGTGGTAATTTTAACTGCATGCATTTATGTGTATACCTATATGTATAAACTCAGATAACATTTGTAAACTTGTAAACATTTGTAAACAGGCTTGACAAAGTATAAACAGTGTTTGATACTTTACTTGCAAGTATGTGAAAATTGATCTTTAACTGAGAGAGAGACAATAAATGAGCCAGGTCTTCTACTGATGTAAATCAAACAGCCTATTGACTACAATGGCATTATGCCAAGTTAAATCATCAGAAAATTAGGACCACTTAAGTTTAAAAAGTGCATCTGAAAAATTGTTGTATTTTAAATATTGATGAAACCCCTCTGCAATTATTTTGGTTTCAAGGGAAAAAGCCAGAATCAGTTTGGTTTATGCTATTATTGCATCCTCTTTTATAAGCAATACGGACAACTTGACTATCAGCTTCTTACAAGGCAGACTGCATTCTTCCTCTCCCCTCTGCCCTTGTTTGTGCTACACAGAACCACAGAATAGTCTGAGTTGGAGGGATCTTGAGTCTGGCACTGGAGTGAATGTCCCACACAACAGACAATGTCATGGAAAAAAAAAGAACATTTCCTGCCACACACAAATGACAAAATGATACTGTAGAGAAAACTATATTGGTTTCAGTCTTAATTAGTCTTTAACTGTGCATCACACTCTTGAGAAGAGGATGCTCAAATAAGGGAATACAGAACCCCATGGGAAAAATGTAAAGGCACAACTGATAGGTTTGGGTTTTTTTAATATATTATCCTGGTTATAAAAAGAGATTTTGTTTAGCTGAGAACTTGCAAAAATTGAGAAATTGTGTGAAATCTTTTTTCATGGAGAAGAACAATGGCAATGAAATTTTGGCAGTGAATTTTGTCAGTGTTTTATTTAAACAAATTTTCACAAGAGAAGAAAAACTTGTTGCTCTTTCATATTTGAATATAAAGTCATCATTTGCTGTGTTCTATTGTGAACAAATATTTAAATATAAGATACTTTTAATTTTGAATATTTAAATCTGTTACAAGGCATGTGCTGGCTACTCAAGTGATTAAAAAAAGGGAAGCAAGAATGTCTAAGCATTCCCCATCACTCTATACTATCTTTAATTACATCAGTCCTGTACTCTATAAATTTTCCCATTTTGCCTCTCAATAGTTACCAAAAGTGAACCTAAGTCAAACCTGTGAGTCCTTTTGAGTAATTAATACATATTCTGCATACCTTAATATCAGTTATACAGCAAAGCAATTGGCTTAACACCTTTTTTCCTCTTATTCCTCTTCTAACCCTGCTGGATACTGGTGTGACATAGAAATGAAATTTTAAAAAAATATTGTAAAGGAAAAGATGGAAGAATGTGCTGCTTATGGATGGGATATAGTTAATTTTCTTTATATTTGCTCATATGGGGCTGTGCTTTTAACCAAAACAAATAAATTGCATATTCTTTCTCCAATTCAAATTATGCAAAACAATAATTTTGTTTCAAAATTTGTACAAGAATCTATAATTTTTACTCCATTACAATATTAATTCTCCATATTCTCCTAGCTGCTCTAAAATCCACCTTTTTCTTTGTCCATAGTTCTCTACCTTAAAACATGTCTCTCTAACCATGTCGTCTCCCAGAAATAACACTCTCACAGGTTGTTACTTTCCACTCTTTTTTTTCTGTAACTCTTTGATGGATGAGGCTTGGAGGAGCAGCAATCAGGGGATACCAGTATAGAACACATTGCACTCCTAGCTGACAGCTAGGTGAAATTGTACTAATAAAATCATTCATTAGGTTGTGAATGTGGTTCACTGCTGAAAATTCATCTCAGTGTTTTAATGATTCCCAAAAGGGAATATGATTCAATAAGGTAACTCCATAGCAGGTCACCACCTGGAAGCAGTAGAATGCTCCTGTCCAAGTCTCCTCCACCACCACCAATATCCTGTTCAAGTCACCTCCAGCTGGAGGCGTGACTGAGGAGGGAGGATCCAGTCCCAGCCTTGGTTCCTGAGGGTGTACACTCCAGAAAAGGCAAAGTCTGCCTGTTTCTCCAGCTCTTTATGCTCTCTTTGCCACTCTAATTTGACTAGACTCAGATCTTCCTGTCTACCAGCTGCTTGTCTCAATCCAGTACCTCCTTATGACACTTTCTAATTATTCCTCTGTTCCTTCCTCCATTTCATAATATGTTTCTGACCTTGGTGACCTCAGCTCAATCAATTCTGCTTCTTTCTTTTTCAATACTTCAGTGCAACTTCCCCCCCTGCCCACTCTTCTTTCCCCAGACTTTTTAACCATCCAGTTAAAGGCCGGTCTCTCATGTTTGGCAGCTCAACTGTCCCCTTCATTCATCTGTGGTCATTGTGCTGTCTCATTGTCCCCTGCTTCCCAGGTCTTGGTCCTTTTTTTTAAAGCATATTTTGGCACTCTTACTTACACAGATTCTTCATCTCTGCCTACTTTCTGCACAGCAACTTTTTCCCTTCTTAAATCTGTTAATCCCAAGATGTTACCACTATTACTGATGGGCTTGGCCTTGGCCAGTGGTGGGTCCCTCCAGCAGCTGGCTGGCATTGGCTCTGTTGGACACCGGGGAAGCTTCTGGCAATTTCTCATTGAAGCCACCCCTGTAGATGCCCTGCTGCTACCAGAACCTGGCATGCAAACCCAATACAACTGATCATGAAGAGTTGTTCCTCTCAGTTTCAGCTGATATATAGGAAGTATAGGCATGTTGTTTGAAACATTGATGGTGAACTCTTACCCTGCCTCCCTCTGCAAATATAGGTTATTTACTTACTTATTTTAGAAGAACTAAACATTTACAGCAAAGGAATTTGAACCCCATCTGAATGTTTATCACCTATTACTCTTAACAGTGTCATTTGGTGCCATTGTTAGCAACTGAAAATAGGTTATTCTGATAAATGTTGATGGGAAATTGTGTTAAGACGCATGAGTATATGTTTACATTGTGTTCTGTTTAGCCTCTTGCCTTTAGTGGGATTTCAGGACAGTAACAGGGACCCAAACAGAGACAACTTTGGGGACTGTGGATGCAGAGTTCTGAGAACAGTGGCCCATCAGAATATATCAAATGGCATAATCAGTGTTTATAATGATCGTATAATGCTTACATAAATACCTGCATTCTGACTGATAATAGCCTTCAGCTAGGGGCCATTTGCATTCAAAATAATTACAGAGAAATTGGTTTATTGGCTGCAACAATTCTATACCTATATAATGAAGAATAATAAATTTTCTTGCAGACTACAGAAAATTAATTTATAATGCAGAAGACTTTTACAAATAGAACTAAAAATAGTACACCTGGCCATAGTACACTTGGCCTACAGCCAGCATTCCTACAAATATTTTTTGTCTGAATACAAATCATGTTGAAGATTACCTTCTGTCAGAATGAAGACTAAATAGAAATACAGATCCTGCTTATAAGAAACTTTGCTGAAGTGAAACTTATAGAAGAATGGGAGGTCTGGGGATAATTTATGGAGTGACCAAAATAGCTTGAATAGCTAAATTAAGCTTTCTGTGCATTTTACAGAACAGTGGGTTTTTTTTGTTTTTTGTTTTTGTTTTTTTTGTTTTGTTTTGTTTTGTTTTGTTTTTTGGTTGTGTTTGCCGGATATTAGTGTTCTTCTTTGAAGTTTGCCTTCTCTATGTTAGTTTACTTGTACAGAAAATGTTTTCCCAAACATATTGGGTTAACTGATGGTTATGGTGAATATAGTCCAGATTTTAAGATTTCAGAGGTTCTTCCTTCTTATTTACAATCTAGTACAAAATTTGAAATAGCTTACTCACTTCATAAATGGAGAACACATTAATACTCACCTGAAAAATACTTGATACACCTTGATACCTCAAGATGAGAATACTGTCCTTCCAGGATTAGGAACTATTTTAGTATACATGAAACATTAAACAGTGGGGTTGATGACAATCCATTTTTCTTTCTGGTCTAGAGCAACTGTTTCTTGGTTATCCCTTTCTAAAATGTCTCAACACAAAGACAGTAGAACTCATTTTACTGCAGTATTTATGGATGGTTTACAGCTCCTTTTATGGGTGTTTAATATGCCATAAGGAAGTTTCTGAGACAGTGAAACAGACTCCTTGAGATTATCAAACTCTACTGAGATGGATTTTATTGTCCCAGAAATGCTGCAGCTGAACTTTGTTTTCAGTATGCCTAGAATTTGGTAAGATGTACACATGAGACCAAACTGTGGGAGGCTATTAGGGCCATGGAGGGGATGGAAAATAACATTATTGCAGTAGGATTTGATGAGTAGAGAGATCAGGAAAAGGAATTACACAACTGAGTTTTCTTCAAGGCAGACCTAAACAAGATAGTGGTGGTTTCACCCAGCCATCATGTTTCAACTCACTGCTCAAAATCACTTTTACCTGGGCAGACAACAATGACACTGTTTACTCTCTAATTTTTAAAATTTACTTACATTATATATTATTTAAATGTTTGGTCTCGTTCATTTGGACATTTTCTTTCAAATGGGAGGGGTTATTTTTCCTCTTACTAGCTACTTTGTGTATTCTAAGAGAATTAAGAAATTTTTAACTGCATCAGTGGGAAATATTCTGATGTTCTCCAGAGTGCCTTGTATAAAACAATAATTCCAATCTTTTAAGGTATATTTTTACTAACTTACAATGAATCCTATAAGCTATCAGTTACTCACAATCTCAGAAAAAGAGATTTTAAAAAAAGAGTGCTTTATAATGTAGGTTTAATGATCATGTAATATGTGAATTCCTCTTAATGAATATAATTGGAGTGGGTTTCCCAGAATGCTTCCAAGAAGTCTTGGAAACAATAAGGTACCACTGGTCACTTTTCATTGTAGAAAAGGCTTTGTATAGCATAATGGTCAAAGTTAAACCCATGGTCAACAAAATAGTTCAAAAAATTATGGAAAATAGACTAGCAGTCTAGTTAAATGATTGGTTTAGGTATTTATTTTTGAATCTTTTCCTTCCCATTTCTATGTACTCAAATTCCAGTGAGAAATTATACTTGTAAATAGAAAACTGCTAAGTAGATTTTTTCACTTCTTAATAGGCTTGTCATGGCATATTCAATTAAACTCTGGAAATTGGACTGTGCTTCTCATCTATCTGGTAAGTATTCCATATATAAAATCAGAGGAAAATAGTTTAATCATTTAATATTTAGAATTATTTTAGTCTTAATCATTATAGAATACAAGATCATAAAAAAGGTAATTGTTCTGTCAGTAACTAAAGTGATGGCATATGTGATTAAATTCCAACTTACAACAATTTCAATTAGACTAATGAAGACTAATTATGGCTGGTATTTCCAGTCACATTAGGAATATCAGTTCAGTAATTTGACTGCTATATATTTAAAATCTACCTGTATTTTCCAACAGATTTTTTTGTAAGGTTTCATGCTAAAAACATGACAAATTATGAGAAAATCAGACAAAGTAAATAACTGAATAACCAGATAAAATGCTAATGCAGTTTAGAAATTCATTATACATCTTGTCAATGTCCCTGTGGTAAATATTTCAATATATGTCCCTCATTGCTGTGCAGGCTTGGCATTAAGTAATTGCAACCATGATATTTGTAGCACCAAAGAAATGGACCATAGGAAAACAAAATAAGACTCGTGTTTCTTGCAACTGAAATGGAAAATTACTATTATGTGACCATAACTGATTATCTTCTACTCTGGATTGATCAGTTGTCTGGATGTAACAAGCCTGAAGGGATTTAATAGCTGGTACACTAGATTATGTTTTTTTAATTGAGACTTTGTAACTATTGTTTTCTAATGAAAACAGGATTTATTTTGCATTATAAATTCCTAGTAATTAAATACCAGATAATTTAATTGTACTTAATTTATTTACAAAAATAGAAAAAATTTGAAGGGCTTGAAAAATTCTAAACTTTATCAAGAAGGATAAATTCATCCCTAAATAGTCAAAACATTGGCTTATGAAAATGCTCAAAGGAGACAAGGAAAACTGACAAACCTCTGTAGGTATATGTACCTCTCACTTCTCTGGTATTACAGAGAAGTGCTGTTAAAGTTATTTAACAGCTTTCCTTACATTTGAAATTCTTACAATATCTTGTTAAGAAAATGTTAAAAAAAAAACGAATTTCCACTGAAACTTGCCTTTGAGTGATCTGAAACTTTTCCTCTAAAATGATGGGACAAGTCCATGCAAAAAAATTTTACAATTAAAAAAAATACTGAATGTCAGGATATATGTAAGGGAACATCTGTTTTTTTCTTCTGTTTAACTTAGTACAAAATACTTGAAATTTATTTTGGCTGTTGATGAGTTTATCCATCTTGATTATTGAAAAGAAGTCTGAGTTACCCACTGACTTACTAAAAGAATAGAGAAATGTGTTGAAGTTTTTGAAAGTATTAACTCTTCAAGTACACTGTTTTTTATCTGTCTGAAGCTATTTCTCTGTGAAACTTCATGTCATCTTACTTGCTGATTTGCCTTTACGAGTAGTACAAAGAACCAATGAGTCTAATTTTTTGAAGACTTTTAATATTACTAATAGATCATCCTGTGAATAGCTGTATGGTTACCTAAGAATTTAATGTTACATTAATTTAAAGGGAAATAAACATTTGGAGCAAATGTCACTAAGGTAAATTGTTTAACTAAAGGTTTTCAGGAAAGTGGCATTTATTTTCCACTTTCTTTGACATTGTGACTTTCCATTTTGAGAGAGCACTAGGTGTGAGGCCAATGGCAACTAATACACCAGACTAGAGAGAATCAAATTCAGAAATTATTAGCTTAATGGTTAAGAGCAATCATTATATCCGTGAAAAGTCTGCAGCCTAGAACAAATAGACTGTTGTCTCTCAGTTTAAAGACCATAAAGTTTCTATATAGGTATTTTCACCTAATGGTTAGATGGCCAAGAGTTCCCATATTAGACTTACTTCCAATTCAATCACTGAAATAGGATGCATGACTTCACTTGGATTAGAAAACTAATGGGAAAGAGCCAAAGGTTCAGCCTTTGATTTTATGGGGGTTACTCAAGTATTTAATATTTAAAGGTAGAAAGTATTTTTGGATATATTAGTGCAGCTCATATATAAAAATGGGATTTACATGTCATAAATGAGCATAGATATGAAACAATACTCACAAGGAAACAGTGGCATTACACAAAAATAGATAATTTATGAGTAGGAAAACACTGAGATTTTATTTGCTTTACCAAAGTATCTATTAAACTCCTAAAGTTAGTTTAAAAGTGGGCAGACCCACCACTGGCCAAAACTGAGCCCATCAGTTTTGGCACCAGGTGCACTTCTGTGATAACATATTTAAGGAAGGGTAAGAAACACCATGCAGCAGTTGTGAGACTGGAATGAGAATTTGTGAAACAACTATGTAGTCAACAAGGACAATGCAGAAGGAAAGGGAGGAGTGGATCCAGGTGCTGGAGGAGATTCCCCTGCAGCCCATGGAGAAGACCATGGTGATGCAGGTTGATACCCTGCAGCCTGTGGAAGACAGCGGTGGAACAGGTATCCACCTGCAGCCCATGGAGGACTCCACACCAGAGCATGGACACACCCTAAAGGAAGCTGCAGCCTGTGAGGAATCTGTGCTGGAGCAGGCTCTCAGCAGGAGCTGTGCTCTGGACCATGGAACCCATGCAGGAACAGGCTTTCTGGCAGGAGCAGTGGCCTGTGGAGAAATCTTCCAGGAGCAGTCCACTCCTGAAGGACTTACCCCATGGAAAGGACCCATGCTGAAACTGTTCATGAAGTATTGTTTCCCATGGGAAGGACCCCACACTAGAGCAGGGGAAGAGCACAGGGAAGGAGCAGCAGAGGTGACATTTTATGAACTGACTTCATCTCCTCCACCATCCATCTCCTCCACCTCCGGTCCACCAGCACTAATTATGGAGAGGAGACAGGAGTTATGAATGCATGCAGTCATGAGTTGAGCCTGGCAAGAAGGAGGTGTAGAGAAAAAGTGGTTTTCATTTCTTTTTATTTCTCACTATCCTATTCTGTTATTTTTTAGCAATAACTTAAATAATTTCCCCAAGTCAAGTCTGTTTTACCTGTGACATTAATTAATGAGTGACCTCCCTGTCCTTTTATTGATCCTAAAGCTTTTTCTTTGGATTTTCTTCCTCTATCCTCTTGAGGGTGGGAGTGATACTGTCTTGGTGAGCAGGAGGGTTAAACCACTACACCACATTATGTTTTTGGCATGCCCCTTTTTCACTGTTCTATGCTGTTTTATCTTGGCTTCTTTAGGAAGGTATTTTGTGTTTTATGACGACAACAACCTCATTATTAAAATGCCAGCCATTATGAGGACAGAGAATGTTCCACTTAGATCCATGTGATGGGGAGAAATCTAGAATGCAGTCTAATATCTGAAAGTTTAGTGTTAAAATCTCTGTTTTTCTTCTTCAGTTCCAAGTCATGACAAAGAAAAATAAACTCCATGTTCTTACCATGACAATCTTCCTTCTTCTAAATTGCATCTGGCAACTCATGTGAGTTTTAAACAGCAATTCTACTTGTGCTGGTTTTAGCATTATTTTTTCCCCTTGTAAGACTTTTAAATATAACTAGAAAATTAGTCTGTAAAATAACCTGACACTAGGGCCTCAACATTATTCAGTTGAAGAGAAGAGATAATAGAATATAGTAGAAAAGAAAATATAGAATAGAATCAAATAGAATAGAATAGANAATAGAATAGAATAGAATAGAATGTTGCAGATTGTGTTTATCCTTTTGTGGTTTTGTTGTCTTAAGTGGAAGATACAGTTTCATGGATATATTTTGTATATTATCAAAATACACTGGAGAGAGACTGTGTACAAAGGCATGTAGAGACAGGATGAGGGGGGATGGATTTAAACTGAAAAAGAGTAGGCTTAGATTAGATATTAAAAAGAAATTATTTACCATGAGGATGGTGAGGCACTGGCACAGATTGCCCAGAGAAGTCATGGGTGCACCATCCCTGGAATTGTTCAAGATCAGGTTGTATGGGCCTCTGAGCAACGTGATCTAGAGGAAGGTGTTACTGTCCTTGGCAGTGTAGTTGGAACTAGATGATCTCTAAGGGCAACTGTGCACTGGAACAGATAACCCAGAGAGGGTGTGGAGTCTCCCTCACTGGAGATATTCCTGAACCATCTGGATACAACCCTGTACATGTGCTCTGGGCTGACCCTGCTTGAGCAGGGAGGTTGGATTACATGGGCCACTGTGGTCCCTTCCCACCTGACCCATTCTGTGATTCTATGTTGTTTTGCCTAGAACTTTGAGAAAAGTTTTGGAGATAACAAGTTGGGGAAGAATGAATACTTTCCCAGGTGACAAGTACAACTAAACTGCACTGATATGAACCTACAAAGAAGAATTATAAACAGTAGGGACATGGACAATCTTTTCACTCCTGATAGTGGTTTGCAATTGCTTCTGTGTTGTTTAGGGCTTTTGCTTTCTTGCTTACTTTTGTTTAATCCCTGAATTTCCAAAACAAAATGTAAAACTAGCCTTTCCTATTTGTCATCTTGGCAAAAATAGAAGTCATGGGGGAAAGTTGTTGATTCTCAGTTGCTTCTGCCAGAAATCTTACTGATTTCTTCAAGAAAAAAAGAGCCCAGATCCTTTTCCTGGCAGCGTACAATATTTTTGTGCTAATTTGTATCTCTACACTGATAATTGAGAAGTCTGCCATTAGACAGTAGCCTTTGAGGTTAAATTTTCCTGAAATGACAAAAAACAAGAGAGTAGATGGGAAAATACAGTATGACACAACCAGAAATGAGAAAATATTAGAAAGAAATAAAACAAAAAAAAAAGCACCATACTTCTAAATTCTCTACTATGAACCCTTGCCAGAAATTTGATGGGTTTTCAATTTCTTTTTCTTCCCTTCCCTTCCTTTTTATTTTCAAAATCCAGGTACAATTGAGTAGAGTGCTGTTCATGGCAATAAAGTGCAGTAAAAAGATAGGCAATATTTAGAGTCATAGAATATGCTTATCTTTTAGGTAAAGACTGATAAGTAGGAGCTTATTCAGATCAGGACTTGCAGACAGCACCTTCAGAATGTATAAGGATGTTAAATATTTTCTCATTCCAGTCATACTTACTGCTCTGTCATTTGGCAACCATCTTCTTTTATCATGGGTAATACCAGTGAAGGTTGTTTCTAAGTAGATAGTGATAAATACTTGTTGGATTTAATATCATGATGATTACATATTAAATGACAGTTTTAAAAGTATTTTTAATAAAAAGCTCTAATATTTTGTTCTTTAAATTTTAAATTTTAAGTGATTGCTACAAAGCCTGAATCTTTATTTCTTACAGAAAGAAAACAGATGTTTCTATGCTTGTAGCTGGTTTTCTAAAGCAGCTCATTATCTGCAGAAATGCCAGACCTTTGTTTTGTTCTCATATGCTTTCATATTATGTATATTTTTGGAGAGCTACTAGACAGTACACATGTTTGAAGTATTAAGTACAAGAGATACAGACTGATCTATCATTCTGAATCATCTTTGTAAATGCTCATGAAGTAAAGTCAAGTCACATCCATCTAATTTCTGACACATTAGACACTCTTGCTTTGATAACCTGGCCCTGCAATTTTATCAGTATTGGTAGCAAGGTTGTTTCTTTTTTTTTAATTCCATTTTTCACAGAGAAAGACAAAATCTTACAAACAGTTCAGAGAAATGAAATTATGTTCACCTGTGGTCAAGAAAAACAGTGTCCTCTATGTATTCAAGCATCCTTGCTTCACACAGAGGTTTGCATTTCCAGTGTGATATGTTAAAAGCTGCAAAACTAAAGGAAAAAAAAGTTAAAGCTGAGTAGGGAAGCACAACTAAAATTCAAAGTTTGCTATGAAAAAAAATTCAATTATCCATGTCTGATTTAGAAGGAGGTAAGATTATTCAGAAACAGTTCTTTGATATTAGGACATAAGGATTAAATAGTAATTCAGTGCATTTTGTGGTTTGTCATGTGATGAGTCAGATTTAATATAAAGAAAACTGAAAGGAAAGTTAATGAAAAAACATTAGTGAGCTGATTATTTGTGTTCAAGCAGAATGTTTTAGCTTTGTGCCCATGAAATGTCTCCTGAGAAATTTGTTTTAATATATTATTTTAACATATATTAGACTCTTAGTATTTCCATTTCCGTTGTTTCTACTTGGATGTTGCAGAGATCTAGTTTATAAGACAGAAGAAAAGAGAACTATTTTTCAGTTCTAGAGGTAGTTGACTGATGGAGTCATTTGAGCTAGTAGAAAACCTATGTAGCATCTGGAGCAGGGAAACAAGGAAATGCTGAGAAAACTTGCCAATAGTAAAAAAAAACCCCAGACATTTCATTAAAATGTTGTTCCATCATTACATATGAGCTGGTATATCAATGGGTTTTTTGAGATATCTCAATTGCACAGTCAAAAGTTAGAATTTCAATAATTACCATTTGAACTAGTGTTGGTTGATTTGTTTCTTAGTGATTATTGTTGATTTGACTGGATTTCAGTCGAGGGTCAGCATCACATCATACAATGTTGTCTGTTGTCTACCAGACAATAGGACAATAGCAGAAAATAGGTACTACAGAGTATGGATGCATATTCCCTTAACTGGAATTTTCTGAAAAATAATTATTTTTCATTCCAGTATCTAGAAAGGTAAAAAAGCAATAGTGCAATTATTTGTGCTTAATCTATTAATTTAGTTTTGTAGATAAAGAGAGCCTTAACTTTCCATATCTTCAGACTACTACTTATAACAAATAATTAAACCTGACTGGAAAGAGTGTAAGAATGCAAAAACCATGTCTTGGCTCTAAAGACAGGTGTCTGCTAGGGAAGGCAGGAGCCTGCCTCCCTTGGAATGGAGAATGTAAACCCCCTCCCTCCGAATTACTAGAATTTTGAAATTAAGGGGCTCTCAGGCAAAGATAGGAGGATAGGAATAACAGTTCTTTACTAGTATGTATAACAAGCTTGGCAAACAAACAAATTAACTCTGGCATTAACAACAAACAGAACCAGGGACCCAGTAACAGCCTTCTGGCCACCGGCACTTTCCCCTTTGGCGCAGTTACCGTCACAGCCGGCAGGAAGGAGCAAAAATCCCGGGGTGGTGGGCGAGATGTATCAGAACTGCGGGACAGCGCCGGCTACA
>WBNO01019821.1:5810-33218 GCA_013400575.1 Peucedramus taeniatus | reverse complement strand
CAGTAGTGCTGCTTTTGAGTCTGCTAGATATTACACAGTTATTAATAATTTTCCTGACATTACTGGTGAAAGTTAAAATCCAAGACAACTGAGAATAAAAGCAGTAGATAAATTGGCAGCTTTGGCCTATGTGCCCTTTTATCTGAACAAGTCTGAATATTCAGTTTTGCAAGTATGATTGTGCAACTCAAAGATAACTGTTCCACTTCTGTCCCAGTGCTCTTTAGTTAGTCACTGCCTGCAATATTTTCTGCAATACCTGTCCTTGACACTATCCAATACAGATTATTTTAAACTTACATGTATGAAAAGTGTATTCTTTGTGTGTGTGAAATCTTGTTTTCCTACTGCCTCTTAAAAAACTGCCTCTCTTTCTTTGCCTTCATCTCTGCTCTCTGCACTTCACACTCAGAAAGGCTTTGCTTTCAGCTCCAGTGCAGCCACTCTTGAAGAACAGGCAAAACGTCTCAGAAGCTGGGCAGAATTTCACTTGAATAGTTCAAATCACCCCTGTATTTAAAGTGGGAGATACGCTTGTGTAACTTAATTGAATTAGGACATTGCACAAAAAAATACCTTATCTAAGCCTGACTTACCTAATGCCTTCTGCTGCCAAAGAGACATCCTGAGTCTGTGACACCAAGAACATTCAGAATTTAAGAAGAAAACAACACAAACTTCAAATCCTTATTCTTCCGGGTAGGGAAATCATGCAGTTTGGGGATTTATTTGGCAGAATTTAGAATGTATCAAATCTGACTGAAGATCTGAAAACTCAGTGTCTTGTTAATACTTTTAAAAGGGAAACTTACTTGAGATGAATACAATTATGACAGCAAGTGCTTCGTGATTGTGAATAAAAATGCAACCAACAAACTGACACATCTGAGAAATACTTCTCTAAGACACACAGCTGCACTGCTGAACTACCTGATGGTCAAATCTCAGAATACAAGCTTTCCTCCACCTGACAAAGACCATTCAATTCTTAAGACTTTATATGGGCAGCTTTCTAGCTGCCAAAGGTTGTCGAAGCTTTTCAGTTTTGTTTTTCACACATTGTCAAAAGATTTTTTGTTTTGGCTTGTGTGCTTTCAAAGACAGAACAGAAATATTGACAAAGGCACTATTCATGTCAGTATTTAACTGCTGATTGACAACTCTTTTTCTGCTTGCTAGTGGAAGCTGCTGAATTATAGCTTTGGCTGAAAGGAGCCGAGAGTGAAATTGAACACCTCTTCCTCAGTCCCAAATAACTGCAAATCTAAAGGGTCTTTTGTTGAAAGATTATTGAGTTTCAGAAAGCCAGGCAAGAAAGAAAAATATTTTTTTCCCCAGTCAAACTCTGACCCCTGAACCCAGGGTAGATATTTCTACCATCCTCATCAGCATGCCATCTAACAAAGAGGTTGTTAATTTCCATTAGGTGGTTTGTTTCCTCCCACATCATTTCAATGAAAGAAGAACAAAGTTAAAAGTGCTGGATGTTCCTATGTTTAAAAATTCTATGGCATAAAAAAAGAAAAGTTGAAGAGATGGACATTAAGTAGTGAGACCTTGTTTTCTATATGTTATAGGTAATAAATGATACAGCTGAATTAATAATCCAAAAAATAGAATTTTTATTTCGCAACCAAATTACGGTCCCTGATAACCACAATCAAAGAGACAATGCTGAGCCTGGGATCGGCGCTGGGTGAACTCTGGTTTGACCTCTACCACGCCAAAACCCCCCTGTTCACAAATGCTGCCTCCGTCAGGTTGGTTTTTATACAGTTTTTTTCGCCTGGGGCAGAGGTTTTCCTATTCTTTTGCTGCTTCATATATTCATGTAATCTCCTTTCCTCTGTGCTGGGCTGGACAAAGCCATTTCTGGGAAGTGATGAATGCTGATATTGAGTTAGGGAACCCAGCATTGAGATGCTCCTGTTTTGACTACCCTGGCTATCTTGACTGTAGATACTTATCGAGTGATCATCCTCAGGGTGGTTCCAGAACTGTCCCAGGGAAGAGCCCATCTCCGCTGGAGCTATGTCTTTTAACATGCTAATTAGTTTTTTCTCTCTATTACCTCCCGTGGTTTTGTAATTTTGTGAAGCAATCTTTCCCCAGTGGCTGCTTGTGGGTTAAGACTTTCAAAAATTATTCATACATACTCAACTTATTATATTTATATTTTGCATGAGCACAAATTATTCCATAACATTTATTACATGGACAATGAATAAAAACCAGAAGAAATCCCAGAGAACATAGGCAGGTATTTTAGGTTTTTCATCTTCTAACAAAAAACTATTTCACATCATTAAGAAGTATTTACACATAATTGTCTACTAAAAGAAGTGGTGCAAAGTTTCTATGAAAAAGCAGCTACTTCTACCTTTTTTGATATTTTGAGCTCTCATTTTAAATTTTTTTCTCCTTTTGAAAGGGGAGCCTTGAGAGGGCTCTGGGGGGACCCCATCGCTTTTTGCAGCTTCCTGCAAGGAGGTTGTGGTGAGTCAGAGACCTGGATCCACTGCAGTGCCTGCAGTGAGAGGACATTAGGAAATGGCCTCAAGCTGAGACCAGGGAGAGTCAGATTAGATACTAGAAAAAATTGTCACTGTTAGGGTGGTTATTCATTGGAACAGGTTGCCCAGGGAGGTGGTGGAGTAACCATCCCTGGGGGTGTTCAAAAGGCATCTGGATCAGGCATTGGGCGATGTGGTTTAGGGGTTTAGGACAGTGCTGGGTTGGTGGTTGGACTGTGTGATCTTAAATGTATCTTCCAAACTTGATTATTCTACGAAAACACTTACCTGGATATTGCAGGGTAAACATGCTGAACTTTGTCTTTCAAATACGTGGAAACAACTTGGCATTTACATGGGCCAAAATAGGTAGAAATGTTTCCATTTCAGAGGTGGACTTTTGGAATGCACACACAGCAAGTGAGGCAGAGTCAGCTCTAATATTCCCGTATAATAATACCAGGAATAAAAGGTCTATGGCTACATTAGACCTTTTTGAATTGTCTCTATAGTATGAGACCATTTATCTAATTTAATGTTTCCAAATATTCTGACATGTCAAATAAATGTGAAATAATTGAATCCATAGAAATAACGAGATTATTATTTTTCAAAAGAGAGAAAGACAGTAAAAATATGAAGGAAGCAGCAAAAAGAGAGTAGTAAGCTACTCATAAATGTACATGTCCAATCCAGCATTTTGACAAAAGCTTGTGAGACATTTTGTTCTCTGCATGCCCAATAGTTTTGCTACATTCATCAATGTGTAAATTCTGAAGAGGCCCACCTTTTTCTCAAGAATTTTCACCTATTCAGGTGTTCCTCCCTTACTTGACACAGAATAGATCTTCTTGCCCTTCATGTTCTTTTAAACTTTTAAACCATTAAAGAGAATATGACTCTGACAGTCTGGCAAAAAAGCCTTACATCATTCTGTTCCCAGAATCTGTCCTAATTAAGGAGGTGTTTCCTCATGTGGTAAATGTTATGGAATAGTTCATGCTCCTATGAAATATAGAGGTGATTGTGATATATGTTATAACTCATGTTTATGTGAAAAAAAATAAGTTGTGCATTTATGAAAAAGTCTCTAGAAGTTTAAACCCACAAGCAGCGGCTGGGGAGGATTGCTTCACAGAATTATGAAACTGTGGATGGCAGTGAAGGGGAAACCTGATTTACAAACCAAAAGACGTGGCTCCAGCAGAGATGAACCCCTTCCTGGGACTGACTGAGGAACACCCGGGTGATGATCGGCTGACAAGTGCCCACTATCGAGATAACCAGGGTCGATCTAGATAACCAGGGTCCTTAGACCTTCGCATCTGAATACCAGGTTCCCGTAACTTCAACTCAGCATCTGGTCTCATCACTTCCCAGAAACGGCTTTGTCCAGTCCAGCAAGGAGAAAAGGAGACCTCATGAATACGTGAAACAGCAAAGGAATAGGAGAACCTCTGCCTGAGGGGAAAAAAAAACTCTATAAAAACCGACCTGATGGAGGCAGCATTTGTGAACAGGGGGGTTTTGATGCGATAGAGGTCAGACCACAGTTCACCCAGTGCCAATCCCGGGCTCAGCATTGTCTCTTTAATTGTGGCTATCAAAACTGTATCTTGATCACTAAATAAAATCTCAAATTTTTGATTATTAATTCATCTTTATCACTGATTTACCTATAACACTCACATTTCTTTAGTAAAGCTGCTGGTGTCAACAGCCTCTCAACAGAGATGCCAATGGATCTCTTCACAACCTAACTATCAGTAGTAACAGTTATTTTGTAGTGTTCCACAGGCTTTTATCATGACCTTAAAGCCTATATTTCTCCAGTAATTGTTTCAGTTTTTGAAAAAAACCCCAAAGAGTTACCATTTTTAGACTTCGTATATATAAGATTTTGGGAGCACAATGGGAGAAGAAGAGAACTTTGAGTATAAGATTTAGGTAGCAATTTTTTCTTCCAATTTTAAACTCTTTCTTACAAAAACTTAAAACCAACTAATCTTATAAAGGAGAACTGTTTCAAATACTTTCAGAGGAAAATCAGGGAAATTATCTTACCAAACAACAGTGAGAACTTTGCCTGAAGATATGCTGCCATCACTTTGGCAGGGCCTGCACAAGTAGCATGCCAAGACCAAAAAAAGAAATCAAGCCCACAAAACCTAAAAATTCTGAAATAAAATTTCCCCTTATATAAGAAAGGAAGCCTCTTTGGATCCTACCTCTTTAAATGATAATGCCTTACAATCCTTGTTTTCTACTTTACATGCACCTAAGTCTTGTACATACATACCTAAACACTTACATGAAAGCACCAACAATCTTTCAAATTCAATTTTCTCCATGTTTTTTTTGAATTTAAGTGATTCCAAAGCTTGGCTCCGAGGTTGCTACAGGAAAGGACTATTCTAAAATAAGAAGCACATTGCTAAATTCAGTTAAAGAGCCTTAAAAATTCATAGTAAATTGCACAAAATATCTCCAGAGATGATACCTTTTTATCAGTACAATTTGGACTGTGTCACAAGCTTTAAAATATTTTACATAGCCCTATTCTGTGATGCTTTCAGCCCAGCAGTAACTTTGATCAGGTGTGTAAGGATGTCTCAGAACTTTATGCAAAACCTCATAGTCTCTTTTTGCCAGTAAATGTGATTCCCTTCTTCCTCACGTCTGTCCCAGTTCTGCTTCTAGAACTACTTAAAAAGTTGATCTATATTACCATTCTGGACAGCTATTTTCACCTTCATTATGGGAGACATAAACACACAACGGGTAGGCATAAACCACAACTAATCTGATTTGGTTTGGTTTTATGTGTATTTTTACTCTACCCTGCATGCTATTAAATGGTACTTCAAGGAGCTAAACTTGAGTGGAAAAATACTCTGGTGCTTTGTCCAGGAGCAGTGAGTGGAGAAAACTACACTCAGAAAACTACAACCTCTGGTAATTCTGAGCAAATAATTCTTTTTTCTTTGCCTGGGGTTTTTACCTCAGCAACTGTGTAGTCATTCTTCTTTTCCCCTACAACTTTTTCTGATTTTATCTTCAGACAATGTAAGCTCTCAGTACAGGAAATTTCTTGCTGTGCCTTTGACTGGAACCAGAATGAGAAAACTCTGTCGCACCTTCAGTTTTCTGCGCACTCTGTTGGAATAACAGTAAAATAAATGCTAAAAAAATCTGGCCAGCTCTGTTTAGGCCATTCAAACTAACATTACTTTTAGCTGTTTTCAGCTTTTTGGTTCTATTGTGCAAAGTGGCAGTTTTACATACGTTGTTGTTAAATTAGTTTAACAGTTCATGTACAAACAGAACTAAGTACCATCTAAACAGTTAAACCACTGTTTTTCACTATGTGCCTGACTGGGGGGGATTTCCAATAAGAACTGAAGTAATACTTGTGTTTGTGAAACAGACAGACAGTGTCATCCCCGGGCTGCATTGCAAAGGCATATCTTTGTGTCAACAAGGTGATGTGACCTGTCCTCATCATTGATGCAAAAGTACTGGCAATCTGGGAGAACTACAGTTGGCAAAGTTAGAAGTTAGCTCTGTGACTTTCAGGTGGGGTCAGATGATGGGAAAACACTCGCTTTAGACAACCAAAAGTAAATGAGTCTCAAACAGGCAAGGTTTTTGACATAAGCTCTATTCCCAGAGAAAAGCAAAACCTAATACACATTCTGACTAAAGGCCAAATGCTGAGCCTTGGCTGCATATGCCGAATTTTTATTGCAATCAGCAGGAACTCTGTGTATGTCAAAGGTCAAAACTGAACCCCAGCTTCAGATCAGACCAATATAATCATGTGATTTTGCCAGCTCCACCTAAGTGTAATAAAACAGAATTCAAGCTATCACTTACTAATACATTTCATGTTTAAGCAAAGATACAGAACTTTAAATTATTGGTAGTCTAAGAAAATGAAAGTAAGTGTAAACCGAATAAATACCCTGAAGTACAAAATATAAAACCCCAGACATTTATAAAGCATAGCTTAAATGTTCTGTGCATAAGAGAGTACATCTGAAGGAATAAGAGATGTGATAAGAAACCAGACATTAAAGCTGCAGAAGGAGAAGAAACTCATGGATGGGCTTAATCAAACATGTCACCTCAACTGCAGTGTATAAGGTTAAAGAACAGCAAGCAATTTGATAAATGCCACTGAGAACTGGACATTTGAATCCAAGAAAAAAGTACAAAACCAGTTCTCCAGTCCTTTTTCCAATAAAAGGAGGAGTATTTTCCCTTTCGAGGTGCCTACTGGCTTGAATTAGTTTGGCACCATCTCCCTCCTCTGTGCCCACCATGACATGAGACTACGATGAGCCTTCTCCTTCCAAAGCATCACAGTTTTCATTCCGGGCTCTGCCTTGGCTGTCCCTTAGGAATATGACTGTATGAGGTGCAGAGTCTGACATACAGCCTGTGTTAAATCCCCAAGAACTCTGCTCTCAGCAATGCAGGTTATGAGATCCAGGATACTTCTAGCCTTGTTCCAGCAGAAGCAACACAAGACACCTGCTCAAGCTCTGGTCACAGTTGTATGCATCCTTGGAAGGGAGAGTGGCATGAATTAAATTTAATTTTAAATAGTAATTCCAATCTCACATGTACAATCTGTGCACACAGATTCAGACACAGTTCTTGGGGGTTGGTTGGTTTATATACACATAGGTACAGTTGGTTGCATATAACCTCCTGTCCTTAACTGGCATGTCTCTCACTGTAATTATTTTTATAGTAAAAACACCATCTTTTGACAGAGATATCTTGATCATCCTTTTGGGATGCGCTGTATGATTGATATACTTACAATAGGAAAACATACTCCTCAGAGCCCTCCCAATTTGTTTTTCTGTATATATTCATTTTAGCTAACTTTATATATTTAGAAAGTAGAAAATTAGTAGAGGCAGGGAAAATGTTAAATAAATCTGAAGTGTGTGCATGTTATGACACAGTTTTTAAATTTCAGCCTTCTCAAGTGAGAGTAGAGATTACATAGTATAGTGTGACTATGTATATATTGTCTATTTTAAACTGTATTCTGATGTAAATTATTTTACTACTAAAGTAGAGAAGTAGTCAGATCTTAAACAAATCAGTCTTAGAGTAGAAGCCAGTTCTAATTGTAATGTAATGTCTTCCAGCTGCTACTGTGCAATATTCCAGCAGAGTTTTTCCTGTTGGCTGCAAGGATTTATGTTACTCTTGACCTTGAAGTGTTCTGGCAGTGCAGGGCCTGGTTCCACTTCTCCACTCCCTCATGCTCTCAGCAGTGTGATGATGCATCATCAGCATGGCCCAGCATGTCTATCAGGGCTCCCCCGAAGGTGCTGGGTGTTTTGTTTGCACAGACATCCTTTGGCAATGTAAGACCTTTGAGATTTTAGTCTTAAGAGCTAAAAGGACTTCCAAGAGAAGGTGTTGCGTGTTGCGGTGACTTTTCACTCTGAAATGACAATTTCTTTGTCATCCCCAGTATCTTCCTCCTTCAGTGAGCTAATTGTAACCTCAATATCCTATCTATTTGACTTAAAGGAAGGAATTTGACTTAATGCTAGCAAGTATGAGGTCACTAAGGAAACAGAATCCTCTATTGTGCATCTATGTTAGCCTTGATATAAGCACCACAGAGTAAAAGAAAGAGGCAGGACAGAGAACCCTGTCAATTTGATACATTTATTTGGAAAGTTTAATCCCTGTAAAAAGATATAATTTGAAGGATTACTGAATTACTGAAGAAATATTGTTTGGAAACAGTATGGTAGACGAGTGGATGGAAAACCTAGGTATCTTCCATGCTGAATGTGCTGCTTTGCCAATCCATTTAAACATCCCACTCTTGCTTTGTTAGAGCTTCACCACAAAATCAAATTCCCTCTCTTGGCTACAGCCCATGATGCTTAGAAAATATCATTATGGCAGGGGGTGGGGGGAGGGGACGGTGAGAGGGGAAAGAAAATAGCATAAAGTCAGGAAGAAAAAGGAATAAAAACAAGATGGCAAGGGGATGGGGGGAAAGGAGGGAATAAAACCAGATTTTAAGTTGACAGCATATTCCCACAGACCCAAGATAATGAAAAATAAGTTACAAACCACATCAAGAGTGCACTTCAAAATGTCTGGCTTATATTCTCTGCTTTTACTCCACCGAGTTATTACTGGTCAGCATCCAACAAAGTGGACACCCTCTTAAATGGAGAGGACCTTCAAATATAACAAAAATACAGCTGCAGGCCAAATGGTGTTCTTCAGTCAGGAGTAATGGTACTTACGGGAGAAAAGCAAGAAGTGGAAAAATAGTATTTAATCAGAACTGTAGGGGGAAAAAATGTGTCTATGTGGAAAAGGTAATTTCCAAGTTGAAAACTAACCAGGAAACAGGCTTGAAATAGTGGAAAACAGTAAACAAATTCCTGTGAGATGAACTAACATTGTGCCCTGCAATGAAAAGTAATCGGAAAGTAAAGAAAACAAGTGGTTTGGAGCCAGAACATAACAAAAACCATCACAGAATCTCAGATCCCAGATAGCCCACACACTTCTGGTGCTAGGCACCTCTTGGAAGAACAGTCTGTCTTCTGTTTGACTCAGGAGAGTTCACAGGAATTTTTAAATCACAGCTGTCTCTCCTGAAGGGATCTAAGAGATAAAAAGAGCACTGCTGAATTGGCGCTGCCCTTTCCAAATGCACAAACTCAAAAAGTTGCCATTACATCATTAGGATAGAGGGACATCAACACCACTGCATCCAGTTCTACTTCTGTGGGGACCAATAGTTAAGCTCAAAGTTCAATATAAAACCACTCCTATGAAAAGCTTTTCTGAACTTTGACATCGTATTACTTTGCAAATTTCCTGTCAATCCCATTTTATTTTCTTTTCTTCAGGGTGATATTGCCTTTCTACGAAAGAATCCCACCTCCATCAAGAAATTTCCTGTAAACCAGTGGATTGCCATCTTAGGCATAAATTTCTTCTGAGATTTAATCCTATGTGCTCATTATCTCCAAACAGGAAGATGTATCTGCCTGAAACTTGTCCTTCTTTCTTAATTGTCCTAGCTGATCTAATGACTCTTGTCATTACTACCATTACATATTACATACTTGTAGTACAAATTAATGTTTTATTTTTATGGTCTCTGGAGCATTATTCTTATTAATTTACGACTTATAAAAATTAATTACAAGATCTACCCTATCACAAGGACACCACCCCACCCCCCCATTATGATTGTCTGTAAGTCAGTTACCTTCCTTGTGCCTCATCTGGAAAAGTGATGCCAGAGGATGAGTCCATGGAAGGTACTGACATATCTGGAAGAGCCAGTGGTAACACAAGAACTTACCTGAGAAGTCAGTTGGCTTGTGAGATCCTGTGCCAGCCCACAGGTAGCTAGTACCAACTCTGTTCCCTGGGAGAAGTGCCAACAAAGCTGCAGCAACCCAAAAGCATTTAAGAGCCCAGTGTGTACCCCAGAATCATGCACCAGGGGGTGTGATGCAACAGATCTCTATCAATCAGCAAAAGAGAATTAGTTGAGATATACCCATGATTCATTCAAATGAGATGGCAATACTGGCTCCTGCAAACCATTATGTCCCTACCCTAGCAGGCAAGGCCATGTACTTTGACCCCTAATAGGAAATTCATGTACTTGTTAAACAAAAATTATTATCTTCTCAGCATTCCTAATGTTTAGTAGAAAGTATTTGCATCACAATAACATGAGTAGTTATAACACTGAGAAATCAGCACGGCTTTTAACTGCTAAGTCATTGCCCTTTCACCAATCAATAATTCCAGATCTCTTCTAAGGGTCCAGTCTCAGCAGAGTTCTCAAGGGAATCTTTCATGTGGAGATCTTCTGTGCTCCTAGGAAGCAAAGACTGTGAGTTGATTGAAGACTTCTATAAAATATTCTTTTAAGATCTGATTTGTGTAGGCAAATCTGGTCTTAGGACCTCATAATTACTGCAAGTAGAACTGCTTCTAGGTCAGCATGTTTCCTTCTTTTCTGCATCATCCAGGGCCATTCAAATTCTCTTACTTAAGCATGGGATAATTTGCATGAACCTGGAGTGTTTCATAGTATGTAGGAGTACCTGTGTGCTAAGTCAATGTGCTGTCGCTTTTCATTATGTCATGAAGCTGTTTTCAAGCTACTCAATTTATTTAACAACAAGGTCAGGACATCTGTGTAGAGGGTTAAAGTAACCACTAGTAGTTCCAAATTCTGATGTTGATGAGTCTACCTGTACAACACCAAAATACTTCTTTCTTCCCATCCGATATAGGAAGGAGGAGATTTACAGTTTAACAGGTAGCTGCTTCACTGTTTTTTGTGACCTTACTGGCATGTTTTCCACCTTGCACCAAGAGCAGCTGTAAGTGTGCACAGCTCTTAATGAACTCTGGTGATCTATTGCTCTATGTGTATTAAATCTGGTGTTAATTTCAGTGGATCTTAGTATGCAAAGCTGCAGACTGTGGTGGCTCAGAAGAATCTTCAGCCTTCGAATGGGCTCCAGCCTTTGAAACATGCATGTTCAGATGGATAGATGAAGGTAGCAACTGTTTGACCTGTCCATTTCAAACAACTGGTGAGTCTTGGAACTGATTGCTCCTCACTGAACTGTACAAATCTCTTCACACAGTTAATCCCAGTGAAGCTGCAGTCAATGGCAAAGCCTGAGCTTGGGAATCTCTCTGGCTTGTGGTATAGCTGGCTTTCAACAGGGGCTGTTAATACAAGCTAGTGGCAGTGGGAAAATGCAGTTACTTGGAGTTCCTTCATTATTTTCAAGTGACAGTGAGATATCCCTTACAGGTAGAGAGCAACACTTGTTTCAGAGAAATGCCTTATAATGAAGGTAAGCATTTAATGTTACACTGACTCCATGACTCACTCATCTGCTTGAGATCCTCTTAACTAGCTGTTCTGCTGTTGAAAATAAGGGAATTCCAAAGGCAAGCCAATATTTAGTCTTGTTTTGTTTAGAACTAGCTGGTTTCCAAAACCCCACCTTTATTTTGATATGAGTCTATAAAAAGAATTTTCCATTTGGTTTGCATCATTTTCAGCTCTGTGGAAAAGACCTGCACAAGTGTTTGGGAACTTTTGATTATAAAAGTTGCTTTTATTGAATGTTAAGGTTGTGACTTCTGAGTCAAAAACTACTACAAAATACCTAACATTATTCTTTTTGAAGAGGGCTTTCTCTGCAAAGGTGCATTTGATATTTCTAGGTCTTATTTTCAAATAAGTCTTTCAAATTAGTCTTTCAATAGAAGGGCAGGGTAACTGAATGATACATCATAGAATCATAGAATGGCTTGGGTTGGAAGGGACCTTAAAGATCATTTCATTCTAACCCCCCTGCCACAGGCAGGGGCACCTCCACTAAACCAGGTTTCTCAAATCCCTGTCCAACTGGGCCTTGAACACTGACAGAGTACGGACATCCACAGCTTCTGTGGGCAGCCTATGCCAGAGCCTCACCACCCTCACAGTAAAGAATTTCTTCCTAATATCTAAATAATATCTAAACTAATATCTAATATCTAGTACCTAAACTCTTTCAGTTTGGAGCCATTGTCCTGTCACCACAGTTCCTGATGAAGAGTCTCTCTTCAGCTTCCCTGTAGGCCCCCTTCAGATGCTGAAAGGTTGCTTTGAGGTCTGCACACAACCTTCCCTTCTCCAGGCTGAAAAAACCTCATTTTCTTAGCCTGTCTTCATAGAGGGTATAGTTGCTCTATAACAGCAAGTCCTTATATTTTAGCTGTCCATGAAGGATGATATTTTTTTAGGCAGCAACAGGAATAAAGATTAGCTAAATTCATTGAAAACTGGCACAGGGTTTGCAACATTTTTGTAGAGCTATCTGCCCTTCTGACAGAAGGCCTCAAACTTCTCTGTGTTCAATTCCCTTCTAATTAAAGAACTTCATATTACTCGCCTGCTACAGACTTGATACTGTAGGAATAAAAACTTTCAGGAGCTCAGATGCTGAAGCAGTTGAGACTACTTACAGGTTACTTATGCAAAATTTAACTCATTTTGTGTACAACAGTCTAATTCTCTCTAATTCACACACTAATGCTTATTACATGCTTCTGTGAGCCAGGAATGGAGCAAGAGATATCATGTTGCATATAAAAAGGCAACAACAAATTAAATTTTTGTACTTCATACAATTCAATTTCATTGAAAACCTTGAAGTTGTTTTCCTACCTGGTTTAAGAAATTTTACAATTGGAATATTGCAGTGCTTTGCAAAATGCCCTAAACACTGTGTTAGCAAAAATTCCAAGTTTGGGAGTCTTAAAATTACTTAAGCTGTTTTTTTTTAAGTGTTTTGTGCTAACAGAGCAGGAGCCAGAATTCAGATTACAAACCTTAACACAAGGTTTTCATTTTTGCAAGATATCAGAACCCCAAAATAGGTAGAACAAATTAAAGGCCCTTCTTAATCTCTGTCTACATTGCAATGCAGCAACAAAGTGAAGTCCAAAAGCAGAGGTGTGTGCTATTTGTTTTGACTCATGCAATGATGTAGGAGGAAGCTTTTCCTCTCACATTTGCCTGTTGTCTGAAGACTCTAGTTCTGAATATTCCTGCTGGACATGAAACTGGCTGTTAGAGCTTTTCTCAAGCATCACCTCTTCACTCATAAGTAACCATGTTCAGGGAGGGACATAGTTTGAAATCTCAGGTAATACAAGTAACCGGAATTAAATACTCAATCCTAGTAATGGCTGTTTCAATCAGTGTAACACATTTTAATTCTGTTGACAACAGCACAACTATTCCAACCTTGATTGGATAAAGATCTAGCCCAAGAAGATTATAAGGTTTCCTCCAGTGTCTGAGTTTAAACAGGACTATTTTGCACACTTCCTATGAAGAAAACTTTTTGAAGTACTTATTTTCTCCTATGAATGTGCTCAGTAAATATTCTCATATGAGCAATGTCAGGCTCATTCTGAGCCCTAGCTATGACAGAGGAATAAGTACATGACACAGGTCTGGGTGCTTCCAGTATATTTTTTCAATATTCCAGCGAAAGGTTCAAACCATTCTACAAGCATATGTAATCAGACCTCAAGTGAACTTGGTCTTTGCAGTAGCAACAGACTGTCAGTATTTACAGAGTAGTTCTTTAATGTCCAGAACAGTTTCTGGCCCTCAGACGTGCCTGTCCTTATGCTTAGGACATGCACCTTCAGGGCCATCCACTGAGATAGTGATCAACAGGAGGCCTCTGCACCTGGTTCCAAGCACTCGCACAGCAATTTAATAATTTTCCTAATGGAAAAGCTGTATGCCTGTCTGCAGATTGAAGCTAGGGAAGAAGCATTTTCCAGCAACTTTATTTGATCAGAGTACTCATAGTTAACAGGGTATGTTTTGCTGGGGCATTTTTTTCAGCTAAAGGAGTCAGTCTTTCTCTAACTGTGGCTCTCAGAGCTTCCCAAGACAGTGATTTACAATGAAAATCAAACGCTTTGCATTGACAATGTGGTTTTATAATGCAAAAAAAAAACAAAAAAAAACCAGAAACAAAAACAAACAAAAAATAAAACCAAAAGATCCTGAGGATCTGATTCTGAATACTGAGTGGGAGCTGTCCTTTGCAGCAGAAATTTTGCTTTCTGGTCAGGCAATATATTTTTCTCATGGTAGCTTTGTGATCATGTCGTTCATGGATCTCAGGGAAACTGGCCAGATCAGGGTAGCATGTGCCACATAATCCTCTTTTGCTGTTTCTCTAATCATCATGAATTAAAGAAGTAGGTTAATGAGGTTTCATCTCCTAAGAAATATAATTAATTCACATGTATCCATCATGTTTTAAAATGTTCTTCATCACCACATGTCAACCAAACAGCTAAACTAAGCCTGGGAGAAAGCACAGGGGCCTGAAAGAATAGAATAGGCATGAAAAATAAACCAAAGCACAAGTCAGTGAACAGCATATACGCTTTATCTTTGTGGTTCAGGAAAGAATTTTTTTCCTACTGGGAAGTGAAGTGGAAATAGAGTTGATTTTAACATTATGTGTTCCTCTCAACCTGCAATGAGAGAGGAAGGAGGTACACCTTAAATGTCAAGAAGTTAAGTTTTAAGAGAAAATAATGTACTAAAAGTTTCTAGTGGATTAGAGAGTAAAAGCGAAGGGGAGACAGATCTGGAAAAAGCACAAGATATTTTCATTCCTTGTTGAAAAACACCTCAAATGTTTTTTGTGTGGCATGCACAAAAGATCAATTAGGTCAGAAGAGTTTGTCTATCCCTGTTTTGGGGGTCATTCATCCCTGTAGTAAATATACTGTAGTCTTAAGCACCACAGGGTTCAAAGATTTGAGATTAAATTATTGAATAAAACTTCATAAGAGCTGCAAGTGTCAGAACTATTCTTGAAGACCTGCACAGTTGATCCGTGGTGGTTTTGCTTCCTTTATCAGACATAGTGAATGGAATTAGTCCCCATTCACAAAACATAAGACTGACATTCAAGGACAGTGAAATCTTTCATGAGCTAAACTGGCAAGAGCAGAGTATATGTTAAGGTTGAAAAGCACTGAGCTTCTGCTTGATTTCTTCTGTTTGTCTCTGCAAACAGTTACTGTAGGCAGGTCACCTCTTTTACCCTTGGGAAGGCTATATTCTTGCAACACAGCTTTCTCTCAGTGATGAGAAGGGAAAAAAAATAGTAAAAAAAAGATAGTAAAGAAATAACTACAGGGACTAGCTAGTGAATAGCACATCTTGTATCTTTGTGGTTTAAGGAAAAGAATTGTAATGAAAGAAAGGTTATATATAGGGTGGATTTTGATTCTGTGTTCCTCTATACATCAACAATAGACAATGATGAACAGTGTTCAAACATCAAGAGACCTCAAGGCTTAAATAACAAATTGAACTGATTTGTGTATGCCAAGATTTTGTAGTGAGTTAGACACAAAGTAACTCCAGGCTCAATTATTTGCAAGAACATTAAAAATCTCTTTAGGCAGAAAGGGACCCTCCTTGAGAAACCATTTCATCTAGAGGCTTTAGAGGTCCCAGACCTCAGCATGTGAAGCGAAACAACTGCTCACTTGCTGTTTATACATAAGTGAACCCCCCCCCCCCCCAACATGTCTATTGTTTCACTGTATCTAGCCCTCGTCAGGCACAGCCAAATAAACTGAGATGGCCTTTCCTTACCTGGAGAGCCCCCATTGTCATCTTTTCACTTGCATATGGCATATGCCTTCCCAGTATATAGAGCCTTCCCATCTCAAACATATCTTTGATAAACAGTTTCTCTTCTTGTTAAATTTTTAATAATAACAACACTCCAAACCAAAAACACCACACCCTTGGAATTTGCTGAATTTACATAAATATTGCCCTTCACTCCACTCCTGGCATTACTTTGTCTCCCTGTGTCTTTCTGTTGCAGCTCCTTCACTGAAGTCTTGGCTAATGCATCAAATCATATTTAGGTTGAGTCCCTCCTGCTGTTACCAGCCTGGATGATTTGAGGCAGTATCTCTCACCATGTAAGGATCTTAGTGGTAACTCAGGCAAATGTTAAACTCTCTTCAATTTGCACTGACACTGTTCAATAGCACCTTTCAGGTAAAAGCATATGAAATGCTAAGCATCTGTTCATTGCCCAATGAAATCTAATTGTCAGCCTACAGCATATTGCTACCTCATCAGATGGCCAGTTAACATTATTCCAAAGCTAAGGTATATTCATATGCTAGAAGATTTATTACCTTGTCTGTTCAGCCATAATAGTGTGCAAATACTATTTTGCTATTACTGGTTCCTGTGTTTTAAACCAGCACAAGTTATACAAGCATATTTGTGTGAGTGAAAAGGTGATTATACTTCTCATTATATTCCTTGATATTTGTTGATTGAATATTGCTTTTAGTAGGCAGTAGCTTTATGCTTGTTCTGTTCAGAGCACCTGATGCTTAGCTAATGCTTAGGAAGTAGCGAAGGGGGTGGCTCTGTGATGTGTTCTAAGGACTCTGTACCCAATTAAACACTTCTCTTGAGGTTTCCTGTATTTGTATCCTTTATGTTGGGCAGGCTACCTCCCATATGTTGAGGTATAGAGGACACAACTCCTCGATAGCTACCTCCTTCTGAAACACCTAAATTCCTGTTTTATGCTATGTAATGCTTACTATAGCTAAATGGTATTTGGGACAACTTGTGTAGATTGTTGTTAATCACTTTTGTATGTATTTCCTCTGTCCCACTTGCTAGGCATATGAGTGACTAGCTGGAGTACTATCTGGGATTCTGTGTGTATGCATCCTAGAACAGCTAGCTGCTCTCATCTACTGTGCCTTCTTGGCTGTCTCCCTGACCTTCCATTCCCCCTGGCCTGACTGAACATGTGGTCTACAAGCTATAGAGTTCTTTCTTTAATTCTACCTAACAAACAAAAGCCTGATGAATATGCTGTAATTGAAGTTAGTTATGTGAAACTGCTAATTTTCTGCAGGAGGGATGAAGAGAACAAGAGCCACTGGGTGCAAACTGAAATGCAAAACATTTTGTGTAAACATAAGCCTTTTTTACTGTAAGGGTGGTAAAATACCAAAAGCCCAGAGATGCTGTAGTGCCTCAGTCCTTGTAGATACTCAAAATCCAACTAGGCATAGTCCTGAGCAATCTGCTTTAGGTGACCCTGCATGAGCAGAGCAGCCAGACTGCCAGCCTCAGCTCATCTCTCATGCTGTCACACTTTCACAATAAGGCATAGGTTCATTCAGAAACACTTACACTGCTCAAACATTTTCTAAAAATTTGACACGGCCTCTCTGGAAATGGGGTCTCATAAAGTAAATATTTTCTGAGCTTGTCAATACAGAGGGAAATATGTGACTCAACCCAATACTGATAAAATTTAAACTGCTGTCTGACTAACCAGCAGTCACCTGTGAGACTAGGAGAATTACTACACATTCCCTAGCTGAGAATATGTTATTAACTGCATTAAATGAATGGGATAGCCTCCATGCACACAGATTTGCTGATTTTTATGTGTTTAATTACAGTTAACTCTTTTCAAGAAGGTTCTTTCCATGTGATTAAATCTGGAGGATAAAACTAAACATCAGCACACCCAGTGACAGAACTCCCCCTTAACTTAATTTGAGTCAAAATTCTTTGCATGTTTGACATACTGCCAGCTTTTAAAAGTCTGTTCTAACAGTGTGTTACTTGGAAAAGATTTCATGAGGAATGTGGATTTTGGTAAAGTGTGATGAGTATTTTAGTTACCATGAAAAAAATGCTGAAAACTCTGAAATCAGTGCAGAAATCCGGTTTTATTTCAGTTTTCTTCTTCATTAGCTACACAGAATACTTTGGAAACTGGGCATTAGCTGAATTAAGTATGATTAGTCTTCTTAAAAGTCAAATCTCTATGCAATCTGTTTTGAAAATCATCATGCATGAAGCATTTCTCTGTTCCTATTTAAAACAGGATCTGACAAATTAAATGGTAAAAAAAAAAAAGGTAAAAAATTGCACAAAACTATCTAGATGGCCTAAAGCATTAAACCCTAAAAGACTTAATTAAGGAAAAAAAAAGGCACTGCTATTAGTTGTATCTACTGTACTACCCATAGGTACAAGTGACTGGAAGCTTAGAAGTTTATATAGTTACTAATTACATTGAGAGCATACATCCCCATAGGTCTATTGAGAAGAATCAGACGATGTTTAAAAACCCTATTTCTGATATTCTCAGTGTGCTATCCAAGGTGGAGTTTAAAAGGCGCTAGAATTAGAGAACAAACTACTTAATTCTAACAGGAGCCTAAGAAAAGGCATCTAACCTCTGAAGCAGGTTATGGCACTAGTTAGCTTAATGTCCCATAACTGGCATTTGCTCCAGGAAACTGTGTGCGGTCTGGAGGCTGCCCTAATGTACTCCGATGTAGAAGTAATGAAATAGATCTGGCTGTCAGCCTTAGCCATGCAAGTCTTCTGTCCCTGGTTAAACATTCAGCAGGTCTTATGCAAATGCGTGCTGATGCTTCTCAGTTGTTCTCCTGCGGCACTCCTGTAGCCTAAAAGGAAAGAGGAGAGGTTGTTGCTTTAAGGAAAGAAACTGTCCACTGCCTATTTCATAGTCTTGTTGCGGACCTTTGTTCTCACAGGAGCTCCTTAAAATGCTTGGAGTGTATGTTTTCAGTGCTCCTTGCCAGAGTTTTGTAGAAGGCACTGTGTGCCTGATAAAGTCATCCTGTCTCTTGGCTCTTGGTATGAGTAAGCTCATGGCAGAAGGGACTGCTGAGGAGTGCTTCTTCCTTCCAGCTGTCTTGTCTCCCTGATAGCCTGCTCTACTTCATTTTGACAGAAAATGCTTGAATGTCCAGTTTGGAAGACAGGCTGCAAAGAGATAACTGCCTCCCCCTGCAAAATTCCTGGCAGAAGAAACTGGTGTGCTGTGACACCCAAGACAAAATCAGTTTTCTGTCAGTGAACTTTCCTATCAGTATTCTCATGGTTTGTACTTGAACTATGCAGTTACTCCCATGGGCAAGTCCTTTGACACACATACTATTTTTTAAATTAAACCTATATAATTTATTGTATATTTCCTGGAGAGTTAGTTAATCAAGACTTCATCGTGGCCAGAGGCCAGAAATCACAAGGGATTTAGATGTGTCTTTAACCTATAAAATAATTAAAACAAAGAAGAAGAACTGAATGTGCTTTTGTTCAGCTGATCTTCTCACTCATAAAAGATACTCAAATATACTTTACATTACTCTCTTGGTATTTATAACGTATAGATCTCTGCATCCCTATGTCTTTCTGTAATCTGTAAGCAGAAGAAAGTTTGCTTTTCCAGTCTGTTTTCCAGAAACCAAGTCAAAGAGACCAGAAGGTTTTTGTAGCATGAAGTCATTTTAGGCAGCTGAATGGTCCAGACTTGCTACTACCTTCTTCTTTAATGGAATTCCATTTAGAGGAATTCATGAAAGAGACCCAATCATTAAGGTTTAGCTCTTTCCTGTAAGCCAGATCCACTGCCCCATAAATGGTGAAAACACTGCTAGGTGGTTACAGATCAGAGTAGGGAAACACTCCAAGCCAAAATATCTAATCTCATTTACTATCTTATGTACCTAAATATTCAATAAAGACTTAAAACAAAAAGACAGCAAACAAACACTGAATCCTTGCATTAATTTTGTTCAGAATTCTTCCACGTTAATTACCCTTTAAAATCTGAACTATAAATTCAAATTTATTTCTCAAGGACTTTTCAAACTTGGGAAGGCCAAAATTTGTGTTTAATCTGTTTGGTAATGTGACAGGCTTCAGAGAAATAATTTACATGGTGCTTGGCAACTATATAAAACTTTAAATTGATCTGACTAAGGACTCACTATAGGAAACTCCTGAGCACTGAATTTCTGTCCTCAAGGAAAATGAAAATGTTCAGTATCAAACAAAACTAAATAGTTTGAACATCTGTGGCTGAACATCCAGAATCAGTCTTTTCTCCACAGGTAAGTAGCTATTTTTCCCAATGCATGGAACAGTGCTGAAACCCTATTAACCTCTCCCACATGTTCCAGCTTGGTTGCTCCAAAAATGGTCTTAAGATTTCGTTCCTATTCAAACAAAATCTCATGCCATTGCCCAAGAATGCAGACAACAGACAACCGGCCTACTCTTACTCTCAGAGCAAGCCTTACTCTGTGAATATTGTGATTCTGAAGAACTGAATTGATTAAAGAAGTATTTACAGTAGGCGAGAAGGTTTAAAACCTCTTGAAATGTGATCCTGTTTGGCAGGACAGTTAAGGCAGGAAACGTCACACCTGACTAATGCTGACCAAAACAATGTAGCAACCTCACACTTTCCATTGACTAGGTTTTATTTACTATCATTTGCTGCCTGAAGTTGCTCAACTAGTAGCAGATGTCTCATTAATCCTTTCTGCTCAGAAGGAGAGGAAGGGTACTCAACAGGGAATTCCACATAAGGGACGTGCAACTCGACCAATCAAACAGTACTTGGAAACAGGTTTTATCTGATCCTAGAGGGGATGGCCCAGGAAGGGCAGAGGTGCTGACCCTTCTGCCTGTCCCGGGGCAGTCACTGCAGCCTGTGCAAGCAGCAGGGCAGCCCCTTGCGCCCGTCCCCACAGGGCTGAGATCCCGGGGCCGAGTGAGGAACACCTCATCTCGTACTTACACAGACAGTCCTTTCTCCAAACTGGCTGTAGAAGGTCATTGTGACTTTGTGCTTGTGCCCAGTCCTCTGATCAAAGGTGTTACAGGTGTTGAAGGGCGGGCTGTACAAATGCAGGCTGACAGCAGGCTCTGTGTGGCTTATGTTCTCCACACGGTGCAGGCCAATGGAGTCTACCTCAGCAAAGGCACAAAATGGCAAAAAGAAGGTGTGTTAGCAGGAAGACCCAATGAGATCTTAATTGCCTGGAAAAAGACTTTTTATACTGTAACTCATGAGCAAATAGGCATGGCCACACTTCTATGGGCAACAAGTAACTCAGTACAGGGAATTTAACAACTGTTCTCTAGCACAGATTCCTAAATACGCTGGTAATTCAAAATGCATTATTGCCTTCCACAGTTCGTGTAATTTCTAGATTATCTGCCACAGGATAAAGGCCAACAGAAATCCCAAGAAAATTAAGAAAGACCATACCGTAAGTATTTTTCTAGCTCTCAGTCCCAAAAGGCTTCAAGCTCATTTCCTTTCCTAGGAGAGCTGTTGCTATACATGCTTCAGAAGAAGGAAGGGGGCAAAAGCTTTTGTGTTGCTAATTCTTTACAAGTAACAAGGATATCAGTCACATTAAAAGCCAGCTACAAGCATTTGGGGCATGGACTTATGGGCAGAGACATTGGTGTCTTCTACTGCCGGCATCTGTTTCCTAATTAATCCTTCCAGTTCATTGGTTTGGAGAAAACTTTTTTCATTTGATTTCTCTTTCCTATACGGTGACTAATCAACAGTGACCGACACTCTTCCAATCATGACTGAATAGTAAACATAATCAAGATATTACATGAAAATGTAAGGCATGAAGAATCACATCTGTGAAACAAACCATGTCCATTCTACACTTAAATGGAGGTTTTGAGTTACTTAAGAGAGACCTTGAATTTAATTTATGACCCTGCTGTAAAAACAACTCAGGCCTTTGTACTTGAATTTGTTATATAATACCTGGATATGTATTGTGCAACATAGCCATGGTACCCTGAGAGTCATGAGTACACTCTTAACTCTGATTGGAAGCCCTAAGTGTTGTTAACATACTTTATCTAGATAGAGGACGTAGGAGCTGGGGGGAAAGTCCTACATCTTTGCTCATCTAACGGGGAACTCAAATAAACACAGTTTAGTGGGTTCTAACTCTTACATACAAGAGCAACCAAGAAGCATGCAGTAGAATCGTGAAAGTACTTGCTATTGATGCAGTTATGGCAATCAACACACTGTCAGTGTTGTCCTTCTGCTTGTCTAATGTGTTAGTTTTAAACCAAAACATCTGTTATGAAACATGGCAGAGATCCAAACAGCCTCAGAGAACTGGATACCAAATTTGTTTTAAACAACTGAGGAAGCTTTGGGTAAGATGCACACAGTCTGCAATTGTTTGCATTGGAAAGGACTGCACATGTAGGAATATCTGACTGAGATGGAGAACCCATGTCCCTGGCATGAGAGCATCAGCAGATGTGTCAAGCCACTTCTGGCATTTCCTGCCCTATCAATTTTGTGTTTTCATTTTGCATGGCAAAGCTTCAACGTAGGGCTGCAGAACACCAGACTTTCTCCCCAGTGCCCTTACTCTGGCTAAGTTCATAACCCAACATGAGGCTCCCTCTAGCTGGGAAGTTCTCAAGGGCAGCCCCACAAGGTGTTCTCCAGTGTTCACCCATGACATATAAAGCAGATGACCTGCCTGTCTGCTGCTTCACCTTTGTTCTGTTGAACTCAGAGTGGTCCAGCACAATGTGCAGTGCCATGGCACCAGCACACGTTACACCCAGATGGCAACTCCAGGATGGTCTCCAGCAAAGCAAGAAGTGGTAATAGTTACAGATACAGGTGATGATGTCTTGGATTTAGGTACTTAAAGAGCCTTACTGATGGAATCTTAGTTATTCTCAACACTGTGCATTTTTTTTTTGTAGATAGGGAATTTCAGTTTTGCTCACACTGCACGTCAGCACTACAGTCTTTTGTTTATTGGACAAGAAGTGACACTGTCACAGGTTTCTGTTCCTGGCTGGTCAATTTATTTCATAGACAGCTTTTTCATTTTCAACATGACTGAGTAAAAGGATTACTTTTTTGGGGACCAAAAAAAAAGAAAAAAAGCAAGGTGATCAAGCTATCTAAACTTTGCTTCTCTTATTTCTTAAAAAATGTGATTCAAGTTTATGTTTACAAGCAATTTCACATAATCATCAGGGGCACAACACTAAAGGCTGCTTGGGCTAGAGGAGATATCTAGTATATTAAATTATCAAGCAATTGTTACAATGTTTTAAGAGTGATTGAAAAGCACTTTTTTGTTGTGGTTGTTTATTTTACTGTATCTAAATACAGGCTTGTGCAGAGTCTGAAGAGTCACATTCTTAAACTGTGTATAAAACCACAGGTATTATACTGTTAAATGCAGGAGACTAAAAAGCAGATGAACTCTTCTGTTAGGAATAAGACTCATAGACAGATAGTTGTCAAAACAAGCTTAATATCTTACCATTAATGTAGGCACATTGATTTTCCCTCAAAACTCGTTCTGATTTCTTGGTCATTTCACCATTTCCTTTTTTCTCAGGCCACTCAAACAGTGTCTCCTTTAGATTTCCCTGGAGGATCTTCATAAAGCAGTGTGAGTCAGTGTGATCATGGATACTGCTATATATGTAAAAAGAATAACCAAACTCAGTGTGATACGCATATTTAATTTCAGTGCTAGACAGACAATGTAGCACATTGTATGGGGACAAACCTTAGAATGAAATTCCATTCCACAAGGGAATTTAATTAATTGGACATTAAGGGGTGTCTACTTAAACTGCTGCTATGGAAATATATTGAGATAAGTTCACATACAGCAGGATTTGGAGAAGAGTCAGATACTGGTCAGCCTATGACTTTGATATGGAGAAATACAAAGAAAGTCTGAGAAAGGAGTAGGGCTGAAAATTTCTTCAGAATGCAAAAACTGTTCTGGGCCAAGAAACAAAACAAAGCTTTTACCGTGATCCCAGGCAGAGGCTGGTATAAACTTGCAAGTATATCTGATCTTTGCAAATCCACCATGCTCGTTCCCAAAACATGAAGAAATGAGCTAATTCTGCTTAATTTCTATAGCCCTTTTACTGCTGGGATTCACATGCATTGTTGAAAAAAAGTGCTGTACTACTCACTCCAACAGTACTGAATGCAACCAGCTATACTAATCTGTTTTTTCACTGGCATTTTCATGTTAAAACCCAACAGAATCTTGTAGGATTTGTTTGCTTTCTTGATCTCTCTTCTTGCTCTGAAGCGTGTTTTATTTGCCCCATTTAGAGATTACATATGGGTTAGATATTTAGTTTAGTATTGGTTTATTTTTCTTTAAGTACAGGACTAAATGTTATAGAAGTAAATGGGATTAGGACAAAGGGAGAGCTCTCCACTCACTGGGGCAAAGGAGAAGAGGGAATTTGACCCTCCGAAGTACCGTACTAATGAGTTTGAATAAAAAACTTGGTACTTGTGCATAACTGTTTTTATTCAATAAACATTAGGATTTCTTGCAAACTGAGATGCTGAGAGAGCAGAGCTTGCTTCAGGGACAGAACACTTCACAAATGCCACATTGTCACAGTCCTTCCAAAAAACATGAGAAAATCTGACCTTCTTCTTGTAGGAAGTAAAAACAACTTATCTCAGTCTAGCTGTAACAAATGCCCATCCAACTTGAACACAGTTTAACATAAATTACAGGCTGTGTAGGAATAGCCTAGAAGGAGTAGAGGTGGTGAGCTCAGATCCTATATTGCTCTGAGTATCATGGTATGACATCCCCAAAAGAATACTGTACATGATCAATTGCTACAAACAAAAAAAAACCTGCTCCAACATATCCTTAGGTTTTCTATTTAGGTGTGAGAATATACAGTCCAAAACCTGCATATTTTGCTATTGCATTTTTTGCTTTAGCCCACACTTTGTGAAAGACCCTCCAAGAGACAGATCCTGCCCTGACATTGTGTAGGACAACACAACCAGGTGTACAGTCTATGCACATGACTCAGGAGGTCACATCAGCATTATGATCCATTCTGAGGGAAGAGATGGGATGCATGAACCTGGAGAGAGCCAAGCAGTTCTGGAAAGGGGCTTCCTCCTCACTATCTGCAATCCTAATCCAAATATACTTTTCTTATATTGCTACAAAGGCAGATTTAAACACCCTGAGAGAACGAAGACTATTTAAACTGCACCTAGTCCTGCTTCTGAGGTCGGGTGTTATATGGATCTGTTGTATGGGACACGTTGAACAGGGTCATATCAATCACTGTATCTCTGGGGCTAAAAACTTTCTCTGGCAGTAGAGAAGCTCAGCTTTTGTAGAAAAACAAAGCATTTTTGAAAGAGTGCTTTACAAATGGCCATGGAGTACAAACTTGCAAAAAACCCAGCAGATATTCAGGACTGCTGTACTAATAGGAGCTCTGCACTACTTACTTTCCGGACGCCGTCTGATAGCTCCCATAGGACTGGTTTTGTTTTCCTGTATTTTGTATGACAGTGAAAGATACAGGGAATTTATACGTTTGCTAAAATCATAGTTTTTGAATACAAACCTGCCATGACCTTCACCCCAGCACAAGATCATCAAGTTGAACTTTCCATTTCCATTGTCCACAAGATTTCTTGTATACCTGAAATACAAAGTGTTTGCTCTTTACTGAACTAATATGTCTATAAAAAAATATACAAACATGTTTATGAAAGAAGGTTGTGGCATACAAGAACTCTTTTTCTTCTGTTTTCTTGAAATCCAAGTTTTACTTAGAAAAAATTAAATTGTATTTATAAACTTGGCTTTTTTTGGTACGATTTATTTTTCTGGGAAGGAAAAGGAATATCTAATATTTTGGAATACTATTTCTTTTGAATTACATAGATGATTGGAGTTTGGGAACTGTGAGTCAGACTAGAGTGGTAGACAGGATCAAATCAAAATGTTTATTGAATGAAGTCACTTCAGCAGCTGGCTTATAATTAGGAACAGAGGACTGCAATGAAACAAGAAAAATACATAGTTACATTCTTCTGCAGTTCCTTTTCTGATATTCTTGGCTTTCCTTCTCTTACACAGAACTCATTTGTACAAAGCCGAAATAACAAAGAATGAAGATGCCAGACTTCCTGTACGTGGTCCTCCCACTTTGTTCCTGAAAGTTCCATGTCTTGTGTTGTAGCATTTTTGTGTGGATAAAGCACCTGCGAGGGACGTTTTGCTAGCATCTACTTCTTAACAAAGTTTATTAGAGCAAAAGTTCTTTTAAAATAACATCTTATGTTTGTTTCCTTTTACTCTCCTATAAGCTTCCCCTGAACTGCTGATCCTTTTGTTCTATTGAGAAGTTCACTAGAGAAGGGATTTGGATTTTGCTTCATTGCTTCCCATAGCGTGACCCTTCTGATCTGGGTCTGATGCTGTGGTACAAGCAGCTCAGTGGGAGACCTTCAGATTTAATTATAGCAGTAGTCATGAGTATTTGCACTTTGCCAAGTAAAGAAAATATTTATGCCTACCATGGTACACGTCACTCTCACCTGAAAAATGCAAGCAAGGGCACACAGAAAGTGCATTGATGTCAGTTGAATACTTTCAAATTAGTATCCCCATAAGTCCACTCTATTTTACTCAAGATAGGATGCTCATAAAGAACTACTTTCAAAGGAAACGTGTATATCTATACACTGCCTCTCACTGCATCCACAACCTGTACATATATTATGGAGACATATTTTTTCTATGATGTCAGGAAACAAGTGCTGGCATTTGACAGAACTTCTCAAGTGCTGTTGTTTCTGTACAGGTCTGGCTGGACAAAAATAAATTTATAAATAACAAATAATAAATAAATATATAAATAAAAGATTGCCTTGCATACTTCCAATGTTAACACACTTTGTTTTCCTGATTCTTAGTTTCCTGTGTTCTGTTAAAAATGTCATGATTTGTTCCAAATGGAAGATAGTCACAGAGAGATGAAAGGAGGCTAAAAATGTCGAGCTAGAATGATGCTTTCACAGTGGCACCGTTAAAAGGAAGTTTTGGAGTTTGGGGTGTTTGAGTGGGGTTTTGTTTGCTTGTTTGTTTGTTTGTTTTTTAAAGAAGACACTCGAATAGAATGTGTTTATCTTGAAATTTAAGACAGCGAAGCCAACAGCGGCAGAGATCAATCAGTTACCGGCAGAGCAAGAGTGAGTTAAAACAGGTATTTAACGGGTATTTTCCTTCCAGGCGGTGAGCAGCAGAAAGCCTCGATCTGCACTACGCCGGAGCACGGCGCAGCTCCCGGCCCGCCGATGCGGTGGGGCAGGCAGACGGGCACCTGCTTCGGCACAGACACCCGAGCTCGCCCTGCGCGGGGCTCCTTCTGCGCGCCCGCGCAAACCCGCGCCGCCGGCGTGCTTCTCCCGGGCTCTTTCTCCCAACTTTGTTTACGTGTTTTTTCGCTTATTTCGGTGTCCCCGGCACGCCGCTGCGTCTCCCCGGGCCATCGCGGCGGCCGGAGCGGGAGCGGCGGGGAGGGCCGGGTGCGGGGCCGCTCCCG
>WBNO01019819.1:6035-26568 GCA_013400575.1 Peucedramus taeniatus | reverse complement strand
ATAGGAACAGAACCCACAGCCCCATTTCCAGCCTGAGACAGGATCTCACCTTTCAGGAAAATCATTTTGAGATGTTTGAGTGCAGTTTTTAAATCCCACCAAACCCCACAATCAGCCTCCCGCACTGGGAATCTTCAAGGTGCTCCAAACCCAGAAATCACCAGGATTCATCTTCTCTCAGCTCCTAAAATCAGAGGGAGGAAACAGAAAATCCAGGTCGTTCCAGCTGCCCCATCCAGGCGTGGATTTTGCACAACCTCTCTGTGTCACAAAGTCCAAATTCCTGGGGTTTTATCACATTTTGCCCCATTTAAAAGGATTTTCTGGAGAAAAAATGAGGATTTTTCACATGGGACAAAGCAGCTCTGCCTGGTTTTCCTTATCACCGGGTTTGTATCCAAAGGAAAAACCAAAAATTGATTTTTTGGTGGAATCGAGGCTGGGAAAAGTGACAAACTACAGAAAAAATCGGGGATTCTGAATTCCCTGCTCCCATTTTCTCACTGATCACCCAAATTGTGGTTCCTGGGCACAGCTGAAGGATTCCTGATCCTTCATCCCACGAGGCCACAATTCTGGGTTTTTGTCCTTAATTCCAGAAGTCAGGATCTCAAATTGCTGCCAGGGCTCAACCCAAAACCTTGTACCAAAATTTGTACCAGTGAAGGTGAACTGATTCTTAAATTACTTTTTAATATATATATTTATTTATTTTATTTTATTTTTTCTATTTTCTAGCATTGTTTTGTCATTTATTTGTATGTCACAGAATTGATGTGAACTGAGTTAGGAATTAATTTAATTTTAATTTTTAATTTTAATTTTAATTTTAATTTTAATTTTAATTTTAATTTTAATTTTAATTTTTTAATTTTAATTTTAATTTTAATTTTTTATTTTTATTTTTATTTTAATTTGAGTGAATTTTATTATTAAATCCCTCTCCACAACTCCCTGGAAGGGAGGATGGATCCAGCTGGGAGTTGGGCTCTTCTCCCAAGGAATAAGGGACAGAATGAGAGGAAATGGCAAAAAAAACCCCAAAAGCTTCCTGAGCTGACATTTTGGGGTTATTTTCACACTGGAACACTTAAAAAAAACCAATTTGTTGTGTGGCTTTAATCCAGTTTAGAGCCAAGGTGCTGCATTTTTGTGGCAGTAAAACCACCTCAATTCCCCCCAAAATCTGCCTCTGAAGCTCCAAAAAAGCAAAATTAAAAGTCTAAAAGTAGCAAGAGCTGATGAGTGAAGGGAACATTAAAAAAATCCATCATCAGGACCTGTGCAGAGCTGAGGAGGCGGAAGCAGAAAAGCCTGGAAATGTTAAAAAGGTGCCAGGAAAGCCCAGAAATGGGCTCTGATTGCTGCTAATGAGCCAAGGGGATTGTTAATTAAAAATAAACCATTTTAAAAAGGCTTGATGGCAGATCAAGGAAGTCACTTGGAAGGTTTCTGCCTCGAGAGAGGTCAGAGAAAAACAAATTATTTGTGAGGTGTGGGCACAAGGAACTCGAGTTAAATACAGAGCAAGAGCTCAGCAAAACCTTTGGGTTTCCAGGCTCTCACAGAACACCCAAAAATTATTTTCTGTCAGGACATCCAAGCCAAAATACCTGGAAATGTCACTCAGGAGGCTCCAAATCCCCAGATTTTGGTACGATTTCATCAAGAACTGCAGGGTTTTATCTGCAGGCAAAACTCTTGAGATATCCAAAAATTTCTGGCTCTTGTTGCTTCAGTTTCCAGGTTTTCAAGCCCTGAGCTTCAACCAATCTCCGTTTCCAGCCCCTTGGTAAGAATTTTAAATTTTGGGATCTCCAGTTTGGAGTCAGAGAGGCCAAAAAGTTTCACAGTGAGCCAAAAAAAAAAAAAAAAAAAAAAAAAAAAAAAAAAAAAAGGGAAATCCTGGGAGTTTCACCCTGTTTTGAGCAGCTTTGAGCAGCAGAGGAGCTGCCAAGGTTTATTCACATTTCTGGAGGTGCTGGGAGTCAGGAAAAAAAAAAAACAACAGCTCTTCAGTCATGGACTGATTTGGGGTTTGTTTGTGGGATTTCACACCTGTGGAATGCAAAGGTGAAAGCAAGAAGAGATCAGGGTCTGATTCAGATCCAAAATGGACTGAAAACAAAATATCTGTAGGATGGAATTCCCACTCCTGGGTCGATGTGGTTTCTACTGACCACAGGGGGTCTGAGAGATGATTTTGAGGGGATTCCACCAAACCTTAGAACTGCAAGTTCCACCCATGATGGAATTATGGAATTTTTTAGGTGGGAAGGACCTCAAAGCCCATCCAGGGCCACCCCATCCATGGCAGGGACACCTCCCACTGTCCCAGGCTGCTCCAGCCCCATTTCCAGCCTGGCCTTGGGCATTGCAGGGATGCAGGGGCAGCCCCAGCTGCTCTGGCAATCCCAGCCCAGCCAGGAATTCCCCATTCCCAAATTCCCACCCCAATCCCCCTTCCCAGGGAATTCCCTCCATTCCCAGCTCTCCCAGCCTGGCATTGGATCCATCCCCACCCCGACTCCGCTCTAGGAAGGAATTTTGGGATCCGGGGGCTTCACTGGGAATCTCGGCACTCCAGGAAGGGTCTCCCTTCCCTTCTCCATCCCCAACTTCCAGAAAAATCCCTCGGGATGGATTCTGAGCCCCCTTGATCCCAGAATCCCGGAATGGTTTGGGTGGGAAGGGACCTTCAATCCCATCCCATTCCAACCCCAGCATCCCAGGCTGCTCCAACCTTTCCTTGGGCATTGCAGGGATGCAGGGGCAGCCCCAGCTGCTCTGGCAATCCCAGCCCAGCCAGCAATTCCCAATTGCCAAGATCCCTGGATCCATGGCTGCCCTCTGGCACTGGGAGCCATTCCCTGGGTCCTGTCCCTGCAGGCCTTGTCCCCAGTCCCTCTGCAGCTCTCCTGGAGCCCCTTCAGGCCCTGCAATGTGCTGGAAGCTCTCCCTGGATCCTTCCCTTCTCCAGGGGAACATTCCCAGCTCTCCCAGCCTGGCTCCAGAGGGGCTCCAGCCCTGCAGCAGCTCCATGGATTCCTCTGGGCTCTCTCCAGCAGCTCCAGGTGCTGCTGCTGTTGGATCCAGCCCTGGATCAGAATTCCAGCTCTGTCAGTCTCTTTTTCCTTTTGCTTCCACCCCTGCCCAGTTCTCCCAGCCAAGAGCGTTTCCACATCCATCCCCAGCTCTCCACTCTTGGGAGTTGCTCCCTCCTGCATAAAACAAACCAAGTTTTCCCAGAAATTCCTCATCTTGGAGAACAGAATCCTGTAAAAAATCCTTGAGTGACCTCAGCAGTTCAATCTTCTCCTATTCACAGGAAATTTTCAACTTTCCAGGGCAGGAATTGTATCTTTATTTGGATTCCACCGAGCTGAGGATACAGGTGGAGGATAAATATTCATCTTATTTCCCAGCTGGAAAAAGGAATTATTTGTTTTCCGTGGGCAGGGGCTCGCTCGCGTTTGTTTCAGATATTAATGTTTGAAAAGAATCTCCTGTTTTGCAATCAATTCTTGAGCCCTGAGCTTCCAAAACCTCCACCCGTGAGACCCCACACGTGGGCCAGGGAAGTCAGACCTCACATGGAAATAGGAAAAGGGATTTTAAAAGCACCAGGGGGAAGTTGAATGTCCTGGACTCAACAAATCATCAATTTCTGGCCTTTCCTCCCTCAGCTTTTCTACTGTTCCCTCTCTCCCTTCCCAGACTATGGATCAAATTCCATACCAAAATTCAAATTCCATACTCAAAATTCAAATTCCTAACCGGAAATTCAAGTTCCTTCCCAAAACATCTGGATTGTGCTGCCCTTTCCTGCGTCCTGAAGCGTGGAACATCTGGCTGAGGTCGAAGGCACAATTGTGGCTGGATTGTATTTTTAATATTTACGTTCCGTTTCCCGGATTTTTTTGGGGAATTCTGGTTTTATTGGCAGGGAAGAGTGTCTGGATGAGAGCAGAGTCCCACCTTAAGTCAGTCAGGTCAAACTGAGCTTCACAGAGGATTCAAAGCTTTTTGAAGAACCTCAGATTCCGATGTTTTGGGGATTTTAATCCTTTTGGAGAACCTCAGGTTCTGAGGAAGATTTGAGTCTTTTTGGAGAACCTCAAATTCTGATGGTTTGAGGATTTGAGTCTTTGGAGAGCCTCAAATTCCGATTTGAGATTTTGAGTCTTTTTGAAGAACCTCAAGTTTTGGTATGAGGATTTGAATCTTTTCAGAGAACCCCAAATTCTGATGGTTTTGAGCATTTGAATCTTTTTGGAGAACCTCAGATTCTGATGTTTTGAGGATTTAAAGTTTTTTGGAGAACTTCAAACTCTGATTTGAGGATTTGAGTCTTTTGGCAGAACTTCAAATTCTGATGGTTTGAGGATTTGAGTCTTTTTGGAGAACATGAAATTCTGATTTAGATATTTAAGTTTTTGGGAGAACCTGACAGTCTTTTGTTTTGAGGATTTGAGTCTTTTTGGAGAACCTCAAATTTCCATGGTTTAAGGACTTCAATCTTTTTGGAGAACCTCAAATTCTGGTTTGAGGATTGGAGTCTTTGTGGAGAACCTCAGATTCTGATGTTTTGAGGATTTAAAGTTTTCTGGAGAACCTCAAACTCCGATTTGAGGATTTGAGTTTTTTTGGAGAACATTAAATTGTGATGGTTTAAGGACTTCAGTCTTTGGAGAACCCCAATTTCTCATGGTTTGAGATTCTGAGTCTTTTTGGAGGATGCCAAATTCTGATTTGGGATTCTGAATCTTTTTGGAGAACCTCAGATTCTGATGAAGATGAGAGTCTTGCCTGGGACCCCAAATCTGGACACTTGTTAGGATTTGAGTCTTGCTGGGAGACCTCAAATCCCGAATTTCCTCCTCCCCAACTGCTCCAGGCTCCTGTTGGTGCTGGATTTAGGGAAAGCTGGATCTGATGGTGGGGTCTTCTCCAGAACCCCGCCCAGCCAGGCTGAGTCTTTCCTATTTTCTCTCACATTAGAGAAAAACAGTGAGTTGTTACTTAGATTGGATATTCACAGAAAACTTATTCGTGGAAAGGGCTGGGACAGGGCAGTAGAGTCCCCATCCCTGGGGAGTTCCAAAGCCAGGATGTGGCACTTGGGGACATTCATCAGTGGTGGCCTTGGCACTGCTGGGAACGGTTGGATGATCTCAGAGGGCTTTTCCAACCTGAACAATTCCGTGATTCCATTAATCCTCCAGCCACCGGCAAAGCGTGAAATGAGACACAAACCCAACAGCCTTTGAAGAGGATACAGATTTATTCCACTTTAAAAAAACCAACCCAAACCCCACCCTAAACCCAACCAGCCACCCCAAAAGCGGTCGGGCTCCTTCCCTTCTCCAGCCTCTGCTAAAAAATAGGTGCTCTGATCTCTACACAAACATTAAAACCCAACTAAGCAGCAGCCCCAGCCTGGAGGGGGGGCTGGCTTTAATTAATTTTGGCTAACAAGGCCCTTCTGCCTGGACCTTTTGCTGCCACTCCCGCGGCTCCGGAAAGATTCCAAACGCACTGATCACGCCGGGAAGTTAAAAAAATGCCCCTGACAGCAACAAACAACCCATGGCTGATGTGTTGGGAGTGAAAAGTACGTGGTAAAAAAAAAGAGGAGTGCCCAAATCCCCCAAATATTCCCATGGGAATTGGGGATAACATGCAAGGTCCTGGAGAGGAAGTGACCCAGAGGATGAACAGAACGTTACACCTGGGAGCAGCTCTGTGTCAGCTCTGCTCAGTCCCTGGATCCTACAGTCCCTGGATCCAGCAATCCCTTGATCCTACAATCCCTGGATCCAGCAATCCCTGGATCCTACAATCCCTGGATCCAGCAATCCCTGGACCCTCCAATCCCTTGATCCTACAATCCCTAGATCCTACAATCCCTGGATAAAACAATTCCTGCATCCTACAATCCCTGGATCAAACAATCCCTGGATCCCGCAATCCCTGGATCCTACAATCCCTGGATCCAGCAATCCCTGGATAAAACAATTCCTGCATCCTACAATCCCTGGATCAAACAATTCCTGGATCCAGCAATCCCTAGATCCCACAATCCCTGGATCCTACAATCCCTGGATCCAGCAATCTCTGGGTCCTACAATCCCTGGATAAAACAATCCCTGGATCCCGCAATCCCTGGATCCAGCAATCCCTGGATCAAATAATCCTTGGATCCTGCAATCCCTGTATCCAGCAATCCCCGGATCCAGCAATCCCTGGATAAAACAATTCCTGCATCCTACAATCCCTGGATCAAACAATCCCTGGATCCCGCAATCCCTGGATCCTACAATCCCTGGATCCAGCAATCCCTGGATAAAACAATTCCTGCATCCTACAATCCCTGGATCAAACAATCCCTGGATCCCGCAATCCCTGGATCCTACAATCCCTGGATCCAGCAATCCCTGGATAAAACAATTCCTGCATCCTACAATCCCTGGATCAAACAATTCCTGGATCCAGCAATCCCTAGATCCCACAATCCCTGGATCCTACAATCCCTGGATCCAGCAATCTCTGGGTCCTACAATCCCTGGATAAAACAATCCCTGGATCCCGCAATCCCTGGATCCAGCAATCCCTGGATCAAATAATCCTTGGATCCTGCAATCCCTGTATCCAGCAATCCCCGGATCCAGCAATCCCTGGATAAAACAATTCCTGCATCCTACAATCCCTGGATCAAACAATCCCTGGGTCCTACAATCCCCAGATCCAGCAATCCCTGGGTCCTACAATCCCTGGATCCTACAATCCCTGGGTCCAGCAATCCCTGGCCAAAACAATCCCTAGATACAGCAATCCCTGGATAAAACAATCCCTGGATCCAGCAATCCCTGGATAAAACAATTTCTGCATCCTACAATCCCTGGATCCCGCAATCCCTGGATAAAACAATCCCTGGATCCCACAATCCCTGGATCCAGCAATCCCTGGGTCCTACAATCCCTGGATCAAACAATCCCTGGATCCCACAATCCCTGGATCCAGCAATCCCTGGATCCCACAATCCCTGGATAAAACACCCATGGACCTTGAGTTGCAGCTCCTGCCTTTCCCCGCCGTGTCTGATCTTTGAAGAACCTCACCAGTTACTCCCTGTTCCTAAAATCCTTCATCCCAAATTTCTGTTGGCTTCCCCACCTCCCCAATCCCAGCTGAAGCTCCGTGTGAAGAGCCTGGAATATGAAAATCAGGGATAAAGGTTTTGCCTCTCTCTGGGTCCTGGAACAACACCTGACCTACACCAGGTCAGCCTCCCCATCTGCAAAATCCCTGGAAAAATCCCATGGCACTCGAAATTCAGCTTTTTCAGGCTCAGGAAAAATGGAAACTGGGAAAAAGAATCCTTCAGAATGTTGGGATGGAGCTGCAGGTCCTGGCAGCACCACACTGGCTCTGCGTGGGATGGAATTCCCTCTTCCCACACCGGGATTTGGGGGTTGGGACTAAACCAGTGCTCCCAGCACATCATGTCCTTTCCCTTTTCCCACTCTGCCTCCCAGCAAGGATGCAGCCATGGAAAGCTGGGAAGGGGATTATCCCGAGCAGCTGATAAAAATCAGCAGTAAAAATAGAGGGGAGAAGTTTTGGAAAGGTGACCTTGGCTCAGGGAATGCCTGGGAGGGAGGTGCTGCCTTTCCATCACTTTGGGATTTTTTTCCCATCTTTTTTCCTTTGCTGTTAAACCCCCTTCATCCCTCCTGGATGCCTCAACTGTCCCAGCTGAGCAGGGACAGCAGCAGCACCACGGGAACAAGCTGCTGCTCCAGGAAAACTGCAGGGAAGCTGCAGGAAAATCAGCCAGGGGTGACAGTGAGGGACAGGGAGCCTGTGCCAGGCTGGCACAAAAGCCAGGAGGAAGCTGATCCCAAGGGATAGGAGGAGAACTGGGAAAGGGAGAGGAAACCCAGCCCTCTGAGGATCCACTGGGCAGACTGGGAGCTCCAGCTGGGGTTGTATCCCAGCACAGGGATCAGGGATTCCCACTGGAATGGGGCTCAGCCATCAGCTCCAGACACTGGGACAATTAAAGGACAGCACCAAACTGGCTCAGGGTCCAGCTGATCCAAGGCAACAGCACGAAAAGATGGGCTCCCAACAAAGCTCTGGATCAGCTTCTCCTTAAAAAGCGTTATTCCAATGGAGAAAAAAAAAGAAAAAAAAAATCAGAAGGAAAAACTGGAAGCAAAAGGGATCACCTTAAAAAATGCCAACTGGCAAAAAAATGCCCGGATTGTTCCTCCATGATCCGTTCCCCAAGTTCCCAGCGGAGGCTCCCCCTTTCCCCAGGAGCTTGGCACAGCCAACACCTCCCCTGTTATAAAAACACCCCCTGGGAGGGGCTCCCTGCTGCTCTGCTCTGGAAAACAACAAAAAGGTCCCTGCGGAAAATCCCTGGATTCACTCCTGCTTGGGCCTGCTCCGGCAGCGCGCCAGGAGGGGCCCGAGGCTGTTCCACACCTCGGTGTACATCAGGGTGCCCACGAAGACAAAGGCGGTGCCCAGCCAGTGCCAGCCCGTGAAGGGGTTCTGGAAGTAGAGGATGGAGAAGATGAGGCTGACGAACTTGCGGAGCGTCACCACCAGGGTGACGGTGAGGGACGTGCACTCCGTGGTCAGGATGAAGACGCCGCGGATGCAGACGTACCTGGGAGCGGGAGGTAAGGGACAGCAGGGATGGAGGTCGGGGATTCCCTTTGGGAATGGGGCAGCCTGATGTGGATGGGGGAAATTTGGTGGAATGGGATGCTACGAACTCAGGGACATCCCAAATCTCCCAGTTCCCCCACTGCGTTGGAAAGGGTGACAATCCCTGCCAAGGGGAGATCCAGACTCCTCCACTTCCAAGGAGCAGAAGTCCCAGAATCCCAGAACAAACCAGGTTGGAAAAGACCTTTAAGATCATTGAGTCCAACCTGGAGCAGAAGTCCCAGAATCCCAGAACAAACCAGGTTGGAAAAGACCTTTAAGATCATTGAGTCCAACCTGAAGCAGAAGTTCCAGAATCCCAGAACAAACCAGGTTGGAAAAGACCTTTAAGATCATTGAGTCCAACCTGAAGCAGAAGTTCCCTTTCCCCGTATTTTTGGAGTTGCACCAACAGCAGCTCCTGAGGGCAGGGAAGACTCCAAGGATTTTAAGGGATAGCAGGGATAAAGACTGGGGATTCCCTTTGGGAATGGGGAGGAGAAGGGAGATGGACAGCCTGGTGTGGATGGGGGAAATTCCCTCCTGGGATCAGCTGGGTTGGAACTGGACACATCAAACTCAGGGACATCCCCATTCTCCCAGTTCCCCCACTGCCTTGGCAAAGGGTGACAATCCCTGCCAAGGGGAGATCCAGACTCCTCCATTTCCAAGGAGCAGAAGTCCCAGAATCCCAGAACAAACTAGGTTGGAAAAGACCTTGAAGATCATTGAGTCCAACCTAAAGCAGAAGTTCCCTTCCCCCATATTTTTGGAGTTGCACCACCAGCAGCTCCTGAGGCAGGGAAGACTCCACGGATTTAGGAAGCCAGCCCCAGTCCTGCTGTGCCATCCCAGAGGGATCAAGGACAAAGGATACTGGGTGATGACGTTCATGAGGAGGTAGAACCACATGATTGGCAGGGTCAGGCCGATCACCGGCACCTGGAACAGCTCTGCAGGGAAAAAGGATGGGATGAGGTCACTGCTGGAGGAGCCTCTCTCCTGACCATGGCCCAGGACTCCCTGCAGCCTTACACTGCCCCTCTGCTTGCAAATCCAGAGGGAAGAATGGAAAATAAGGAAAAATATTAGGAGAAAAGCTCTGTCTTGCTCTCGTGCTGGAGGAATCCACTCTGTTCCCACAGCAAATCCTGGGGAGCACCAGCAAAAAAAAAAAAAATCCCAGCAGGTCCATGTTTACATCCCTTATTGAGGATTAGGTCCTGCTACTCCCATTTCTAAGCTACCATGTTCCTTTTCCCAGGGATCACTCTTGGATTTGGCTGGTGTGTGGGAATTAGTAAGAAACTTGGGCTTTAATCATGGAATCATGGAATGGTTCCTTAAATTCCACCCCCTTTCATGGGCAGGGACACCTCCCACTGTCCCAGGCTGCTCCCAGCCTGGCCTTGGACATTGCAGGGATCCAGGGGCAGCCCCAGCTGCTCTGGGAATTCCATCCCAGCCAGGAATTCCTTCCTGCAAATTCCTCAAAAATCCAAGAGGCTTGGAACACCCCAAGATGCCAGCATGCACAACTGCAGGAAGGGAACTTCCCAGAGGATTTTCCAGAGGATGGACAGGCCCAAGAGCTCACCAGACTGGTTGAAGAGCACGGCGTGCTGGTAAATGTTGGGAGCCAGGAGCAGGAATCCAGGGAGCGGCAACGCGTGCTGGGGGGAGAAACAAATCCATGGTGGGATCAGGGGATGGGAATCCACCCCAATTCCCTGCTGGAAAGCAGCTGGATCAGAGCAGGCTCCTCACTGCTCCATCCTGGCAGTGTGGGATCCTTTTTGTGCCCAGTCCAGGAGAGGAAGGGACCTCGGAGCAGGGACTCACATTGTAGAACAGGGCCTCCTTGGAGTGCTTCCCAAATTTCTTGTACAGTGTCTCCTGGAAAATCCCCATCCTGGCAGACATCAGCAGGGCGAAGGTGAGGGCAGCAATACCTGGAAGGGAAGCACAGCCCTGCAGCCTCAACTCATCAAATTCAGCTTTCAGGGGAAAAAAAACCCAAAACAAACCGCCCAGGCTTGACAAGAAAACTGATAACGATTCTGGGGTTTGATTACAGGTCTCCAAGAGATCCCTTAAAAAGATCAGGGATGCAGTTTGTGCCACTACTGATAATAATCAATCCCACATTTGCCAAAGAGGCACCAACAGACCCAGGGTGGAGGTAGAAAACCACACTTTAAAGCCTCATCTGGGAAATCTTGTGCTGAAGGAACACCTGGAGCAGCCCCAGCCCCTCTCCCTCTCTGCTCCAGGGCTGCTTTTGCCATGAGAATTCCAAGAATCCTGCCAGTATCCCAGAAATGTGGCCCTCACTTACCCAGCAACCACCAGAGGAAAGCCTGGGGTCCATCCTCTTGATTTAAGCTGGAGTCAGATGCCTGAAGGGAGACACAAGAGTCACAAAAAGCCACCAGGCCCCTGCAGCAGCCACAGGCTTCCCATTCTGCTCCAGGGAATGCTGAGATTCCAGCAAAAACCTGGCAGAGTCTGATCAAATCAGGATTTTTCCTGAAAGGAACAGCCTGGTTTGATGAGACTGAACTCTTTTAACCACAAAAATAATCAATGCTGCTTTTCAAGCCCTCAAAGCCAGCCCACATCCCATTCCCAGGTTCCTGTGCTCCCATCCCCTTCCTGTGTCCCCATTACCAAGTTCCTGTGTCCCCATCCCATTCCCTGGTTCCTGTGTCCCCATTCCCAGGTTTCTGTGTCCCCATTACCAAGTTCCTGTGTCCCCATCCCATTCCCTGGTTCCTGTGTCCCCATTCCCAGGTTCCTGTGTCCCCATCCCACTTCCAGGTTCCTGTGCTCCAATCCCATTCCCAGGTTCCTGTGTCCCCATCCCACTCCCAGGTTTCTGTCTCCCCATCCCATTCCTGGGTTCCTGTATTCCCATCCCATTCCCAGGTTCCTGTGTCCCCATCCCATTCCTGGGTTCCTGTATTCCCATCCCATTCCCAGGTTCCTGTATTCCCACTCCCAGGTTCCTGTGTCCCCATCCCATTCCCAGGTTCCTGTGTCCCCACTCTCAAATTCCTGTGTCTCCATCCCATTCCCAGATTCCTGTGTCCCCATCCCATTCCCAGATTCCTTTGTCCCCATCCCTTTTCCAGGTTCCTGTGTTCCCATCCCCTTCCTGTGTCCCCATTCCCAGGTTCCTGTGTCCCCATCCCATTCCCATGTTCCTGTGTCCCCACTCCCAAATTCCTGTGTTCCCATCCCATTCCCAGATTCCTGTGTCCCCATCCCTTTTCCAGGTTCCTGTGTTCCCATCCCCTTCCTGTGTCCCTATTCCCAGGTTCCTGTGTCCCCATTTCCAGGTTCCTGTGCTCCCATTCCCAGATTTCTGTGTCCCCATTCCCAGGTTTCTGTATCCCCATCCCAGAGGTGACTGTGTAGGACGGAATAAGACCCTGGCCAAGCCCATCAGGAGCTAAAACCAGACCTAAAACCAGGCTTGTGGTCAAGAAAAGGAGGACATCAGGCTGAGGGCACAACTCCAGCTGCACTCGCCTCAGCTCTCTCCCCATGCTCCAGGGAAAATCAGATTTATTCACCTTTGCCACAACTGCCAACTTTACCCCCAAACTCCAGCCCTGCTGGGAGCTGATCTGGATTAACAGAGCCAAGGCTGCAGAGGCCAGCCCTCCCTCAGCCATTCTGAGGGTAAAAAGCTCTGAAATGATGGGGAATTTGGAGCTCTGACAGCTCCCTTCCGTTTCCAACCCCTCCGAGCTGGATTAAGTGCAGCCAATTTTCACTTTGTGCCATTTTTGTGTCATCAGCTGACAGGGTCAGGCCGTGGGTGCTGACCCAGGAAAAGCTCTGAGTGTGTTCCACATGGATTTGCTTCCCTCTCTCCTGCTCTCCAAGCACAGGCACTTTATTTAAGGGTCAGGCTAGATGGCAACAGGAAAAATCCAGCCTGAAAGGCAATAATCTCCCGTGGGATGGAAAGAGGGAAGATTTCTGATGGCTTTTTGTTTAGGATTCACCTGCTCCTGCCTGCCACACAAGGCAAGGAAAAGCAGCTTCTTTCTGTTACCTCTGAGGCCAAAAAAAAAGAGGTTTATTCCCAGCAAAAAGCAGTGTGAACAGGTGAAGAAACACCTGTAATTAAATGAAATCCCACAGGAAAATAAAACCAGGAGGAAAAACTTTTGGGGAGCAGATGTAGAGGTCAGAGACACCTCATGTCTCCACAAAAAATCAGGCAAAGGGAATTGCTGAGGTTCCTTGTCCCTTGCCATCCTTACCACTTGCTTTGCAGACATGAAGGTGCAGGTGAAGATGCCCAGGGACACCAGGGCTATGGAGGTGTACTTTGACACGCTGTACCTGCACAGGGGACAAGGGACACGTCACCAACCCCGCCTGCCTCGCGTCCATCCCCTGCTTCCCTGCATTCCTGCTCCAATCTGGGATAACATTCCCACTTCCTAACCCTGGCAGGGCCAGCTGACTGCAGCTCAGCACCTGAAGAAGCTTTTCTCCCAGCATTTATCCCAACACTTCTCCCAGTTTATCCCACAGCTCCAGTCTTCACTTTGTGCAGGCACAGCTCAGCTCCCAAATCACAGCTCAGCCCAAAATCACAGCTCCAATCACAGCTCAGCTCCCAAATCTGGGATAACATTCCCACCTCCTAACCCTGGCAGGCCCAGCTGACTGCAGCTCAGCACCTGAAGGAGCTTTTCTCCCAACATTTATCCCAACACTGCTCCCAGTTTATCCCACAGCTCCAGCCTTGACTTCGTGCAGGCACAGCTCAGCGTTATCAGCGTGTTATTAATGTGTTATCAGCGTGTTATTAATGTGTTTTCAGCATGTTATTAATGTGTTATCAGCGTGTTATTAATGTGTTATCAGCACGTTATTAATGTGTTATCAGTGTGTTATTAATGTGTTATCAGCACTGCTGGAGCCACAGCCCCCAGCAGAAGGGAGGCACTGAGCTCCCCCCCAGCCACAGCATCCCCCAGGAGCACTTCCAGAAGAGCCAGGAGTGAACAGAGAGGTTGCAGCTGTGGAAAATCTCTTCCCAGCCCGTAATTCCAGCCAAGAAAGGAGGGAGAGGTGGAAATGCAGGAGATATTCCAGCCTCCATTCCATGCTCTCTGTCCCAGTTTCCCATCATTAAAATCAGAATATTTAACAGGAGAAGTGATGGCACAAAACACCCAGCTGGATTTAGTTGTGCAGAGCGTTCCCTAAAGAGATGAAGTTTGTGATTTACCTTTTCTTCAGGATGATGATCCCTAGAGCCATGCTTGCTATGAGAGAACCCTGGGGAGGAAAAACAAAAAAAAAAAAAGGAAGAGAAAACCAAAGCAGGAGGTCAGCAGGCCAAATTCCCAAGACTAGGATGCTCATCCCAAAGGGACACTGCAAACTCAGTGTGGTGGATGCCAAAGCACCAAGAGAAACTCCAGGTTTGAAGCAGGAAAACTGAGAGGGAGAAGGAACAGCTTCCTTAGGGTTGGATATAGGGAAAATATCCCCGCCCTGAAAGGGTTGTCCAGCCCTGGAGTCCCCATCCCTGGAGGGATTTCCAAGCCCTGTGCATGTGGCACTTGGGGACATGGGGCAGTGGTGGCCTGGCAAGGTTGGACTCCATGAGTTCCATGAGTATAAAGTTCTTTTCCTGCCTCAATGATTCCATGACTCTGAGTCCCTTCATCCCGGAAAAGGAGAGAAGCTGAGCTGGGTGCCTTGGGAACAAGGATTGAATCTCCTGGCCAGGGGATCTCCTCTTTTTTTCAGTGTGGGTTTGGCCACCTTTCAAAATGTGGCCAAATCCCACTGGTTTAACTGGGACCAGGAGCCCAGCTCCAGGGATTGATTGCAGGAGCAGAACCACCCCTCACAGTTCATGTGGGACAGGTCTCCTTCAGTATGGGCTGGTTTTGAACCTCTCCTGATTCCCAGTATTCCACTCCCAGGATGTGCTGTGGGAAAAGAGCTGCCATCAGGAGATTTTCTAATTCCCAGCAGCTGGGGCTCCATTTCCTTGAGTTTTAAGAGATCTTTTAGCCTGGCAGTCATCCACACTAAAGTGAAGATGCAGTTTAATGGGATTTTTTCCCAAGGCAAAGACCTGTGCAGGTGGAATTAGGCCAAATCCCAAATCCACGCTCTCTGACCTGTGATGTTCCCAGAACATGAATATTTTGCTGGCAGGGAAAGCTGGATCCCTTTGGCCAGCCAGAGTCTGGGATTTGTTTTGTCACTGCCACTTCCCCCTCAGCTCTGGAATCCCAAGCCTGCCTGAGCCTGTTTCCCTGCCTGTCCATTAAGCAGGAATTCAACGATCAACGCCATAAAGCGAAACCTTTGGAGCTGAGCTTTGGAGCGAGGCTGCTCTGCCACCAGCTGGAATTCAGGATTTCCACAGGGGTTTGGTGCTCTCAGGACACATGGAGCAGGGGTAGTTCCAGCAGAAATGATGGAATGGGAGCCCCAGGAGGAGGAGGAGGAGGAGGAGGAGGCTGGGGCTCACCGAGCGGAAGATCATGTGCAGCGGCATCGCGATGTTCAGGTTCAGGGCGTAGTTATTGACCACGCTGACGGTGAAGAACATGGCCACCATGATGAAATAGTTCCTGGAACATGATAAAATGCCTGGGAGATGTGCAGGAACCTGCCTGAGATGCTGAGAGACCCCTCAGGAATGCACGGGGAGGTCTGGAGCAGAGCAGAGCTCCCGGGTCTGTCACCAAGCTCGTCCCCAGTGGAGAAATTGTCAAAGTCATGCAAAGTGAATTTGGGTGATTTTCCAGGAAAACTCTCCCTTCCCACTCCCACTCCACCAAATCCCAGAGACAAAAAGCTCTTGAAGCACAGCCAACTCTTCCCTGTGCAAAATTCTGCCTTGTTGCCATGACAGGGAAGGATCTGATGGCAAATTCCCATTAAAAATTCCTGATAAACGAGTGCGGATTTTATCCGGCCTCGCAGCTTCCCAATGTGGCTCTGCAGATGCTGCAGGATGGATGGGATTTGCACAGGAGAGGTGGAAAAGCTGTTTTACAAAAACCTTTTTGGAGCTAACAGAGATCCAGGCAATTCCTGCTTGGGAAAACCTTGGGACTGTACCTGATGGGGATGGCCGGGCGCTTCCTCCCGAAGTTGGCCTCGAAGATGAAACCTTCCACGGCAATGAACAGGAACTGGGAGAAGGTCACGATGTTCCCACATCCTGGGAACTGCCTGCAGGCAGGGAGAGACAAGCATCAGAGCCATTCCAGGGAGAACTAACTCTGGGATCCAAAAAGTGGAGGCAGCAGAGTGAGAATCCCATCCCTTTCCCCAGAATGAGAATCCTATCTCTTTTCCCACAATCCTATCCATTTTCCCAGAATCCTATCCATTTTCTCAGAATCTTATCCCTTTTCCCAGAATGAGAATCCTATCCCTTTTCCCAGAATCCCATCCTTTTTCCCAGAATGAGAATCCTATCCCTTTTCCCAGAATCCCATCCTTTTTCCCAGAATGAGAACCCTATCCCTCTTCTCAGAATCCCATCCTTTTTCCCAGAATGAGAACCCTATCCCTTTTCCCAGAATCCCATCCCTTTCCCCAGAATGAGAATCTTATCTCTTTTCCCAAAATCCTATCCATTTTCTCAGAATCTTATCCCTTTTCCCAGAATCCCATCCTTTTTCCCAGAATTCCATCCTTTTTCCCAGAATGAGAATCCTATCTCTTTTCCCAAAATCCTATCAATTTTCTCAGAATCTTATCCCTTTTCCCAGAATGAGAATCCCATCCTTTTTCCCAGAATCCCATCCTTTTTCCCAGAACCCCATCCTTTTTCCCAGAACCCCATCCATTTTCCCAAAATCCCATCCCTCTTCCCACAATCCCATCCCTTTTCCCAAAAGGAGACCCACCCTGGAGAGGCTTTACTCAGGGTTTATTCACCTGAGCTTGTGCAAACACCTGCAGGGCATTTCCTCCAACATTTCCCAAGTGGAACTGGGCACTCAGTGAAAGAAAAAACTGCTGGATCTCCCTCTTTCCCATGGGAAGTGGCTTTAGGAGGACTCTGTCCTTTCCTAAAAGCTGCTGGGTTTGTTAGAGGTTGGGTAACCTGAGGTCATCTGCCTTTCCAGGAGGAGAAGGCAGCTGGAAATTCAATATTCCTCACTGCTGCTGCAGGAGGGAAGTGCCAAGGTCAGGTCTGTGCTGGCAGAGTGTCCCTGCTTCAGATTTGCTCAGTTTCCTCTAAAAAAGCTTCAGCTCCCCTGGGATTTCTAGATGCCAAAAAAAAAACCCCTTGGTTGTGGGTTCTAGAAGGGACTAAAACTCCTCCCAGGAGCCTAAAAAAGTCCTGGCCGAAATCCCACGTGACATCCACGGATCTTTTGAATGTGACACCAACTCCACCTTCCAAGCTTCAAAATCCACAAAATTTCATCTGAGCTCAAAAGGGACCCCCTTAGTCCCTTTTTGTCCCCACCAGGAGTGCAGAGATGCCACCACCTCCGAGCAAACCAAGTGTTTATCCTGTGGGAACAGCAATTCCACACCAGGGAATTCAAACAAACCCCTCCCTAAGAGCTCCCAGGGAGCAGGGAAGGATTTCCTGGGAAGCAGAAGCTGAGGAGGCCCTGACAGGGCAGATAGTGAGAAAGCTCATGGGAGATGGATGGATTTAGGGAATCTTTCCCTTTATTTTTTTTTTTTTTCTGGTGCAAGACAGAAAGTGAGGCCAAGCATTCCTGCTCCTCGTGGAACACGCTGTCCCTGGATGCAGTTTTGCAGGATTCAAGCTGGGAATTGCCCTGGAAAACAGGAATTTCTGGGCTGTCTCCTCCAAATTCTCCTCTGTCACCCCACAGAGCTCTCAGGAGCAGCAGGCACCTGGGGAATGCAGGGCTGAGCCAGCAGCACCTGGAAAAATCCCATTTTCCCTGCTTTTTCCAGGGATGGGCACCACCCTGAGCCACTTCCCTCTGCCCACCTGCCAATTCCCATGTTCTTCCCAGAAGAAAAATTATCCATAAAACTTCGTTATCCATAAAACTTCAACCCTGAGGCTGCAAAGACCAAAAGTTCCTGGGAGAAGAGACTTTGAAGCAGAGCCAGAAGCTCCAGGATTGCAAATCTTATCTCCAACGTTTCACCTCCAGAGGGGATCAGAAGGAGCTGGAAACCTGGGATAACCCAAGGCTGGACTTTGCCTGATCACAGAGCCCTGGACACGACCCCACTTTATCAGCAGTGCTGGCACTCAGGGTTTTGTGCTGGCTGATAAGACACAGCTAAGAAAGGGCTCCTTCTTTGGCTCATAATCCTCGCTCAGATCCACCTAAAAAATGAGATAAATCTGGGGCTGTCAACCCAAAATCTGCTTCAGCTGCTGACAACCAAAAAGAGTCCTCCCAGCAAGAAGTTTCTCTGCTCCCTCTCCTGCTTCACCACAAGGTAAGAGAGAAAATCTGATTTTTGGCCTTGATTTATGTCACTTCCACAGCAACTTGAGCCCCTTAAATCAAGAAATTTGAGAGCTCTGCCTCCACAGCCCAGCAGGAATATTTCTCTTCTCTCCTCTGCAGCCACTCTCCACATATTTAAAGTTTTTTGTCTGCCCTCAGGTATTACCAGATTAAACACTTCTCATTCCTTGGCTTTCCTTATAAATCCTGAGCAAATTTCTTCCCAACCACCTTTGCTACTCCTCACCAGCCTGGTCACTGCCTTTTCCTGGGATCCTGCTCCAGGATTTTGCTTGTTATGGGAATATTCATCTGCAGGAGGAACTTTTCCTTCCAAAACCCAACAAAATAATTGGTGTTATCCCAATTTTGGGAGTAGAGGTGAGCAGTAAAAGGCACAGGAATTGAGGTGTTTGGAATGGAGTGATTTTTAAAGTGGACGAAAGGAGGTTTTGTGTGAAAAGCAGCTTTTCCTTGATGTCTGCAATTGGACTTGTGGAATTTGCTCCTCTGGGCTTCAGTCACCTTTGAATTCAGTCTTTGAACAGGGCCAAATGTTCTGGTTTAAGGTTTGCTTGGAGGACACGAGTGGCAAAAAAAAAAGCCAAACCCAAAGGGTTTTTTTGCTTCCAAAGGGTTCATTCCTCTTCTGTCACTCAGGCAGGAAAGGCAGAGATTGGAATAATCCCTGAGAGGAAAAAACTCACACAAGGTCTCTTCCTCCAGGAACTGCTTCTTGATTTATCCAGGGATTGTGCACCTGAATCCCAGTTTGGAGCAAATATCCCAACTGCTGGATTTTGCAGTCCCTTTTCCCCTCAAAAATCTGGGATATCAGTGGGCTGGGAGGGATTTAAGGGCTGGTTTTGGAAGCTGGAGTGCACTGAGGGCTCAGGGGGTGCAGCCCACACTGATTTACTGGGATTTTACACACCAAACCAGCTCAGGAATCACTTTTTCCCAGTCAGGCCTTCCCAGCTTTCTGATCAGCCTTTTCCCAAACCTTTCAGCCTTCTTCCATGAGGGTGAGATCCCCAAAAACATCAGGGTGAGGAAGGTGAGATCCCCAAAAACATCAGGGTGAGGAAGGTGAGATCCCCAAAAACATAAGGGTGAGGAAGATGATCCCCAAAAACATCAGGGGGAAGAAGGTGATCCCCAAAACCAGCAGGGTGAGGAAGGTGAGATCCCCAAAGACATCAGGGTGAGGAAGGAAGGTGATCCCCAAAAACATCAGGGGGAAGAAGGTGATCCCCAAAACCAGCAGGGTGAGGAAGGTGAGACCCCCAAATGCATGAGAGGGACAAAGATGAGATCCCCAAAAACATCACAGTGAGATGGCAGAAAACATGAGGGTGAGGAAGGTGAGATCCCCAAAAACATAAGGGTGAGGAAGATGATCCCCAAAAACATCAGGGTGAAGAAGATGATCCCCAAAAACAACAGGGTGACGATCCCCAAAAACATAAGGGTGAGGAAGTGAGGAAGGTGAGACCCCCAAATGCATGAGAGTGACAAAGATGAGATCCCCAAAAACATGAGGGTGAGGAAGTGAGATCTCCAAAAACATCAGGGTGAGGAAAGAAGGTGAGATCCCAGAAAACATGAGGGTGAAGAAGGTGAGATCCCCAAAAACATGAGGGTGAGGAAGTGAGATCTCCAAAAACATCAGGGTGAGGAAAGAAGGTGAGATCCCCCAAAAGATCAGCCTCCAGTCCGGGAATTCAAGGGGACTCGGTGACTTTGCAGCGAGTGACGATTCCAGGAGGAAAACACTCCAAGATTCCAAGCTCGCATTCCCAGGTGGCAAACACTGCCTGCTGTCCCCAGGGCCAGCTCCTGTCCTGTCCCTGGGATTTCATCCTGGCTGGGATGGGGACACCGCTCCTTGTCCTGTGGACAGGGGACACCCCCGTGCCCGGACAGGTCACTGCCACGGCCCCCACCCAGGGGACAACCCCAAAACCCCCCAAACCCCCAAATCCAGCGGGGACACAAGGCGCTGATCCAGGTCTGGGCTCCCCGATGAGGGGCACCAAGGCCTGAGGGGCAAAACCCCCTCAGAGCCCCCACACCCCAAACCCCCTAAAGCCACCCCGGCACCGCTGCTGCTGCTGCATCCCCTCACGCTCCCTGAGGCCTCACCCCGATCCCAGCGGAATGGGCTCCCCTGAGCCTTTATCCCCCCTCAGATCCTCTCCGCGGCCCCGCACCTGGCCAGCAGCTCCAGGAACACCACGTTGCTGCAGCAGCCGCCGAACACCAGCCCCACCGCCACGGCCGGGTGCATGGTGTCGCTCCGGGCAACGAGGCGGCGTCCCGGGCCGCGGCCGCATCCCGATCCCGGG
>WBNO01019817.1:0-13400 GCA_013400575.1 Peucedramus taeniatus | reverse complement strand
GGAACCAAAGGGAAAAGAAAAAAATCCCGCGTATTCCCTAGACACCTTTAGCCGTTATGCACAAAAGGACATTACAGAGGTCTGGTATGGCTTTTTACCCCCATCTACCTTGCCTATGGGGTTGCTACCCATAGTAGGTGTACCTTAGTGGTGAGTACAGAGGCCAACTCAGTCGTGCCCTCCAGTCTCTTTTGTATTAAAACATGGTTGAGGAATTATAGAGGTCTGGCATGGCCATTTTGCCCCTATCTCAACATGCCTATGGGGTTGCTACTCGCAGCAGGGCTGTGGAGTCTTCTTGGTAGCGAACAAAGGGGTCAACCTGGTCTTGCCCTCCTTACTTTGTCTTATTTTCTTAAGGATGCCACTCCACTACTTTTTACAGTCCCTTGTGTACTTCCTCTCAACAGCTGCTTGTAATTCTCCCCCATTAAAACAGCTCTTGAGCTGGCTGGTGGAAGCTTGACTCTACTTTTTGGGTGTCTTCTTGTTTTTCTGGTTGTCTCTCGGTCTCTGCTTGGGAGTCAATCTCGTCTCACCTGGCCTGGATGTTATTGTCCATTCTTTGGGTTCTTCCACAGGGACATTGACTCTGTTGGCATGAGTCCATCCCCGCTCTGCAGTTCACACAGCCGATTCGGTGGTGAGCAGTACCTGGAAGGGATTTTCCCACTGAGGAGTTAGAGGCTGATCTCTCCATGATTTGATCATCACCCAATTCTCGGGATTAATATTATGGATTCTGAAATCCAGGGTGGTAGTTTGAGGAATTGCCCCTTCATGTCTTAGCCCTTCTAAGGTTTGTGCTATAGACGTAACATATCTTTTGGCATTGGCTTTCCCTTACTCATAGGTGGCAGCCTTCTGGGGTGAGGTTAGGAAGGGTAACCCAAACATCATTTCATAGGGTGACACTCCCAAATCTGACTGGGGTTGGGTTCTAATTCTTAATAAGGCTAAAGGGAGACATTTTATACGTGACATCTGGGTTTCAATTGTTAGCTTAACTAGAGCTCTTTTAAGAGTTTGATTCATCCTCTCCACCTGACCGTAACTCTATGGATGCCATGGAGTGTATAATTCCCATTTTACTCCCAGGGCTTGAACAACTTTCTGCAATATCTTCGATGTGAAATGAGTTCCCTGGTCTGAATCAATCCTCTTAACCATCCCAAATAGGGGAATGATTGATTCTAGGAGTTTTTTGCTCACAACATTGACAGTGGCTTTCACAGTGGGTACTGCCTCAACCCCGTGAGTCAAGTGATCTACTATCACTAGCAAAAACTTCCACCATTGTACCTAGGGAAGCTCAGTAAAGTCTACTTGGATGTTTTAAAAGGGCCTTAAGGCTAGTTTACGCCCTCCCCTGGGTGTTTTCCTCATGACATATCACACACTGTTCAGTCACCTGCTTAGCTATCCTGAAAATTCCTATGCAGCCCCAGTCNTGTACCCCAATGTGTTGTCCCATGTATGCCTTCCAGCATTTTCTTGGCAAAGGGTTTATTCAACATTTGCCTCTCATCTGCTAATCTCCACCTCCCTTCACTATATTTCTTGTCTCCTATTTTGCGGAGTTCTTCTTCTGTCCCACTAAACACCGGGACTTCTTGCATTTCTCTCATGGGACTTAATGCCATCATTAGTTTTTCTGTCCCTAATTCAGCTTCATTTTCAGCTTCCAAATCTGCTAAATTGTTCCCTCTCACTTCTTGAATCACCCATTCTTTATGTCCTTTAACATATACCACTGCTATTTCCTTTGGTAATTGTAAGGTTTCTAACATTTCTAAAACACGTTTTTCGTGAATCAGTTCTTTTCCCTTTGAATTCAATACCCTCCTCTCTTCCCAAATTTTTCCAAAGGTATGCACTACTCCAGAAGTGTATTTTGAGTCTGTATATGTTGTTCCCCCGTTCTGTGCTAATATTTCTAGAGCTTGTTTTAGGGCATATAGCTCACATGCTTGGGCTGACCAGTTAGAAGGTAACTTTCCCTTTTCTATGGCTACTAACCCTTCATCCACTATTGCATACATCGATACCCGGTGCCTTTGGATTACTCGTGAAGATCCATCGATGTACAATCATTTCCCTCCTTGGAATGGTTGATCCGTTAGGTCCTCTCTTACTCTAGTTTGATGGTTTATAACTTCCAGGTAAATATGTATTAATTCCTCACCTGGTTCTCCATATAAAAACTGGGCAGGGTTGTATTGGTTACTCACGATTAGCTCTAAATCACTATTTATTAAGATGGCTTCAGACTTCAGCACTCGGGAATCAGTGAGCCATTTCTCAGCCTTTTGGTTTAGGATACTTCTAACTGAGTGTGGGATATATATTTTCAATTTTCCCCCAAAGGTTAATTTTTTGCTTTCCTCTACGAGTACGGCGGTAGCTGCGACCACCTGAATGCAGGTTGGCCCTCCCTGGCTGAGAGGATCTAGCAGTTTTGATGAATAGGCCACTGGTTTCCTGGATCCTCCCCAGTTCTGGGTTAATACTCCATGTGCTACCCCTTTTTCTATATCTACAAGCAGATAGAAGGGTTTGTCTAAGGCAGGAAGACTCAGTGCCAGTGCACTGACTAATTTTTGCTTTAAAGCTTCAAACTTTTGCTCATCATCATCTTCCCACCTAATCTCTTCTTCTACTAACTTTGTATACAAGAACCTGATAGCCTGCCTATGTCCTTCAATCCATAGCCTACAATATCCCAACAGGCCTAGAAACCTTCTAACTTCCCTCTTAGTTTTTGGCCGTGGGAGTGAGGCTATCCCCGCAATTCTCTCAGGGTTCAGTCGCCGGGGGCCTTGACAAATCACATGTCCTAGGTATTTTACTTCACACTCTACAAATTGGAGTTTCCCTTTTGATACTCAAAGTTTTTGGTCCCCCTGAAAATTTAACAATGCTATGGTGGATTCCAGAACTTGTTTTTCTTCCCATCCTGAGAGTAGTAAATCATCTACATACTGGATGAGTTTTATCTCAGGTTTGATGGAGAAGAGTTGTAGTACATCTTCCAAGGCTTGACCGAAGAGGTTTGGGGATTCGGAAAACCCTTGGGGTAACCTAGTCCACCGAAGCTGTTGCTTCGTCCTGGAATTGGGGTCCTCCCATTCAAAGGCAAATATATCCCTACTTTTCCCTGCCAGTGGGCATGCCCAAAAAGCATCTTTTAGGTTTACTACACTAAACCACTGGTGTGCTGGGGAGATATTACTCTGAAGTGTATAGGGGTTAGGCACTACTTGATTCACTGTTCTTTTGTTCACTTCCCTTAAATCTTGGACAAGCCTGTAAGTCCCATCTGACTTCTTTACTGGTAATATGGGTGTATTATGGGGGAACATACATGTTCCACTTGGGGTCACCAATTGTCACCCCCATCCCGGGAGGCAACACAAAAACGACACGGAGCAGATCTGGTGGTAGCAAACTGAAAAAAACTTTTTATTAAAACATCTGACTCCATATTTATATCTTTCTAAAATCCCAGTGTCATTGGAGGGTTACAGTGCCACCTCCTCAATGTCACTGGGCAACCTAACTGTCTGTCAGGTTGCTCGTCCTCCATAAAGGAATGCAAAACAATAAGTTATTTACCTAAAGTGCATGAGAAAGTTTGTGCAGAGAATGCAAACATCAGAAGGCTTAGTAAAACTTGAGAAAATCAGGGCAACACATACATGGTTCTAAGGTCCCATCCTCAAGTAGGTCCTGGATCATCAGCTGCAGTCCTCGTCTCCCTTCCAGGGAGAGTGGATACTGTTGTACCTGAACTGGATGGTTCTCATTAACTATCTTTATTACTATAGGTTTCATGTTCAATTTACCTCGATTTTTCAGTTTTGCCCACACCATCACATGGATTTTCTCCTCATCCTCTTCCCTTAATTGGTGAAGCTTAACCACCATTTTCCCTTCCTCTGGGAGTGCTCCAATGTCTAACTGCTCCTGTAAATCCCATCTTAATAAATTGCACCCTGCTTCTGGAACTAATAGAACATCCCCAATTCCTATTTTATTTGCCCCTTCAAACTTTACTTCCTTTATAACTGAGACTTTGAATCCTTCCTGTTTTGCACCTGCTACTTGCTTGGTATCTGGACCCTTTTTGCACCCCTTTGGGATTCTACAAACACAAGTTCTTTCAGCCCCTGTGTCTACTAGGAATTCAAATTCTTCCTCTTGGGGACCTATTTTTAAAGTTATCAAGGGCTCCTGATGGTATTCTGTCCCCAGGAGGTAAAGCTCCTAACATCCCTAGTCTTCTGTTTCCCTTTTTTGCTCAGTCTCATAGACCCTCAGGTCCTTTTCCCTCTGGGGTCAATTCTTTCTGATATGCCCATTCTCTTTACAGTAAAAGCAAACTGGTCTTGGGTTCCCCCGTCTCCCAAACTCTCCTTTTTGTATCGTGTCCCAGGGTGCTGCATCCTCCCTCTGTCTATCTTCCCACATTCAGAGTCCCCCTGCCTAACCTGGGTTATTCTTTACGTGCTGGTTTCCTTCCCTAATGGCAGTTGCCATTACCTTGGCTTTTGCCTTGGCCTTCTCTTTGTCCTTCTTTACGAACACCTTCTGTGTTTCCCTTAAAAGATCCTCTAACCTCCTTTCTTGCCAACCATCTAATTTTTCTAATTTTGTCCGTATATCTAGCCAAGCGTGAGTGATGAAATTTATCTTTAGTAAGATCAGTCTGGCCACTGTATCAGGGTCAACCCCTGAATATTGCCTCATATTTTACCTCAATCTTTCTGGCCACTCTGTTGGGGTTTCTTCCCTCTTGCTGCTCATTGAAATCCTTACAGGCATTTTGATTACGTGGAGCTGCCTCTTTGATGCCTCTTGCAATCAATGATCTATATTCCTCCATGTCTTGCCTCCCTCCCGTGCTGTTGTGGTCCCAATTGGGGCGCACTACGGGCATTTTCCAATCCCCAGGAAGTCCGTGCACATGCTCCCTTTCCCATATCCGTATCCCAGCTGCCTGGATCATCTGTCTTTCCTCTGGTGTGAACAACATAGTAATTTTTGATTGCATTTCCTCCCATGTATAAATATTTGGCCCCAGAAACTAGTCTAACTGCTCCGCTAATCCAATGGGGTCCTATAATTGTCCTTTTAATTCCTTTTTAAGCATTCTCACGTCAGAGGAACTGAGCGGTATGGTTACAAATCCAATTCCTCCCTGCACCCTCCCCAGTGGTACTCCCCTCAGGGGATGCAATCCCCATGCTTGGCTCCCATCCTCTGATCTGCTTTCCTCTCTTTGTGCTACTCTGTTTCTGGTGTTTTGGCTAGGCCCATCAGGTGGTAGGGGAGGTGTAGTTGGAGCTACTGGAGGTGGGGGGGGTAAAGTGGTCTAATGGGTTCCACTCTGTATGTTTTGTTACCTTAAACATGCTCACCTTTGAGGGTGAGGTTTCCCCTTCCCAGCAAGCAGCATAGTCACTCTCTTCCTGATTGGTTTCTTATCTCTTACACACATGCTTAATGCCTGGCATATCCATCCCTCATTTGATCCATATCTAAGCCAGTATACATGATCACTCCTAATTTCCTTTCCGGTTCATTCCATTACGCAGTACTGAACCATTTTGCTCTCGTCCTTATCTCTGGTGTTGGGGTCATATTTCCACCGGGCTAATTTCCTTCCCAGTAGACTATCTGGGGGTATGCCCACTGGTACCTCCTCAGTCTCTGCTTCTTCCCTTGGGGATTCGCTACTCACCCATAATCCCATCCTGACCCACAGATGACAGGTCTTCCCCTGACACAGCCTGCCTTCCCCAATCAGCTAACCACAAGCTCTCCCAGCAAGGCCCACCTTCCTAATAAGGGAAAAGGAAAAGACGGAAAAAAGAAACAAGATAGGAGGCAAGAGAAGAAAAGGGGGGAGAGAGAAAGGAAAAAGAAAAGGAAGAGAGAAAACTTTACCTCTCTTCCGAAAAGTAAACAAAAACTAGCCTACGATCCAGGGACCTCCATATCACCGGATTGGTTCCTGCCATTCCTCTCCTCCTCAGCTTGTTGCTCTGGTCCCACAGCCTTATGCCCGTGGGTATTACAGGGGAGCTGGTCCGCGGCCGGCCTGGTCCGCCCGTGGCTCGGTGAGTGGCGGCTCCACCCCACTCCCGGTGTGACAGCTGGTGGCTCCGCCTCGCTCCCTGCTTTGCAGCCAGTTCGGCCCGCCCTCAGCTCAGCAAGTGGCGGCTCCACCCCACTCCTGGTTTGGCGAGTGGTAGCTCTGCCGTGCTCCCAGCTCCGCGGCCAGCCCCCGGCTCGGTTAGAAACAGAAAAAGAAAGTAAAAAGAGAGAGAGAGAAAGAAGAAAAGAGAGAGGAAAAAAAACCCTTACTTTCTCCCTGGCAGGCTGGAACTAATAAAAAAACTCTGCCTGCAGTCCAGGAAACCCCGCTCTATTGAGTCCACCTTCCCCAATCCCTCACCGCCAGGATCCCGCACCCCGGTGCCCCTTGTTGCGCTAGGGCAACTGCCAAAATATCCCCCCTCCCCCTGTGGGCACCTGGTGCCGCTGCTCGCAGCCCGGTCCCCAGGTGCCCGCCGCCTCTGCTCTTGGTTTCCCAGCTCCCGCCGCCGCTGTGCTCGGCTTCCCCCGGTGCCCACCACCGCTGCGCTTGGCTGGTTTGGGAAACCACAGTGCTGGCTGCGCACTAGAGTCAGGCAGTGCCCCACATCGGCTCACCGACCCCCTTTGTGTGTGCTGGCTGGGGCCCCCGCCACAGGTTCCCATCCTGACACAAGTCCGCCGCTCGGGCCGGCACTGCTGCTGCTTGGCTTCGTGGTGCCTCCCTCAAAGCTGCCGCCGGCTGCTGCCGCTCGGCCGTCCCAAGAAACCACAGCGCCAGCCACGCACTAGAGCCAAGTGGTGCTCCATGTAGGCCCACCGACTCCCTTTGCGTGTTCTGGCTCGGTGCTGCAAACCCCTCACAAACCCTTCAATCTCACGTGTCCCGCCACCCACGGGGGGGATCGTTGCTTTCCTCTCTGTTAAAAATAGGTTAGAAACTGTTGTAAAATAGTTGGTAATTGTTAAGCATGTACTGTTGGGGGGTGGGGGGGGGGCTCACTCAGTCTTCCCTCTTTTGCTTCCCTCCGTTCCCAGCTGGTCTCCTTGCGGAGATCCGAAACCATGGTATAAGAGGTCCACACTCACTTCGGGGCTCCAAGCTGCTTGGGCTGCTGGCCCCATCTCAAACACACACACACACTCGTCCAATGGGCCCTCCCGCTGCCCGTGGATGGATGATACTTACCAGCTCCGCTGTGCCTCAAGTGTACCTCAGGCCTTTTCCCCTGGATACCGAGGCAAGGTCCCTCCATGGACAGGCGGCCGTCCCGTCCTTCGGGTGGCATGATTGTATCCCGGACAAGCCCCCAAGCTGTTAAAAAGGAGACCACGCTCCCGGTACTAAAATGATTTCATCATTTATTATAAGAAAAAGGCCTAAAGCAAGGGGGCCTGCAGGCAAGCAGGATCATTCCCATCGAAGATGCTGCAGCGCAGGCTCTGGGTCTTCTCAGCAGTGATGTAGCAATGTCCCCGATGTCCCAGATGGAGCGGCTGTCCTGGGTTGAAGTATATTCTATCACCATCATGAACTGTTGAAACCAGGTGAGGCAGTGTTCTCTGCCTCCCCCACTCTGGATTATCTTCTGTTAATGGCCCATCAATGCCTCACCCATGACTCACAGATAACTCCCGCCTGGACTATCTCCTCTTAATGGCCCATCAGGCCTTATGACCATCCCATTGTGACATACTCCGCCCAGAGGGGGGAACAAAGCACTCCAGCCTGGATATANAAGGTTTAGGGTGCTTGATTGGCCCATTACAGTTCTGTCCTCGTTGGTTCGTTTCGCTTGGGGGGTGGTGCACTTTAGTTAGGTGTAATATGGTACATGGAGTATCGTATTTGCTACAACTACCACTTTAAACGCCTTTTACCATAACCAAACTAACAGTACATGCTTAACAATTATCAACTATTTTACAACAGTTTCTAACCTATTTTTAACACTCTTCACCACACGTCTCACTGTTCCCTCCTACCATCCAATATCCTAAAACTTCAATGGACCAGGATGGGTCTAGTACAGTAATAGCATGAAGTTCGCTTTCCTATACCAGAAGTACGGAGTAATTATCTGGCCAAAAATAGTTAGGAGGATGTTACTCCCCCCCCACCCCTTCTTCTCTTTTCTTTATCCAGCCTCCTGTTGTCTCCAGGCTTCCAACCTGCGACCACAGGTGGCCCTGGGAGAGTCCGATAGATTCCGCCAAATTTTTGGAGAAAACCCCTAGTGACACAGGGGCGAGGTGTAAATCCCGGGCAGAGCCCCCATTTTGTGAGAAATGATACTCACTTCCAAAATTTAAAAGGTTTATTAAAAACTTATCAAAAATACAACAGAAGTCTGAATAGAAAAAATATTATGGCCACCCGGAGCAAAGGATTTTTACCACCATGTGGTCGTCCACACAATGGAAGTTTTGCCTTTTGATCCTTTAGCCCCTCCCAAAGTTCTGTCCATTGACTCCTTCTTCACTGTCCAGTGGTGGAGTTTACTTCCTTAAATCTTGATTGGTGGCCAGGTGCTGCCATAGTAACAAGCCAACCCCCCCAAATGTCCCAAACCCAGGCCACCCCCTGATAACAACGCAAGGGGGGGGTAAAACAGTACTATAAGTCTGTAAAACTTCTCTTAACATATATACATGATATTTGCCTTTTAATTGTGAGTCAACCATTGCATTACTCATCTATCACAAAAGTAAGGTAAAGGGACCTGTTGGAACCCTGGTTACTGAGAACTTTAGACTTTCTGTGCTGACAGGCACGGACCCCCAAGAGAACACCGCATTTGACCTGAGGCTGTGGAGAAGGCTTCCAAAATTGAATGATAGAACTGGGATAATGGGTGTGTAGTTTGAATAGAAATGTGTGATATCACATGGTGGAAAACTTGTAGCTTAAGGTTTTAGAATATAGTAATATATATAAAGCAAGATGGAGGTTTTAGGGCTGACGCTAGTCCTTCTTCACCTTCTTCTTCATGGGTTTGGGTGTTATTGTGTAATTGTATAAAAAAGTCCACATTGTGGGCCATGGGTGGTTGGTTATTGGGTTAAAAGTAAAAGTAATTTAGGTGTCTTGTCTTAATTGGACAGTTTATCCTTAGAGGGCCTAGTAGAGAGAGAGATAGGGCTCCAGTTTTTAGTTTGTTAGCATGAAGCACTGTAGAACTCACGGTTTGTGAGACTGTAATATAGATAAGAACTAATAAACATCTGAGTCCAAACAAGAAATACTGTCTCGCGCATTTAATCCCAACCCTGGCAAAAAGAAAATAAGACTCGGCAGGGACCCGGACAGGAGATCCAGTTCTTGGGAATAAAGTGGCAGGATGGACACTGTCATGTGCCTACAGAGGTGGTTGACAAAATGGCAACGATGACTCCACCAGCTAATAAGAAGGAAACACAAGCTTTCTTGGGCCTTGTGGGGTTCTGGAGAATGCACATTCCGGGTTATAGTCAGCTTGTGAGCCCCCTCTATCAAGTGACCCAGAAGAAGAACCACTTTGAGTGGGGCCTTGAGCAACAACAGGCCTTTGAGCAGATCAAACAGGAAATAGCTTGTGCGGTAGCTCTTGGGCTTGTTTGGACAGGACCAGCTGTGCAAATATATACTCTACACTGCAGCTGGGGAGCAGGCTCTCACCTGGAGCCTCTGGCAAAGGACCTCAGGAGAAACCCAAGGTCGACCATTAGGGTTTTGGAGATGGAATTATCAAGGATCGGAAGCCCACTATACTCCAACTGAAAAAGAGATACTAGCAGCTTATGAGGGGTTCGAGCTACCTCAGAAGTTGTTGGGACAGAAGCCTGTCTCCTCTTGACACCACAATTGCCTGTCCTACACTGGATGTTCAAAGAAAACATCCACTCAACACATCATGCAACCAGCGCTACATGGACTAAATGGGTAGCATTGATTAGACAATGAACCCAAATGGGAAAACCCAATTTCCCAGGAATACTAGAAGAGATTTTGGATTGGCCAGAAGCCAGAGATTTTGGAGCACTGCCTGAGAAGGTGACTTGTGCCCAGGAAGCACCACCATATAATGAGTTACCAGAAAACAAAAGAGACTATGCTTTATTTACTGATGGATCCTGCCATGTGATAGGAAACCATCAGCGGTGGAAAGCTGCTGTATGGGGTCCCCCACGACGAGTCATTGAGGCTGCTGAAGGGGATGGCGAGTCAAGTTTATTTGCAGAGTTGAAAGTCATTCAACCAGCCCTAGAGATTGTGGAGCAAGAAAAGTGGCCCATACTTTATACCGACTCCTGGATGGTGGCTAATGCCCTGTGGGGGTGGCTGCAGCAGTGGAAGAAAAGCAATTGGCAACTCAGGGGTAAACCCATCTGGGCTGCTGCATTGTGGCAAGACATCGCTGCATGGGTAGAAAACAACTCTGAAAGTATGTCATGTAGATGAGCATGTGCCCAGAAGTCATGACACTGAGGAGCATCAAAACAATGAACTGGTAGATAAGGCTGCCAAAATTGGAATAGTTCAGGTAGACTTAGACTGGTAATGGAAGGGTAAGCTATTTTTAGCCTGATGGGCCCATGAAACACCAGGGCATCTAGGAAGGGGTGCAACATACAGATGGGCTCATGATCAAGGGGTGGACCTGACCATGGAGGCCATCACGCAGGTTATCCATCAGTATGAAACATGTGCTGCCATCAAGCGAGCCACACAAGTGAAGCCTCCTTGAAATAGTGGTGGCTAGCTTTCGAGTATGGTGAACCCTGGTAAATTGATTACAATGGGCCATTGCCACGAACATGCCAAGGCAAGAGTTATATCCTCACCATGGTAGAGACCACAACTGGCTGGCTGGAAACGTACCCAGTAAACCATGCCACAGCCCAGAACATGATTTCAGGTCTTGAAAGACACATTTTGTGGTGACATGGAACCCCAGATAGAATTGAGTCAGACAATGGGACTTATTTTTGAAACAATCTTATAAACTCCTGGGCAAAGAGACATGGCATTAAGTGGATATATCATATTCCCTATCATCCACAGGATTCTGGGAAGATTGAAAGATATAATGGGCTGCTGAAAAATATGTTAGGGGCATTAGGTAATGGGACATGGAAGCACTGGGATGCAAACTTAAGCCACTTGGCTGGCCTACACTAGGGGATCTGCACCCCACCCTGGGCCCGCCCAAACTAAGCCCTTAGACACTGTGGAAGGAGACAAGGTCCCTGCATAGGGAAGTGGCTGGGGAAGTCAGTGTGGATTTCTTCCTCCATGGGAAAAGGCAAACCCATTCGTGTGACTGTCTTTGCCCGAGGACCTGGGTGTACTTGCTGAGTAATGCGGGACCCGGTATGTGCCTCAAGGAGATTTAACCTCGGGGCAAGAATAATCTATGGTGTAAGTTGTATGTTGCAGGAGGTAAAGTAGCAGGAGTGACATGAACTGACAAAGAAGGAATTTTGCAATGAACAAGAAGAATGTGATGATGAGTTGGGACAGTGTCAGTGCCCAACCATCAAGTGTACTACTTCTCCTGTCCTGACCCCTCATCCTGCCGGAATGGAGATGTGGAGGGATATGAAAGGATAGGCGATAGTAGTTAATGAAAAATGTATGTTTGGTATAGAGATGGTTTAAGGTTTTAGGCTGTACATGTGGGTAAGAAAGGATTCCAGTAATGAGAAATACATAAAATGGAAGAGTTGGAAGATATATAGATTATATGGGATCCAAGTATGACACAAATGGTATGAAATAACGGGTTGAGATTGCATTGGGTCTGACAGGTTAAAGTTCACAGCCTTCACAGTGCTCTGCTTTGCATTAGTAGCTGGAAGGCTGTTGATAACAGATCAGTGTTTTGGCTACTGCTGAGCTGTGCTGTCCCTCTGACATTCCTTCCCCCATTAAAGGGATGGGAGTGGGCAAGATCCTGGGAGGGGACGCAACCAGGCCAGCTGACCCAAATTAGCCTAAAAGGATATATGTATTGGTTTTGCATGGCCTGTTTTTTGGTAGCAGAGGGGCCACAAAAATGGCTCTTGTGAAGAGCTGCTGGAAGCTTCCACCATGTCCAGCAAAGACATTCCTTGATGGCTTTGAAGATGGACATGCTGCTGGCCAAAACTGGGCCAATGAGAGAGGTTGGTAATGCCTCTGTGATGACATATTTAAGAATGAAATCAATACAAAGTCACAGGTTTTTGCTTCCAGTCAGAGAAGAGGAGGAGGTAAGAACATGTGAAGGAAAACAACATGGTGACACCAAGGTCAGTGGAGAAGGAGGGGGAGGAGGTGCTCCAGGTTCCGGAGCCGAGGTTCTTCTGCAAGCCGCACTGAACACCATGGTGAAGCAGGTTGTCCCCCTGCAGCCCATTGGGATCCACGAGGGATGCAGAGATCCACCCACAGCCCATGGGGGAGGTGCCCATGCCAGAGTGGGTGAATGCCTGGAGGAGGCTGTGATCCAGTGGAAGATGCAGTGGAGAGAGAGGACCCTTGCTTCCAGGCTGGAGCAGCCTGTCCTTGGAGGACTGCACCCCGTGGAAGGAGAGACCCATGTCAACGCGCTTTTGGGAGGACTGTGTGCCTGTGGGAGGGACTCACATTGCAGCAGGTGCGGGAGGGCTGCTGTTCATGAGAGTGCACCCACGCTGAAGAAGTTCATGGAGAACGGTCTCCTGTGGTCAGGACCCTATGATCTCACAGGGGAAGGACTCCTCTCCCAGAGCAGCGGAAAAAAATATTGGTGATGAACAGACCAAAACCCCCACGCCCTGTCTCCGTGAGCTTTCAGTAGAAAGGAGGGAGGGGTGGGGGGAAAATGTGTTTTAAGGGCTTATTTTACTTCTCATTATCCTCCTCTAATTCTGTTATTAATACATTCACTGTACAACTTTAAGTTGAGCCTCTTTTTCCCTTGAAGTGTTTTCTCCCAGTCTTTATCTCAACTCAGGAACCCTTCGTTAACTTTTGTCTCCTAGCTGTGGCAGAGGAGAGTGAGTGAGTGACTAGTGGGTGCCTGGCGTTGGGCCAGTGTCAAACCACACACATACCATATGACATCAGCTCAGATATAAAAAGCTAAGGGAGAGAGGAGGAAGGGGGGGCATTCGTAATTCTTCAGTGTTTGCCTCCCAGAGGAACCATTACACTTGCTGAAGCCCTGCTTCCCAGGAAGTATCCGAACATCGCTGCTGATAGGAAGGAGAGATTGACTTTTTTCCTTTAGCTTTATGCACGCGCAGACTCTCGCTTATTTCTTTCATCTCACTGTAATAAACCTGCCTTATCTCAC
>WBNO01019815.1:9803-47808 GCA_013400575.1 Peucedramus taeniatus | reverse complement strand
TCTTCACCTTCTTCTCCACCTTCTTATTCTCCTTCTTCTCCCTGCGTTTGGGTGGTTTTGTGTAAATGGATCAAAAAGCCCACATTGCAGGGCACAGGTGGTTGTTATTGGGTTAAAAGTAAAAATAATTGAGGTGTCATTTCTTGATTGGATAGTTTATCCTTAAAAGGCCTTGTAGAGAGAGAGACATGTCTTAATTTTAATTTGCTAGAGTGAAGTGCTGTAGAACTCAGGGTTTGTGAGACTGTAACATAGGTAAGAACTAATAAACATCTGAGTCTGAACATGAAATACTGTCTTGCAATTTAATCCCAACCTTGGCAGAAAAGAAGCAAAGAATCCAGAAAAAAATTAGTTCCCTCCACCAAAAAGTGTCAGCAGTGGGTTTGAGGGAAAGGGACAGAAGAGGTTTGCATCAGACCTCGGTGCTGCTGTGCCCCAAAGTGAAGGAACAGAGGATAAGCCCCCAAGGTGACCCCAAAACACTCCACAAGCTGTGCAGGTAGGTCAGACTCTTAGTTGTGCCATAAAACAGCTCAGAAGTGTGAAACTGGAAATTTCACATCCAAAATCAAGTGGATATCTGTCCCTTCATTTAGGGCCAATCTAGCTAGCCAGTATCCAGTATATTGCCAATTTCCAAAGACTTTTGTAGTCTAAACCCCAAATTTCTCCTTAACTTTCACATCTGGGGGTCTGTTCTTCAGGAAGGATCTCCCACTCCACTCCCAAGAGCAGCATTAAGGGATGCTGGATGTCCAAACCCTTATCTTTAGAAGACATTTCACTCCAGCAACATCACTTATTAATGATAGTTATTGTCAATTCAACTTGACAAATCCCTGTGTTCACACAGCCTGTCACTTTAAACTCAAATGTTTGGATTTACAAGTGCAAGCAGCTGTTCCTAACAATTTTCAAGGACTAGAGAGTGACAGGAAGTGGAGCCCACTTGAGCAAACACGGGCTAAAAGGTCTTGTCTTGAAAAAAAAGGTCCTGAATGATACAAGTAGCTTTAAAAAAAAAAAAAAAAAACCAAAAAAAAAAAAAAAAAAAAAAAAACTGGCACTATGGAGTGCAAACAAAAACTACCAAAAGCACAAACACATTTAGGCCTGTTTATCAAAAACTAAAATGGCATTTGTTATTTATCATATATATCTGCTCTACTGATGTGCATTTCCTGGGGGTGTCACTGTCTGCTTGGTCTGAATGCATTGGCATAAATTCAAATTCCTGCCTAATACAAGAGTTGCCCAGATTGATTTTTCATTTTCAAATCAATACCCACAAATTTCTCCTCCCATCACCCATTCTGCATTCATCTCTGCCCTCAGAATTCCCTTTCACAACAGCATTATTTTCTGATGATTTTCACCTTTCTTACTCTGCCTCTGTCAGCCTGGGAAGGTTCTCCACATGGAGTGAGCCAGGCTGAGGGCATGGGAAGGATGTGGGAGAGAAAATGAGTATTCCAGATCATATCTTTTCCCTTAAATCCTCATTCACTGCTCCGTGGGTGATGTCAGAGTGCAAGGGGACAGAACTTTGCTCCAAATCCTCTTGCAGGGATAAGGGAGATGGGTTCTCTTTGTAACATGAAAGGATGAGAAAAACTGCACAACCTGTTCAGGTTGCCAGGAGGAAAACACCTTTATTTCCCCCAAAAGCAAAGGGGAAATCTGCTATTTCAGCCTTTTACCATCAGCTGTTTTCAGCCTGGCTGCAGCATGGTTTGAAACCCATCAAAATCCACGTTTTGTTAGCAGAGCACATGCTCCTGTGGAAATGCACTTTCAGGAGACACAGGGGATGTTACTCTGCCGTGTACTAAAAGATACATGTATTTTGGAATTCTTGGTCCTTGGTAAGAATTTTTGATCTTTGGTAATCCAAGATCTTTTCAATTCCTCGATTTTGGATCCTTGCTAAGGATTTTAACACACCTGGAAGCTGCCCTGGTTTAAGCAGAGGTGGAAGAAGTTCCCTGCAGGGGGAAGCAAAGGGATCCCTCATCCAGCCAGCAAACAGCACCATCAGCAGTATCTGCTGCTTCTTCCTCTTTCCCCAAGCTTATTAAGAACATTTGTTTTGACAAAGCCATGGTACTTAGGTGAGCCCAACATTTGTTCTAACTGTGAAAAGAGTAAAGTGGGATCCTGCTGCCTTTTGCAATTAAATCTTCCATCACCTGCTTAGAAAAGTCAATTTTTTCTTTTTCCTCTTTTATTTTTTTCAAACCTGTGAAAGAACAGGGCCTTTAGTGAACACTCAGGTCTGCCACAGATCTTTTTGTGTGACCTGTGCCAAACCTCTGCTTTGCTCTTCCTCCCTACCAAGTAGGAACATTACGTGCAAAAGACTGTAAGAAAGGCAGGACCCAAATTCCTGCCATTCTCCTGCTACCAGAGACAACCACACCATTTATTCCCTTCCCTAAACTGATTGCCCTCCTGTCTCGAAAAAGGACTTTTACTGCCAGGGGGCTGCTCACCACTGCATGATGTAACTTCCAGAGCTTAATCCCAGCAGCCTTGCTCCTTACACTGCTGCATCCATGCAGGACCACCAACAGTGTTTGTCTTCCTTTTACTTTCTCCTCCAACAGGCACAGAAGTTGGCTGAATAAATGGCTGCTGGGCCATTTTCAGCTCCATTTCATTTGTCCCACCTTTTGGCATCTGGAAATCTGGAGGCATTTTGGTACTGTCACCAATCTGTTCCTGCCCCAGCAGTAAATTCCTCACTGGGAGAAAGTTCTGCTTCACCTCAAGGTTCTGCTTCTCTGTTTTATCAGCATTCACACAGTGACTGAGCCTCTACTGCTCCAACAGCTGATAGCTTCCCCACCTGGAAATATTTATTTGCTGTGGAAAATAAAATTTGCCATCAAATTGCACTGTGCAAGCCCTTAAGCTTCTTTCCAGGTCTGCTGCTGGAGGGCTGAAAGGACACAGCTTTTTCTGGATGATGTTTCTGTGCTTACTTCTTTTCTCTGCTGTGCTAACAGCTTTGTGTGGCCTTCAAGCTTTTGTCCATGTTTCCTCCAAGCATTGTTTGTATCTTTTTCATCATTCCTCAGGAAGAACAATCTGCTCATGGAGTCCTGCACATGTCACTGCTTAAAATCAGTAACACAAGTTGTGTGTTTTCTCTGGAAAAAGAATAGATTTGCCTTTTTGCACCAGCTGTTACAACTCCCATGGCCCAGGGATTGTCTCTGCCTGTGCTCAGGGCAAAGATGTCACCTGCAGAAATGGAGAATTTTCTCTTGGAAAAGGTATCACATTGACCTTAACCTTAACCTCAGTGTTCCTCCAGCCACTGCTCTGGCAAAGCAATTTCTGATACCAAAGCCCTCTTGGCAGCAAATCCTTCCCACTGGCAGCCCCCTGCCTGCATCCTGCTGGCCCCACTGCTGCAATTCCAGAGGCTTGTGCTTTCTCCTACAGGGCTCCTCCTTCCCCAGCCTCTGGTGAGTTGTCTCAGGCAGGAAATGCCATTAAACCAAAGTTCTGCCATCATGGACATGTCTCCATCTAATTTCATGAAGCTGTGCATCTGTTAGAGTGTAGCTGGAAAACAGGAATGTGTGCCCCAACCAGCACCTTCTCTTCCTGTTTGAGAAGGTCTCCCAGAGGAGTTGTCCTGCCTGATCTCTGCCCTGTGGGCTGCACCCCAGGAATTCAAACACCATTGGTATCTGAAGGGACAGGAGGATGTTCAGAGCAGCACTGGGTACTCTGCAGAGACTGTCATGGGCACCAAAAATGTAAAATCTGCATTCAGATCATAGAACCATAGAATAGTTGGGGTTGAAAAGGGCCTTAAAGCCTCTCCAGGGCCACCCCTGCCATGGCAGGGACACCTTCCCCTGTCCCAGGCTGCTCCAGCCCCAGTGTCCAGCCTGGCCTTGGGCACTGCCAGGGATCCAGGGGCAGCCCCAGCTGCTCTGAGCACCCTGTGCCAGGGCCTGCCCACCCTGCCAGGGAACAATTCCCAATTCCCAGTCTCCCATCCAGCCCTGCTCTCTCTCAGTTTGAAGCCATCTCCCTTTGTCCTGGCACTGCCTTGTGACATCTCTGGCTTTGTCTTCTATTCCTCCACTCCAACCCCGGCATTGTTCCCCAGACTGGAGCTCAGGGATGCTCCAGGTGAAGGAATGATGGCATTTGCCATGGCAGCACCTTGGCTTCACAGCAGAGCCACCCCTGTGACTCAGGTGTGTGCCTTTTGCAGGGTGATGGTACAGAAACATTTTGGGGTTTACATCAGTATTAGAAAAATTCTCAGGAGCTTGATAACTTGTCATTCCCTGTCTAAATAAACAAGCATGGGTGACAGGTTTATTTAGTGGTTTTTTTTTTGTTTTTTCTTTTTTTTTTTTTTTAATAAGGAATGTTGTCAGTCCTATTTTATTATGCGTAATAGAAGGAGGTGAAAAAAAAATCAATATAAGCACTGCATCTAACCTAATTAAAACTACAATCACAATGTTATCTGAATGTCTTACAACATTGTTAAATCCAACAAGTAGACAAGAAAACAACAAATCTATGCAGGGTTTTTTATACATATGGTGAGAAAGTTTGCAAAGTGTTAAAATATATTTTCTGTTCTGTGTGTTTCTGGTACAAGGAAGTGATGTGTAGATTAGTGTATATTTATGAACACAGCCTTGACTTTTACAAGCAATAATCGACTTCAAAACATACAATGTATATCTTAAAATATCCCCTAAAGCTGCTCATATAAAGTCAAATCCAGCACCTACTAAAGTTCAGCCAGCTGACTCTTTGACTCCAGTGGGCACTTGACCAAGTCCATGGTAATTGAGAAGTACCTGACAATTTAGTTGTATTCATATGAAAAAAATCACATTGCATAGATTTAAACAGGAAGACATGCAATAACAAGACAAGTCACAGTATAGCAAAACCTTGTTTCTTTGGTGAAACAGAAGCAGATATAAAAGTTACAAAGATTTTAGACTTTCATTCACAAAAAAAAAAAAAAAAAAAACCCAGACATTCACATTATACACTATACAAGATAATAATATAAATAGAGAAAAGTATTATGTGCATTGTTTGGGGGTGAGGGGTGGGGAACGGACCGGCCAACGCAAGGAGGTCCCGCCACAAGGGTGGGGAGCAGCCTGTGCCATTCCTCAGGGTCAGGGGATATTGTCTGAACTCTGTTTTCAGCTGTGGCAAGGTCACTCCATGGGCAGCTCTGCCCTGTTGGCTGGGTTTGAATTCTTCTCCTTCCCCTCTCAGTTTTTTTGTCCCCATCACAACCCCACGCGAACACAGAGGCGCAAACCTCGCGCCTGTGTGTGTTTTTCATGTCACCTTAAAAGGTACATCCTAAGGAACTTACTTTATTTTCACGGGGTTTTTTTAACTGTTATTATTTTTTTTTCCCTTTTTTTAAGATTTTTTTTTTTAAACTTTTTGTTACTGTTTTTTGTCCTGTGCCCAAAGGTGTGCAAGGCACTTTGCAGGAACAACAGTCCTTCCCGTGGAGAGGCCGTTTCAAACGTCACCTCCTACACTCACTGTACACATCCAGGCCAGTGGTGGCACTGACCAGGGCAAGAAATCATAACAGAAAACTCCTACGTACACACTGCACCAAACTACAACCTAGAACCAATCTGTGCACACACTTCTTTAGAGAAAGCCAAGATCCTGATTCTTCTGTGGGTCACGCACAGTTCTCACCCATCCAGCCGCCAACAAATTATCCTGTTTAGCAGGAATTTTTGTTCTCCGGGGAAAAAGAGCAAGCTGAACTGAAAGATGGTTCCAAAAGTGGAGCTCAGGGGCTAATACTGCACTGGTGAGCTCTTTGAATCTTCTTTGTATGGGTAAAATAACATCCAATAAATTAAATCAGTATGGCTTACTTCATTTATTTATGTACGCTTCACAGCTGCAGCATTCATACACAAACATTCATTACTTTATAAAAAGATTAAAAAATGGTTATATATACAAAATTATTTACTTTTTTGATTTTTGTTTGTTTTCTACAAAAAAAAAAATCCCCCAAACACCAGGTCTACCTCCATTTTAGAATGCAGAGACCTGTAATATAGACCTTGTGGTTAATATCATGAAAGTAAATTTTTTTCCTTGCTTCCTTTTTTTCCCTCTCCTCAAAAAAAAAAAAAAAAAAAAAAAAAAAAAGTGGCCCTGGTTGATGAAGTTAATGTATTAGCACTTGGAATTTTACAGGCTCTCCTTGTCATACACAACTCCTCCACACAGTCCTTTCTCACGTGTGCTGAAGCTGGAATGGAGAGCAGAAAAAATGTTCCATATTGCAGTCCCTAGTTCATGCTTCGTGCCACTTTTATGTGCTCTGTCTAAACTTTTCATCTCATGGGACACAAACTGTACCTTGGGTGGTAATTGGCACAGATCCCATAAAAAAAAAAAAAAAAAAAAAAGTCATGTCACTTGTGTGTTTATCTTCACCTGATAATTGCAAATTTCAGTCAGTGAAGTCTTTATTTCAACCATTTCCAGCCTAGGTAAACAACACAGAAACAACGTCATAAATGACTGGAGACCTCTGAGGCCGTTCTAACCATAAATATGCCTGAAATTAGTGTGACTTTTCATTTTATATACAGGATTTTAAAAACAACACACAGTCAAACAACATTAAAATCATCTTATTTACATTTTCATTGGTGCTAAATTGAGCTGTTTAAATATTGCAGAAGGCTGGTACATATCATAAAATGGTCCACACCGATGGCATATAGAAAACTAATAATCTTTATAGGCTGGAAATGGTTTCCTTTTATCCCCATAAGCACTTCTCCTCTTTTTTTTTTTTATTTATTTCTTAAATTTTCTGATAAACACCGTAATTTTTTATTTTTTTCCTCTTTTTTTTTTTTGCAAAACGCGTCGTGAATACTGCAGTCCGTAGTTTCAAAACGATTCGATAATACTCCTATAAGTGATAGAAAAAGGCACAGAAAGTTATGACTTTGGCTGAAATGGTGGAAATCCCCAATTCACCATTTAGCTCTCAGCGCCTTGAGTCCTGCCACGTCCTGATCCAGCGGTGGTAGTGCTTGGATGAGTTTAACGACGTCCCCTTGCCTGATGAGGAGTGTTTGTAGTAATATTTCTTAGAGTAAGTCCTTTGGTATGTGGAGGCTGCAGAGAGAAGGGAGAAGGGGGGGAAAAAAAAGGGAAATTCGTTTAAAATTGAACTGCGAATGGGCTGGCTACACTTCACAACATAGTTGCGTTTATTCTTGGTTAATTAGAGGGTAAACAAATGATTAACTGGAGCTGTGGCAGTGTTACAGGCATGCACACACAGCTGCAGAAAGAGTCATTAGCATTATTAGGAACCTGTTGATTACAGGATTTTCTGAGTTGAAAATAATCTTAATGCCTTTGGGAGTGATGCCTTAAGATTTTAGCTTTTGTGTTTTTCAAATCCTGTACTGCTTTGGGGTAAAACTCTAAACTCCATATAGAGTGTTAGTTAACTGGCTTCACATTTTGGTCAGACAACACAGCTCCTCTAGTCACAAGGACAGCCTCAGGCCCCAAAAGTATAAACAAAAGTGAATTGGGGGGAGCAAACTGGGGGTAAATGACTTCATTACCTGAGGGTGTAATTGGAGGATTAACCCCTGAAATGCAAATGGACCAAACTTATAATTGTGTGAAAAACTCATGCCCATTGTCCATCTTGGGTGTAGCCTCTGGGAGGCTTCAGACTGGCCAAGATGAACTTATTGAAGGCCTTTAATAAATACCCACTCTTATTCTCTTAATCTTGTCTAGCCTCTGTTCTAGGCAGCCACTCCAATGCATCAGTAGACACAGAAGAGGAAAATTTCCATTAGTTGCAGAGGCTTGGTGTTTTTTTCACCATAATCTGTCCTACCAGACTTGCTCCTCTCTTAAAATACACATTCACTATTTATCAATCTTAAATCAGCCCGCTGCTTCTGATTTGCCAGTGGTTTTCTTTCAGAGGACTCACGATTCATGCAAGTAATTTTGGGCATATCCCATCGTCCGTTCCCCTGGCAGCGGATGGTCGGGATGTGGCGCTGGATGAAGCCATCCTTGCAGTGGTATCTGATGAGGGAGTTGATCTCATAACGGGGCTTCATCTTCCCAAAGGTCTTTGCGTTTTCCACGACAGGAGGCTGGCCACAAGCCACTGGAAGGAAGAGAGAGCATCACCCAAAACTTCAGTTTGTGAGCCCAGTTTGAGCTGGGACTGGCCCCTGAGCCCTGGCTAAGGGAAGGTGAGAAGGGACCTCAGCTGGAGTTCCAAGAGGAACATCCAGACAAGGACAGGGGGATCAGTCTGCCCTGTAGATCTCCAGTCTTGTCAACCAAAACTAAAAGTGATGGAAATTGGAAAATGGCAGATATTGTGGTCAGTATTGCCTTTTTTGGTTTGAATTCTAAATGCAAATGCAAGCCAAAAGGTTGGCAAACTCACACAAAGAAACCTGAAAACCAGTGAGGTTACTACAAGAATTTAGGGAAGAAGTCCTTTTTTCAGGACTCTTCATGTCATCCTCAGTGACATGTTCAAAAGGACTGAAAACTGATGGACCCATCCAGGTCCAGAGAACATGGTAAAAAGTACTGAAAGGCAATTTAGCAAATTATGTTTTTGTCACTGCAAAGTTTGTACCTGTTCCTTTCTTGCAGGTATAAGTGAGGTGATAATTGCATGGGACATCATTCCACTGCCCGTTCTCATGCCAGATTATAACAACACAGTCTTCTCCAGCAGAAAAGAAGCTGTCTGGCTGGTTTGGCCTCCAGTTCTCATATTGCTGCAGAAAAGAGAAGCAAAACCATCATTCCCAGTGCTGGAGAATATCTACATTAACAAAAGAGCATAGGATATCATCACCTGTGGTGAAAAGCAGTCTCAACTGTTTGATTCAGGCTGCTAAGCACGGGCTAAACAAAGGTAGATTTATAATATCCTCCCACTGTATTAAAGATTATCTCAAGGGGAAAAATATTCTGGTCTAATTTCTCGTTTACTGTAAACTGATGTCAGGTGAACAAAGCAAAGAGACACAAGCAAAACTGGATCCTAAGTGTGTCAAAAACACTCTTTCCTACATAAATGTCTTAAGTATAATACAAGAAAATAAATAGCCCATGACCCTCATTAGAGCACATCTACTAAATGAGAAATTACAGACTAACTTCCCAGACTTGGATTATTTATGACATGGGGTGACTTCATTCCGTTAATGAAGTCATTCCACAGGATGACGTGCAGAATTAGGTGCAACCTAAGCAAAAGAGTCAGAATGTGGCCCCCAAAAACACTGGAGATTGGTGTTTCCACTAAAAATGCTAGGTGGCAGTCTGAGCCCAGCCAGCAGCCTCTCAGCTTTAGAAATGGTGATTCAAATTCTGCCCTCTGTTGAAAAACCAGCCTCAAACATCTACAAAAATACATGAATAAAAGCAGAAAGTGCTTCTTCAAAATGCACTACATTTAGAAGTAGAAATATGTGTTTTGGTATGTGCAAAACAAAAAAAAACAAACAAAAACTCACAAAAGCATCTTCAAGTGGCTGTGAAATACCAGCACAATGTCATTTTTGGGTGAAAATTTGGGAGGATTCAGTCTGTTTTTACAATCAACCAGCAGGAAAAGTAGCAACACTTTTGTGAGGCTGATTGAAATTTGTGCAGCAGCTCTTGTCAGGGGACATACAGCCTCTTGTCCTGGCAGCCAGCAGAGGTGGGAAAATCCCTCACTTTGCTCCCAAACAAAGCACAGGAATCTAAGATTTGCATAATGTTATGTCAAGAAAAGGGAGAGAATATTTGGAAACCACTCCTAATGATCTTCCATTTTCGCTTGGATTTCTGTTGTGTCACTCCAGGAAGAATTTAAGGAAGCATAAAAATAGATATCTGTAAGAACTGGAATTCACATAAATGCCAGACATTAACCAGGCAGCTAGCCCCTTGTATGGGCAAAATGACACGGGTTCTACAGTGCTTATATTTTCCTCTGTGCTTACATCTTTCTGAGTAGAGCTTGCCTGTACAAATGTCATAAAAGTTTAGCTTTCTATTTTCTTAACTTTGTGAAATAACCCTTATTCACTGCCTGGGCGAACACATTTTAGAAATAAAGTTAACATACCCCACACAAGTAGTATTTACCTTACAATGAATCAAACTATGAAAGGAAAATTAGTTAAATACTTAACCTTTTCCTACACGTGTCATCTTACCCATCATAGGTTTTAATTATACAAGCAATTTAACCAGCACAGTCTGAATAAATTTGCTCTGCACTGAATTTATTACTTCTAATAAAACATCCCCCTTTTCAGCTGGAACTAAATTAACTCCATCTCAAGTTTTCAGGGTTTAACAGTCCTAAATTACAGTGCACACCAACTCATTTACTCAAGTTCAGGATCCATTTGCTTCCAAGAACATGTGCATAGGTACAAAAATTAAAGAAAACTGTAAGGCTAGTGGCAGAAAGTTTCATCAATAATGTCCTGGGAGCCAAGGAAATATTTCAACAAGCCTTGCAGCTGTTTCTTGTGGAAATAATACCGCAGAGCTGCTTGCTTCCATAGGGATGAGAGTGTGGGAATGAGGGATATTTAGTGGCTATTGGGGGCGTGTGAGCTGGAGGTGCTCAGCAGCCTGCCAGCTCCCACCCTCAGCACACAGACTCCATATGCTCCTGCTTGCCTTGCCAAAATGACTCCAAAATTTGTGTTTGCTTAGCTGGCAGGGCTGCAGTGTAGTGGCAAAGTATTACATCTAGGCCGTGTGGTTTGTTCAAGAATGTCTGATATCCTCCAGCATGACTTGCTGTTACCTCACATCTGATATCGTCATTGCACAGATTTATTTTGGCTGAGGAGCTCTGATTTTGCCTGGGTCTGGTGCCAGAATTGCTTAGCAGAGGAAGTTCCAGACTGCTGAATTGCTTTCTTAGGTCTCCACCCAGCCCCTCTGTAGTTTTTCAATTCCTTATTTAGACTCTGATAATGGGACAATGATACAAGGAGATTCTCACAGTTTGAGTGGAACAGGCTACTAGACAAACGAATATTTTACATTTCTCTTATGGAATAGATCTTTGCCTGAGCATATGCATGAATCTGCTTTCCACTGGTGTAGATCTGGGTGACTGCACCATCTCTAGTAAAACCATATCAGCAAAAAATTAATGGGAAAAAACCTTTGGCAATGCTCTTAGCTGTATCATTCATGAGGCAAAACCTAAATAGAATCAAATGCTTAGTGAATACATGGAAGAAAAGTTGCTGTAAGGTTTTTAGTCCTTATCAGGAATATTGACACTTAGGTGCACAGAGTGACCTAAAAAACATCACTACTCTGGATTTTAGGCAACATTACCACAACAGACATGATTTTTTTTTCTCTGTATTAAAATGCAAGGCGCTTCCAGAATGTACATTTCTGGACATATAATCTTAATTATGGACAAGACTCTAAGTGTACTTCAGAGGAGGTTTGGCTGGCCACACTTCTCCTCCAGCTGAGGTGGCTGTGGAGAGGGAGGTCCAGAGCAATCACAGAATCTCAGCATGGTTTGGGTTGAAAGGAACCTTTAAAATCATCCAGTCTGGGCAAGGACACCTTCCACCAGAACAGGTTGCTCCAAGCCCCATCCAACTGATACCAAAATCAGCTAAAATTTTTTATTCTCTGTGTTATTTACCACAGCCTGTCCTTGATCGAGCACAGAGCTCAGGCTCAGGCAGACACCACTGCACCACCCACTCTGCAAAGCTCTCAACACCCTCAGTGGCAGGGTGCTTGGGACTTTTCCTCAAAAAACTGAGGTTTCTGTGTAGCCAGGTGAGTGCAGGACCTAGCACCAGGGACAGGAGTTTGGTCCCTGTACCTTCATTTGGTCCTTGGGGAGTCTGCCTGACCATCATTTCAGGATGAGAAGTAGAGTTTATACTCTTTGTGCTTTTAATTATACTGCAATAATTAGTTGATCTTACTTGCACTTTTTTGGTTTTATTGTTGAAATCAAAGTCTTCTCTGTCACATTGGATTTATTTGTTCTGGCTTCCTCTGCTAAAAGGCCCTGAAAATTTTCCTGCAGAGTGTGGATGGTCCATGACTTAGAGCTGGAGCTGAGTTGGGATTCAGCTCTTCAGGCTTCCTACATGGCACTAGATAATGCACTTGGCTGGCCATTCACAGCCCATAAAACAGGGAAAAATCTATTCTCTTACCTCACAGGGGGAGTTTGGATAGAATGGCTTCAAAAGCCCATGAGGACGTTTTATTAAGTTCCACATTTTTGGGGGAGGATTTCCTTATATGGCACTGCATAAACTCACAGTCGTGTTGGGTGGCAGGCTGACTTGTCACATAAAATGAGCTAAAAAACCCAGGACTACAGCAACAGCTGTAAAGCAGAAAACTTTATTAGCCAGTCACTACCTATTCTCATTCAGATGGCTGCTAATTAAACAGAAGGGGCATAATCTTCCCATCATGGACAAGGTCCCACCTCGGGGGAGATTTGTTATTTAAATTCCGAGATAAGCAGCCTTTCTTGACGGGCTCATTTCCCCACTAATGGGTAATCCACTCAGCTCTTTCGCACTGCCCAGGTGGATCCAGGAGTATCTCAGCTTTGAGACACTCCTTTGGAAATTTCAGCCCTTCTTTTATCTCTCCAGAAGGCTCATCAAGTGCCTGAGATCAGTCACTCGGATTTTTCGTTCCAACAAGCATTGTGTTTAACGAAGCACAATAAAAAAGCACTAATGCCAACAAAACTTTACTGCTTGACCTCGGTATTGTGTAAAGGCCAATAATCTTCTGCATAGGACTAAATCTAGGAAATAATTTACTTCAAATACATCTATTTAGATTTACAGGTTAAGGCTTTTCCTTCTGGGGAAAGGAAACATGTTTTCAGCATGTTTAAATAAGCTGTCTTTACAAATGTGTCTTGGCACTTTTTGGAGCTTGCAGTTGTGATTTTTATTTTCTTTCCTTCTGGCTACTTCCCTATCTGATTCCTCCTCAATGCAAGACTAATGAGGCAAATTAGAGAAAAATCAACAATGGAAGAGGTAGGGACTGGCTGATTGGATACCTTCTGTGCCATTTCATCTGAAATTGAAGCAACATTTCCTGTCTGGTATTTATCACTAAGCTGAAACCACCACTGCAAACCTTACTATCACCATTTTCTTCTCCTGCCATAGCTCTGATAAGAACAGAAATACACTTTTCTTCTTTTTTTTTTCAACACAATAGCAGACAAAGTCTTAGAAACCTTTATCAGGAAAGGCCCTGAAAGAGTCCCTCACTGTGGGGGTTGTTATAATTGGACAGCTTGTGTAAAAATTACATCTCACTTTCAGTGAGTCTGGAATTACTCGGTGGCTGAACTTCAACAGGATCAGCAGGAGGTTACAACGAGCACATGCATCAGTCCAGGAAACCCTCAGTGGTGACTGGGTAACAGCACTGATGCTGTTACAGGAGACACTTGGGAAGTTTAAACAGGATTGCATTTCTTTTCCACAGGAAAAAAAAAAATCAACCAGATTTCTGAGATTTGTCAATGTATGAAATACTTCCCTTAAGGTCACCTAGTATTTAAATGCATTTTTAATAAGGGAAAGACAATAAGTTCTTACAGTGCAGTCTCTGTTCCACTAAAATTCCCTCCAGTCCTGCAAAGGATTTTTCTGTTTAATTTTATGAGAGGAAGCAGACTGACAGAACTCACCAAAAGCATTCTTGAGATTAAAAACTCCATTCAGTAAGAGTTTAAGCACACACCTTGATTTAAAGTCAGGAGTCATGCCTTAAGGGGGATGATCACAGGGAAGATCACATGCAGATTCAGACAGATGCTAAAATAATTGCCTGAAGGAGGGACCACGTGTCTGCATAAATCTTAGCTGGGAGAAACATCAATTTGAAGACAGCTCCTGTATTTAAACCTGTCTACAAGTACACACAAAATCACATGCCATGATCCTGATATTTTTTTTTAGGTTCTGGTTGAATGCCTTCCCTTTAGCTCCTAAATCTGAGTTTTATTTGCTTAGGATTTGGGAAACTGGCAGGGTTTGGACTAGGCAGGAACCCAACACTCCCCATGACTGAGTCACACTGTGAGCAAGACAAACTCCCAGGAGGAGCTTTGCTAAATACTTCTGCAAAAGATTTCCCTTTCAGGGGTTGGGTTTTTTGGTAACAGAGAGATGGAATGTATTGAAAAACTTTTTTAGTCCCCTACATCAGCTTGCAAAAAAAGAAAGGGACTCTGGAAAACATACATTCATGTTCATCTATCCACAAGAAGTGATTGCAGATTGAACTGGCAGGAAGAGCACTGCAAAAAAAAAATAATTTGGGAAAGAAATCTAATGAATTGAAATTCAACCAGTGGGAAAAAATGCTACCTGACGAAATTGAAGCATAAAAGCACCGTCAGTCCTATAGTTTTGGGAAGAAATGATTGTATGGTGGAGCAGATGACTAGCTCTGGGGTGTTTTTAAAGCAATACCATAGAATGAGGATTTTTCCACGAGAAGCAGAAAACGGTGAAAATGGCAGTGAAACCCCACTAGATGACGCTGTCTGCTTGCTCCAAAGCCCAGAGTTGCTCCAAAATTATAATTATTCAGAATTCTAACTTTCATTAACTCTTTCAAAGCTAAATGGAGCCGTGGACTTTTACCTGCTCTTTACCATGTTTTGTTTTCAGAGTAACAGCTTTCATCACACACTGTACAGTTCAATTCTGAGGGTATGCTGTGTGTGATGGGCTTTCAGAAGTCACTTTAGCAGCTGAGAAATCACATTAAAAATGATTGCAAAGAAGATTGCAATGGCAAAGAAAGTAGGGTGGTAAGTGCTGGTTTGGTGTAATTCATGTTTGTTTTAGAGTCACATTGACATGATATATATATATATTAGCAGCACGATGCAAATTGTGTGGGGTGTGATTTAATCTTTTTGTGCACAGCTACCAGGAGAGCCACTGGGGGAAAAAAAAAAAAAAAAAAAGGAAAATCCTGTACTTTGTCAACAATTACTGCAGGTTTGAAGCTGTCCAAGAATTTTAGCCTAGCGTAATGAGTAATTTCAGCCCAGCAGTAACAAGTCTCTGAAGTAACTGCTGACCCCCCTGGTAAAAACAAGACAAAACCCCACTTTGTCCAAGAGGCCCTCGTTACGACATCCTGAACCAAAAATATACCTGTCATTAATAACATTATATAGTTCTCCTCCATTTAAATGTGGGTCAAATGAGCATCTTAAAAAGAGGCCGTAATGACTGACTGCAGCACAGAACCAAAACATTTGGTAGGTTTAAAATCTCCTTCTCCAAGGATCCTGTGGGACATGGGCACAATGAGCTTTTTGTTTGCAGCTGACTACAGCACTTTTTTAGTTTGTTTGCTTTACTTAACCCTCAGAGGCAGGCTCCTTCACTACAATGCTCCATGCCTTTTGAAGGTTTTGGGGTTTTTTTGTGTGTGTGAGTTTGTGTGCTCAATGAAGTTACTCTTTCTGAGAGGGGTGCAGTTACAGATTTGCTCAAGTTAAAGCCTTCTGATTCACCGACCAATAAAGGAAGGGAAAGAGAGGGCTTTGTTTTTTGCCAGAATTAAGTTTCTAGGTTGTTTTCCTTCTTTTTCTTAAATTTTTTAAACATTTTTATTTTAATGTAGCTACGTAACACTGACAACCTGAGGAACCAGCTTTGCAGAACACAAAGCATAAACACCCCTGTGCTGAAGGGGAGGAAAAACCAAGGCAGGGTCTCTGTACAGCCTTAAAAGTGGCAATATTCCCCATCCCTTTCCTGGCTGGCAGCATTCTCCCAGTGACAGACAATCTGGCCACAGACGCTGGCCAGCTCCTTATTACAGCACTAATCTTATGTAATGGCAGTGAGCTCACCACCCTACAAAGCACTAATTATCAGCAGCGTTTTCCAGGGGATGTGAAAAACCCCCCTCATGGGGCAGGGGGCCCTGGGCACAGCCCCAAGTTGCTGTATGTGCTTAATCCATAACATGAATAGCTCCAAAGGGCTCCTTGTCTGCTCTGCCTGCTCACAAGGGTCCTTAGCAAACACAAAGAGGGAGCTGCCAAAAGCAACACCAGATTTTTTTTTTCTCTTTTTTTACTTTTTTTTTTTTTTTTTTCTGTTTGGATGGGTGTGCTTTACAGCTGTAAAAGTTACCATTCATGGAGCTAAGTGAATTATTTAAATTCGATTTCGCTGGTGTCTTTTCGAGCTTCCCGTTGTGTCCTCTCTCCCTTTGATCAGTAATTAAATGCCTCAGCTGATAATGTAAGTTTTGATGTTCTGTAGTTTGTATTGCATCACATTTAAAGTATAAAAAGATCCAAGCAGGCAAATTCCTCTGCTCACACAGTTGTGTGAGTGTTTGGGCCTTGCTTCCTTCTCCTGCAACACTGTGGTTTTTTTCCCAAATGTGTTTGCTTTCACTTCTTGGAGCCTCATAGATAATTGTGGGATGAAGATTGTCCTTGATAAATACTTAAAAGTGTTGTTCACTGTTGCAGAAATGCTGGGAGAAAAGTCTACAGCAAAGTGCAAGAACAGTTTAGATTCTGTAATTTTCTAAATGTAAATAAAGACCACATATAGCCATTTTCATTTCACATCAGAGGGAAAATAATGTTTTCCCACACCAAAACCAACAGAACAGCCCTACAACTACCCTGAACAGAAGAAAAGCAGAGCTAGCAAGACATGCTCTAAAAACCACTACATTATTCCCCCCTGCCTCTTGAATCTATCAATGTAATCATGCCTGAAACGTCTTGAGCAGAAATTGGCTTGATTTTCAGGAAGCAATGATTAACAAAGCTCTGAAAGAGCTGGGGTGCTGCAAGTTCTCTGAACACACCTCAGGGGCAGCCCTCACCACCTTCACTTTTGGGACAAATTATCTGAAATGAGGGGCCAGGCAGATCTGCCAGAGTTTGCAGCTCCCTGCTGGTCCACACAACCCCAGGTGATGCTCCCAGCCCCAGCCCAGTGGCCCCAGCTCTCACTGAACTTGCCCCCCCTGTGAAAATTTGGGTTTCCTGAAGGGACACCCACTTTTTGTGCTGCACTAACACAGCTGCCAACAACTCCTTCCCCTTCATATAAAAAAGGTGTTGCTGTTTTGCCCCAAAAATTGTTTTGTTGTGTGGCTCATCAGCTCCAGAACATGAATTCCACTTCTCCCAACCAAGAGAACCACTGAAAAGCTAATTCTTACAAAACCAGAGAAATAAATAAGAGGTATAAAAAAAGAAATTTAAAAAGAGAGCAGGGACAGGATGTAGATGAGAAAAGATTGCTCCCTGCCACCCAGATACAGCACAGCAAATCAGAAAAAAACAGATTCATGTGAGCAGCCACTGGATCCCACAGCTTATTGTAAGTAAAGCCTATTTTATTCTGCTTATTGGACAATGTGCCCTGAGCTTGGTCAAGGAGCACGTTGAAGAAAAGTTCTGGCCTTAGCCAAGAAGATCCCAATTTGCTTTTTAAAGAAAACACACAAAAAAAAAAAAAAAAAAAAAAAAAAAAAAAAAAAAAAAAAAAAAAAGAGAAAGACAAATATAAGTAAATTAATCTGGCCAAAAAAAAAAAATTCCTGTAATGATAGACCAGTTACCTGAAAACCATTTTCTTTGTGGAAAGTGCCACCTGAGCTGACAATTAAACTTTAGTGGATGAGAGGTGGGACACAACCACTTTATTCAAGTAATTTTTCTCTTCTCAAGCCCAGTCTGTGTTTGGGTTGCAGTGGGTACAACAAGCTGAAAATGTGTGTTTTACCAGCAGATGGTGAGGCTTTATCTGCACAAAATTGTGTCATTTTGCCTGAAAGGCAGGAAACTGCTAACTAGTTTTGAATTAAAACCACTTTACAGTTATGGAATAAACTTGCCAAATCCCTTTGAAATCTCACAGATAATGATGCATCAGATATTTCAGTGAGGTAGATCAAAAATCTTCCTGAAGTTCTCAGGAGCAGAACCTCCAAAACTGTGATTTAGGAGTGGGCCTGTTTCTATTTTATTAGGATAATTTTTCTTGTCCTAAAAGTTGAGGGTTTTTTAATGGAAAACAGGCAGATTCAATGCAAATATGGGCAAAAGTCATGTGGGCTGAGAAGATTTAAATGCTATTTCTTGCTTTCTCACTGAATTTGATTGTATTCACTTCATTATTCAAGACACCAACATTTTCCTCCAGGAATTCTGAGAGCCAGAGCGTGAATTTACAAGATCACTCTTCATCTTTTCCAAAACTTGCTTACTGGCATTATTTTTCCAAGTTCAACATAAATTACAGTTGAAGCACAAAAAGTCTGCACAGAAATACAGGGGTTTTGATTTTTTTTTCTGACTGCTGCTGCTGGTTTTGATGAATTGTTAACAAAGAGTATTTTCTTAGGGGTAAAAAAGGAAGAATTCCAAGATATCAAAAGTAGCTGACTATACTTGGTCTACTATTAGGTAACTAAACATTCTTTTTCAGAAGGGCTGAGAGCCTGTCAAGGCTACTTTAAGTTCAGTGTAGGTTTTCCAGTAAGAACCTTAATTCTGTATTCTCATTTACATGCTTTGCCCAAATATCATGTTTAATGGTGGCTGGCTCTTGGCCTCAGTTTAAAAAAATCTGGAAAAACCCAACTTGTCAGGTTCTGAAAATGTCAAAAAATTAATGATTTCCTTCCATTGAACCCATTGGTTGGAAAACATTTTAGGTGCAAAAAAAGAAAAAAAAAAGGTATTTTATCCCTTTTCCCAAAATTGCCAATAAAATAGCTGGCAAAAGAGTTGCTGTCAGTGTGCTGCATATTTCTGTTGGTTTCCTTATGTTGATGGGAAATGAGTACCAAAGTAATATAAACCTTTTTCTGTGTCTCCAGTAGTGGAGCCTGTGTTTCAAGCATTCCCAATTCCCAATTCTAGGGACTTGTTTTGGTTCAGAAGGAAAATTCATGTGAAAGAGAAACTTGTCATCCACAACATGTCGTGATGTTCTTGTTGTTAAAATTTGCTTTTTCTTTTAAGTGCACGAAGCATCAGAACTGTAAGGGGTTTATTTTTAAACCATAAAACCTCATAAAGTCTTGCAAGCATGATTTTTTGGATTGGACCAAGCTGTTATTGGAGAAAATTCAAAGAAGTATCAAGATAAAGATGAATGTGCACCACTTGTAGCTGCATAATCACTTTTCTGATAGTATCTCCAAGAAAACTGATATCAGGGGGATCCCCAGCACACTTGACAAATTTTCCCCCATGCCAGAAGTGTTGAATAGAATTGTGAATAGACAGCATTTTTTTGGAGAGTGCATAGAGCTGGGAAACAAATTTAGAAACAGCTGAATACACATGCACCCTGATACATAAAACATGTCAAGGCTATTTAAATTTTGGCCATAGGCAAGAGTCACCTCTAAACTCAGAAATTCAATTTGGAACCTAAGTGTTGGTGTAATAATGGTGATTTTTATGATCACAAATTATGCTAATGCATTTAAAGCCATCATGAATTCTGCTTACCTGCACACACATAAAAGAAGCAAATTTTCTACCTGCATTGTATTTAAATTCACTGCAATTTTAGAATATCATCAGGAAAATAGATTGGATGCATATATTTAATTATGTTATCATTCCTATTAATTACTAGAGAAGTAATAAATCACTGTAACAACAAGAGTGGTTAGAAAGTATGAGAAATAAGTTAAAAGCCAGAGAAAAAGGAACAAATGAGGCAGCTGCTCAGAACCTTGGGATCCAGAAACCATATGGAATAAGTTATGAGGAAAATCTATTGAAGCAATGAGCATAAATGATTTCAAGAGACACCTAAATTGTTTCCGAAGGAAGAGACAGAGGGAAGTTGTTAAAAATGAAAGAAAAATAAGGTGGAAAAAAAGATCAATCAAAGCAGAAATCTGTTGGACAGATGGTACCACTCTGTTCCTAGAATATCTTAATTTCTTAAAATTGAAAATTAGAGTAAAAATATAATGCCCAATTTGATCAGTAGCCTGAATTTTAAAAATAGGATCTCAGCTCTAGTTTTTATTTTCTCAAATTCATAGAATCATAGAATGGTTTGGATTGGGAGGGACCATGGGCACCTTCTACAAGACTGGAGTGATTTATCAGTGTCACAACAACTCTGTCTTTGGAATATATAAGCATATATATTTATCTTATATATATTTATCTTATTTTACACCTGGTGTCTGGAATCACCAAGGGGTGCCTTGGTACCACCCTGAGCCACCAGTGAGGCAACAGAAAGCTTCACCACCATTTCCCACCTCTCTTTGCTGTCACCTGCCACTCACAGACATGTCCCCAAGAAATGTCTCATTTATGAGCCATTTCAGAGCACTTTTGAGGCTCTGGTTATTTAAAAGAAATGGCAATAAGTGAAGCCTGCCTTGCCCCAGGTGTCTTTCTACACCAGCTGCAGCCACATGGTCTGCAGCAACAACAGGTGTGACCAGATGCTGTCTGATTTAAAAGTTCACTACTGGAAGGGAAAATAATAACCAGTTTGGGCTTTCTCTTAATGTAATGTTCTTCACTGGGTGCTCAACAGCAAATAAATCACCTGTTCCTCCTACAGAAGATATTATTTTGAAGGGAGAAGAGTTTGATCATTTCCCATGCCCATCAGCTCTTTGATTTAAGTTTGTTGATGGTGGGTGAAGATGTTTTCCTTCTCTTTCTGCTAACTTTCCTTTTTGTTTTAAGTCAGGAGGGATCAACAGCATCTTAAAATTTTATGGGTGAATTATGGGTTAGAGGCCTCCTGAATCAGCTAAGGATGGCTGCTGCAGAGCTGCCACAAAGAGCAGGCTCCAGAAATACTTGTGAGGCTCCTCTGTGCACCCCAGAGACCCAGCAAAGGCAAGAGCTTGAATGCCAGATCATCACCCAAAAATGCATCCTGGTGAGTGAGGAGAATTGCCACACATGGCCTTGCACAAGGCAAGAAGATCACACACCAGCTCCAGCAGAGACCCTTAAATCACCACAGTCTCAGAGTTTTGAGTATTTCTATTTGAAACCTTTGAGAGTTCCCACACATACAATAACAGGAACTAAGAACAAGACCTTAGAGCTAAACCACAAAATATTAGATATCCCAAAATGAATTTACTGGCTGTTTTCTCGGGCCCATATTTAGTGACAAGAGGTTTTTTTGGCTGTTTTTTGGGGGGGTTTTGTTGTTTTTATTTTAAATACAGCTTCCCTCGTTGCTAGTGGGAATTTGATAAGCCACCACAAAAAGAAATGAGTGAGTGATTTCAGCTCCAAGGCATCTTACCAGTGGGCTACCATCAGTCCAGCGGAAGTCACGCTCAAACATCTTGTCATTGAGGCCAATCCACTGGTAGTCATGGCCAATACCTAGGGAAACAGAAGGGCATTTTTATTAACCTTCCCATAAATGGAAGAGATTTCACCAAAGAAAATAATTTTATGCAGAATGAATCAGACATCCTGTTCTAAGAATGTTCTGCTCTTTGTGCTAAAGACTGGTTTAGAGGGTCTTTTTCAGCTTTTTGGTTTTAATTTGGGATGTGTATAAAAATGCAGGTTCTCATCTAACAGTTTTAAAGGACTCTGTCTCTTCACTCTCAGTGATGTCTATCAAGGTAAAGAGAATTAATTTCCTACCTGAGAACATATGAGGGGAAGAAAAGAAAAAAATCAAAATCACATATTCTGATCCACATTTTTCAAGTTTTGGTTAGGCTGTGACCAGTATTGTCTAAATTTTACAATACAACACAGTAGCAATTTCTTTTATGCCTAACTAACATGATATATGGTGGCAATGGCTTGATGTCATATGCACAAAATACCTTAAGTCTCCAGAAAAAAAAAAAAATTCAAGAAGTTTCAATGCCAAAACAAAAGTTCTTGTTCTCATCCCTCCCCCCAAAAAGTATTTTCTGTTTAACAAATTATAACTTAATAGTGATAGAGAACTTGTATTAACTGCAGAAGTGAACATTTATAACACAAAGTGTGCCTTTTATTAAACATTCTAAAAGTATGTTTTAAGTTGGAGATGTAAAAGCTGAGTGGTGAGGAGGAGATGCCATCAGCTCTGAACCCTCAGCATTTAGAGTGAACCCTCTTGTTTAGAGTCACAGAATATGCTGAGCTGGATGGGATCCACAGGGATCATCAGTCCAGCCCCTGGCCCTGCACAGACACCCCAACAATCCCACCCTGTTCCTCTAAATGCTCCTGGAGCTCTGGCAGCCTAGCAAAGGCTTCACCTCAAATGCACTTGAACAAAGCGCTGTATGTTTTAAATTTTTTAAACAGCTCTTTTGCAGAACTGAATCCACCAATCATCAGGCATTTTTCCAACACCACACAGAAAAATTAAAGGAAAATCCTTCAGTTTTATTCAGAAATCTAGAGCCTCAGGGCCGTGCCCATTCCCTGGGGAGCCTGGGCAGTGCCCAGCACCTTCTGGGGGAAGAACCTTTCCCTCAAATCCAACCTAAACCTGCCCTGACACAACTTCAGGCCAATTTCCTCAGGTTCTGTCCCTGTCACAGGGAGCAGAGATCAGAGATGCCCCTCAGAGGATGTTGGAGGACCACAACAGGTCTGACCTCAATCTCTTCTTCTCCATCTGAACCACCCAAGTGACTTTAGCTCCTGTCTGGACCCTTCCCCATCTCCACGCCCTCCCTTTGGACACTCCCTGACACCTCCAGGTGTCCCTGGTGTGGTGGCCCCTGAGATGTGAGGCAGAGGAGCCCTGTGGGTACGCACGGTTGACGAAGATCTGCTCCTCATGGGACAGGATGCTGGTCAGGTGTGCTCCCTGCAGGCGGCACTCCCGCTCCGCCGTGTCCCACGTGCGCCGGTGCGCGAAGTACTTGTAGCACTGCCCCTGGAACTTGTGCCAGCCGTAGTCACAGGTCTCCGTGTCTGCAGCAAACAGACAAAGCACATCTCTGTCAGTGCACCAAAAGAAGGCAGGTTTGGTCAGTGCTCCAAAATCAGGCACTTTTGGTCAATGCACCAAAATCAGGCACGTTTGGTCAACGGACCAAAATCAGGCATGTTTGGTCAGTGCACCAAAACCAGGCCTATTTGGTCAATGCACCAAAACCAGGCACATTTGGTCAATGCACCAAAACCCAGCACGTTTGATCAATCAACCAAAATCAGGCATGTTTGGTCAGTGCATCAAAACCAGGCACTTTGGGTCAATCGACCAAAACCAGGTACATTTCGTCAATGCACCAAAACCCAGCATGTTTGATCAATCAACCAAAACCAGGCATGTTTGGTCAACAGACCAAAATCAGGCATGTTTGGTCAGTGCACCAAAACTGGTCACATTTGGTCAATGCACCAAAATCAGGCACATTTGATCAATCAACCAAAATCAGGTACATTAGATCAATTGACCAACATCTGGCATGCTTGGTCAATCAACCAAAACCCGGCATTTTTGGTCAATGGACCAAAATGAGATACATTTGATCAATGGAACAAAATCAGGCACATTTGGTCAATGCACCAAAATCAGACACGTTTGATCAGTCGACCAAAATCAGGTACATTTGATCAATGCATCAAACCCAGGCATGTCTCATCTACACCAATGGTTTTTCTGTGGGAAAAAACTTCAAGAAAAACCCATCTATCAAGATATGCAAAATCAAACACTCATCATTGAAACCTCATTTTCAGGTAGTTCTGCTTACCCTGGCTGAGTACACCCATCCTTGAGACCTCACTTCCAGGCAGCTCTGTTTACTCACTTTCAGCACAAACTGCAAGACTATTACTTATCTAAGGCATATAATTGCAATTGGAAACTTTGTGGGTTTCCACTGATTGAATTAAGCTGAATCTGGGCAATTTCAGGAAGATGTCTTCATCCATAACCCTGGATGGATGAAATCCCTGGATGTTGGACTGCAGTGAACCTACATTTCATCAATTTTCTGAGTACGTGGGGATGGGAATTTTTACTTGCAAGGACAAATGGTTCTTCAAGTGACTGTACTAACTTAACTTTGGAAGAAACTGATAACTGAAAATTACATGAAGGGAAATTATTGTCATTGTTCAGTCTGCAGAAGCAAAGCTGCAATATTATCTTTCTGAGCTCATGCCTCCAAATCCTCCCCCCAAAACCCATCTTCCTTGATGAAGTCAACTTTAGGCATCAATTTGTTAGGAGGCTTGCAAAGCTGAAATACAAAGTAATGAAATGGCACGTTGTCTGTGCTTGCACGAGGCAGGGTGCTGATAAGAATGCATCACAGAGAGGATTCACACCAGCCACTATATCCTTTCAGCTCAAAGAGAAATAAACACAAGCCTTGAAACGGGAACAACCCGTGGATTTGATGTTAATTATTCTGTCAAGGTTAGGCAGCTGTAAACAGCATAGATGGCAAAGAAAACAAGAGTTTCAGTTCCAAGTTTGCTTCTGCAGGGATGAATCACAGGAAGAAATCAGCATTAATAAGATGGGCAAAACAAGTGTGGTGTCTGAATGTGTGATGTCTGAGCTGTGCTTGAGGATGGGAAGGGCTTGCCTGTGATAAGAGGGAGTTTTAGGGAGGAGTGGAGAAACAACAGGGGAAAGGCAGGGAGTTTGGAGCCATGACAGATGCAATGGCATCATAAAGGACATTTCAGCACAAGATTACAGTGTGCTTCAGCCACAGCTATCTCAGCACTGGGTGGCTCACCCTGAGGGGCCTCAGGATGCTGAGGAACAGAAACACAAGGCCTGGCCTCCCCCACCCACCCACCAGGAATCAGCCACTTCCCACCAAACTTTATCAGCCCCTTGAGCAAAATGGTGTTTAGAGCCAACTGTTCCAGCCTCTCCAGAGTTATGGAGATGTTCTGGGGTGGAAACTGGATTTCTCATTCTCAGTAAGTCAATGCAGTCAGTGGTCAATAACATGCTTTGGGCAAAATGGCTCTTTTTGGCTGAGTACAGAAACAGCCAAATATTGCAGTACATGCCAAAGGCTGATGGACCTTAACTAAGGGATTACTTAGTTAAGGGTAAGGGATTACTTAGGTATGAGCTGCTACCACCACCTAAAAAACAGTTTTTTCACAGTACAGGTTCTTAATTCACAGCAGGAAGAGGCCATTTTTCATCCTGACACACCAAATTGTCTATTTTTTTTGAAAAAAAGGGTTTAAATCCTCCATAACACGAATTAGATTCTACATGTACATGAAGGGATTTCAACGTGCAAACAAAACGTGGCAAAGCCACGTCACAGGCTTATCAGAATTTCTCTGACACTAATAATGTAGTCATTGTCTTGGGAGTCTGATACCAAAATAATTTCCCAAAAGTCATCAGTATTGACATAAATGTTCCAAATGCAAAGACATAATCAAGCTTACACTGATTATCTCATTTCTATTTCCAGGAAGCTGAACGGTAGAAAACTGCTTGTGCCTTGAGTCATCCCAGCTATGAAAAAAGGAATGTAATCTACATAACCAAATTGTTAGTTTTTTTTATCTTTTCCCTCTTTGTATTCTGTGTGAGGTGCAGGCTGCAGACACAGCTTTAATCTCTGGCATCAAGGTAATTTTTAAAGTTTAGTCTGCCTTGGGCTTTCTAGAACATTTGTTTAACCACAGAAGGCTGACTAACAGACCTATGTCCTTTGTGAAGGCACTTAAGATTTATTATTTATCTTGTTCAGGGACTCCTTTGTCCCACAGGAAACAAGTCAGATAATAACAAGGAGCTGAGAAAAACGTGGCCAGAGAGGATTTCCAGGCTATTCTAATCAAACCTTCCCTGGCCTCTGCTAGGGAAGAAGTGAAGGATTTGAGAGAAGATCTGCTGAAAGGCACATTGGGGAGGCAAAGGGGCTTGAAAATACAAAACTGAGAGGACTGTGTTTACTTAGTTAGATATAATGGCCTAAGCATGACTTATAACACAATTTCTCTTCTTACAAAAAATAACACAATTTCTCTTCTTAAGGCAAAAGGTGCCAAACACTGACAAAAGGAAAAGTTAAGTAACTTCTGTGTACTATCCTGTATGTATCCCAAATCTTAAAAAAAAAAAAAAAAACAAAAAAAAACCCAAAAAAAAACAACCACAAAACAAACCAGAACTGATGGCTATAAAATACATGATGTTTTTAGATGCTGGAAAAGAGGATTTTTTTTTGTTTGGGGTTGGGGGAGTGGTGGGGATTCTGGGATTTGTTTTTCAAGGGATTTTGTTTTTGGTGTTTGTTGTTGTTGGCATTTTTGGGAGTTGGTTTAGTTTTTTTAACAGGAGAGGTTGACAAGAGGAGGGAAAAAAACATATAGGGAAAGGAATGTTCAAGATAGTAGAGGATGAAAAATGCAAACCAGGCAAGTAAAACCATGGGGACAGTTTCATCTCTGCAGAGTTTTGTCCTCAGTGTGCAACCCTTACTCAATGAAGAAAGCTGAAAAGGGTGACAAAAAGGTAAAAGGGTTCCATATGGGTATAAATTTTCAGTGCCTTTACTGAACCAGTAGACACTAATTGCAGGTGTCTGTAAATTTTCTGACCCAACCACAGTGAGCAGAGTAGGTGCAAGCACTTATTGAATCCAATACTTCACATTCATTGTGCACCCAGTCAGAGACTTCTGTAACTTTATTGCTGCATGTGATGGAAAGACTGAAACACTGCTCACCATATTTGTGGTGTTTTAAAACTAGTCCAGGGTTTATGACAATTTACAGGGGTTTTCAGTGGTGTGTGCAAAGAGTCACTCTCACAGCTTCTGTTCTCTGTAACTGCAATTGAACATGTGTAACCACATCCCTTAACACTGCATTAAAAAAAGAGTTCTCTGTAGGTTTGATACATAAATAGGCACTGCTTTTTCAATGCTGCTGTCAATAGGTCCATTGTCTTTAAAGAAATTCCAGAAGAGTCTTAAAAGACTGACACAGGTACCAGAACATAATGAGAGTCTTACTCAGCTGTGAATTTTATCAGTGACTCTTTGCCTTCAGCTAATGAGGAAATGCTGGAGGCCACTTGGCCCACACATCTTGAGGAGAAACCCATTTCTCTAGTAAATATCCAAAATAATCCCTTTTCAGCTGATAGACATTAGTAGAGACCATCTGTTTTCAGAAAGTACCTTTTCCCTGAGCCCTTCTCAACTACTTCAACCCCAACCAACCAAGCCCTGGGAACAAAGTGAATTAAATGAGACTGGAGTAATCACAGACACTGAAACAATGAGCTCAGGTTAGAAGAACACATGACTCCTGATAGGGTGGTTAAAACCCACAGTTGTTTTGTTTTCAGAACCTGGAAGAGAGCAGCTGGCTGAATTATCCCAAGGAGGTGCATCCTGTTACAAACACACATGTGCCATTTTTGCACACATGTCCAGCTGCAAGCAAGCCAAACCTTAGACTTAAAACATTCCTTGAGAGCAGGTAGACACCAGCTAGATCAGAAAAGGGAGAAAAAGAAAAAAAAACTTTAGCCAGCCAAGGAAGGAAGAGGAAAATCCACAGAGGGGTTTGTCCAGTTCTCATAAAGAGAACTCACCCTTAAAATTGAGGTTCACATTGCAAGTCTCTACCATTTTGTCATAGGGGCTTTTCACAGAGGGATGACAATGGAAAGACTGATGGCTCTCCCAGAATACAACTCACACCAGGATTTACTGTAATCTCCTGTCACTCTTTGGGAAAGTGTTTTGGGGATATTTATGAATTTTAAGGGGTGATGTTCAAATGTCAACAAGGGACAAGCAGAACACGCATTTTTCCTTTGAAAATATACAGCTGGTGGGCAAAAGAGGATATGTCCCTTTTAATCTCATCTGCACCAGAAGTGATGCTGACTTAACTGAGCTGACAATCTAGTTTAAAGGCAAACTTTTGAAGGAGCTTTCAGCTGCACTATTTCTAACATCTGACAAATTCAGCTTGCTTCAGGAAGATGTTCCCGGGCTCAGATTGCTGAACTCTTTCCACCTGGCAAGAGGAAGGGCTGTCAGGGAGCCAGTTCCAGCTCCCTGAGTCTCAGGACTGATTTTCCTCAGCCTGGATTAGATCACCCAGAAGGTTCCTTTAACTTCACCACCTGCCAGAGCTCCCTGGCGTGCAGCTGTGCTGTCCCCTGGTCACGTCCCCTCCAAATGCTGACACAAGCATGATACCCCTGTCGAAGATCCCTTAGTCCAGAGCAGTCCCACAGGGGCATTTGGGTGAAATTCTGAGCTCTACATTTCCTTCTGCAGTAGTGTAGTGGGTGCAGATGTGTTGACCTCCTACTCTGAGCTTCATTTCCTAAGGTGGTTCATGCTCCCATTCCCTCCCACGGCATTTTGAACGCTCAGCACTGTGCCTAAGAAATCCCTTCAGCCTGATTTTTTTTTTTTTTCTGAAGATTTCTAAAATGAATAGTATATTTGAAATTAAAAGAAAAAAAAAGAAGTAATGAAATATAATCTCGGTGTGCTGAGCTCCACCTTTCCTGTGGCACTGAGGTGCACATTCTGTCGTCCTGGCTGGTCTTTAAATCTACTGAGGTCAGGACTGATGCCTTGAAATAAAGCCTGCTTGCCAGACAACCATGTCTGAATCGCCAACACAGTTTTATTTTGTCTGGTGGAGTGGAAATTTGGCACTAAAACCTTTTCCCAAGTCCCAAACCACTGCAGGACTTTAAGTGGAGGAAATTTAAATTCCAAAGCTGAGAGAGCACAGCTCTGGTTCTGATTGACAAACTAGGAAATGTTCCCATTAACCACCTAAAATGCACTCTCAGGTTGGTCATAAAAAGCAGCTTAAAGCTACCATGGCACTCAGAGCTACTCACTGCTATGGATTTGCTGTAATGAAGGGGAGGACGAAGGGAGTGAGAACATTTATTTCTTTTGGTGTGAAAACACTGACAATTTTTAATTTGGGAGGCAAGATTCAGAAAGCCTTTCAAGTTACAAGGTTAGCCAGACTGCTGAAAAGGTTAAAAGCAGTAAAAATGCTGCAGCTGATCAGCTGTGAGATTTTTCATCTCTAACAAACCAACCTCTACAAGTTGAGTTGGAAGAGTTTTCAAACCACTCTTCACTGAATCTGAGAAACAAACATGAAAACACACAATATTAATTAAACAAATCCAAAGGTTTAGTTCATTCACCTGTGACCAAAATCATTCAGTTGAAGGAAAAAGAAAAAAATATTTTCATAAGTTTAGCAAGCACCATTTCTTTTTCCCACAGAAATGTCTTCATTAATTTTATTGACAGAACAAATGTTGCTACTCTACTCCTCCTCCCACATATTAAGTAGGCATCTTGCACTGCAAATGTTTCCTGTAAATGCTGTGGGGTTTCTTGCAGGCAATTTTCTAACAACTACAGGCACTTGGATATTAAATCTTATTTCAGTTGTCCAGCTCAGAAAGCCTTTTACAACCTCCTTGTAATGATAATCCTGCACCTATTTTTCCTAAAATAATCCCAGAACAAATAATTTCAAAATTTGCAGGATGAAGTTGTCAAAGCTGTGGTCCTCAGTGGAGGAATATATAATCTGTTTTAGTCACTAAGCTGTTCCTGCATCACACTGATGTTTTTTGGAGGTGATGAGTTCTTTCACACCACATGTAATTTTTAAAGAGAGAAAGTCAGCCACAAAATAACTCTGCTCCTGTTCATTAAGCATCACTACAGTAATGAGAGAGCCTTGTTATGTGTCTTCCCAGCAGTTTGCAAGGCAGCATAAGGAAGCAGGCTTGGAGCCACCTGAAAATTATTGCTGAAAAGTAACACCTGAGAGCTGTTGTTTAGACACAGAAATTGCCCCATATATCAGTTTATGACATGGCAACAGGGCTTCCACTCAGGTTAGCATGTGGATAGGGCTTGTGCAAAGTGATAGATGGGAAAAAACCCTGAACCACAAGTCAGGGAAGTCCAACAAAAATTAGGAGCTCTCCTCACCACTGTTGACTTCCCGCAGATTTTTGTTGGCTTCTTCCACCTTCTCATTCTTAGGAGACCTTGCCCTGTTACCCCAGAAGGATTTTGGGCTGGAAATGAGTGTCCAGCAGCACAGGTGAGGGAAGAGCCCTTACCTTGCTCACAGAGAGCCCCCACATAGCTGGGCAGGCAGAGGCAGGTGAAGGTGTTGAGGCTGTCAATGCACGTGGCTCCGTTCCGGCACGGGTTGGACTGGCACTCATCGATATCTGCAGCAGAAAATAAAAGTGGTTCCATCACCCACCAACCCCCAGGAGGGAAATCCTCTGCAGCTTTAGTCAGGCTGGTGACTGGGACCAGTTCAGAGCAGAAGAATGAAGCATTGCAAAAGATCCCAGTGGTGGCTGTGTGGATGAGGAAGAGGAATGCCACGCAGCTTTCTCCTGGTAGAAAATCTGACTTGTGTGTGTGACCCTGGCACAATAAAAATTCCCATTAACCACCAGGGACCTTGAATATCTTCATGAAACTCAAATATTGGAAATCTTATCCTGTAGCATTAAACAGACTGCTAATTTCAGCCTGCAGAGCAGCAGGCTCTGGAATCTCATTGGTTTGCATTTCTCATTTCTTTCTTGTCTAATCTTATCGAGATAAGGACAAAACATCATAGCACTCATGGTCTTGCACAGTAAACAAATAATGTGTTTGTCCCTGCCTCCTCTAGCTGCTAAAATACCTTGTCTTCACCTTTTAAATTGGAGCACAAGTTCATTTTATATAATTATTTTCAGCACTGGTTGCTTTTATAACAGGTTATAACCTAGTTAGTCTCCTCATGAAGATCATATGAAATTTCCTAAAGAGTGCTATTCCTCTGAAACAATCACAGTGTAAACTTCAACACAGATTTTGCAAACATCTCCATCCAAAAATGAACTGCTGGTTGTGGTTCACTCATTAAAATATAAGAGAGAAGCTGGACATATCAACAAACAACTAGGAATAGCTGCTGCATCATGAAGAAGGCTTAAAAATACTTATTTCTATTTTAAAATATGCTCTGGTCAAATTTTATGCTAGGTCTTACTTGTTCCAGTCATTTTATCATACTTTGTCTGGCTTTCTGCAAGGAAAATTGGTTATTCTAAACCACATAGGTGAGTTTTTTGAAAGCTACAGTCACAGGAGGTGCAAAGATGTCACAGCCAACTGGAAGAGGTTCCTCAGCTGAAATTGTTACCACAATACTAATTTGTACCAAAGATGCATATGATTATGATAATATTTAATATTTCCTGCAAAAAAATTCAAGTTTGTGTTCAGTTCTCGGCTCCCCATTCACATTTGGGAATAGTTTATCTTAACAACCTTTCAAGTAATTGTGGGAAGCTCTTAGGGAACTATCCCAAATATTAATGACAATTTTGTTATATTTGGTGTGTTTTTTAATTCAATGCTGTGAATTCCAACTCCTGCAGTTGGAATTTACACTTTCCTTAACCCCTGTGTGTGGGCACAAATCTGTGCACTTTATGGGGAGAGGGAAAAGGGGAGAGACAAAAGGGGAGAGACAATGAGGAACCCTCCATTTAATTGTCCCAAAGTAAGGCAAAGTAAGGGGTGGAATTTTTCAAACGTCCATGCAGCCTTCAACTTCAAAACACACCAGATCTCATGCACAAGAGCTTTAAATTCCAGTTAATCAGCACTCAGATGGCACCAGTTTACCTAATTCACACTGCTCCCCGCTGAAACCTGGCAGACAGGTACAGATGTAGAAGGAACCACGTGGGTAGCAGGTACCACCATTGAGGCAGGGGCTGCTCTTGCATGGATCTTGGCCTGTTGAAAAAGTAGAAAAAGGAATTTGACTCCCTAGTTTCAAGGAAATGGTGCATTTTTGATTTTCAGGAGGAAAAAAAAATCTTTCTTCATTGCTGCATTGGTGATGCAGGCTTTACTGTAGTTACAGAAACTGTATGAACATACTCAACTACTCAAAATAAGATTTATAGAACAGTAAAGCTGGTCTTCAGGCATCACTACTTTCAACTTGAAAAACAATATGGCATTTACTACAAACCAATGCAAATTACTCTTGGAATTACTTTTTTTTTTCACAGCAATTTGTACTATATTTGGCAGTCATGATACTCTGTTGTGGATTTAGTTTGCATGACATGACAATTAATTATAGCTGAAAACAGTTAAACATATGCAAAATGAATGGAAAATGCTTTTTTCTTGAACAGGGTTAGTTTATGCAGAATGACAGGGTACACAGAACATACTGACTGGCTGCTTATATTTAATCAATCAATCCCCACAAAGTCTTATTTCTTTTCTCACATGTGTGCTTCCCACCTGCCTTTCTTAAAAATACATTTAAAGAATACAAAGGCTCTGAATACATTTGTAACTGGACTGAACATTAAGATAAAAACTTACCTGCTGTGAAATCCTCAGTTGTTACTGGAGCTAGCGTTTAAATACCATTTCCTTGAAGAGCTTTATGCCTTCCAGTGATGTCTATTTCCACTGAGTTTAGATACCTGGGTATTTGCATTTGATTTCATGCCTAGGAGCACTCACTCACACAGACAAGTCCACACTAAACCATTTCTAAGAGTTAGTTTCTCACAGTGAGGGGGAAATCCTGAAGACAGCCTTTCTGAGATGCAAAAATAAAGCCCTGGCTTTTGAAAACTTACAAAATGGANAAAAAAAAAAAAAGAAAATATATTTTACTCTTGCAAATTAGAGATTCAAAGTCTTCTTATAGTACCAAGTTCCCTGTCTATGCCTGGGAATGCAGAAGGTCCAGCTGAAAGCCTCCAGAAGAAGATCCTATGTGCAAAAATTTAGGATTGTAATTAAGTAATTAAGGTTTTCACCTCAGAGGTTTTGGAAAGGATCTGATCCCATCCATTCAACAAGGTGCTTGTTTTAGGACTGCTTCAGTGAAAGTCACAAATGTAGGGCTCTGTTCAGCACCTTAATGGTGATTTCTGTGTGTTTGCTGTCTGTTTGTCCTTCTACAGACTGCACATTCCACAGTAAACATTTTCAAATTCCCATCTACCTGGATTATTTGAGGAAAAATAATAGTAAACCTATAAAATCAGAACAGTTGAGTTCTTTCCTCAGCTGTACCTAGACAAAATATTAATTTAAGTGATACTACTGGCATCACCCTTGTATTTGAAAATGGTTCACAATACCATCATGGAAAATATTGTGGCAAATGATGTCTAACAAAAAATTCTGTCATTTTTAAGAGACTGACACTGTATCAACCACTTAAAGCTGCAGACAGGCTGAAGAGAAGGTCTTGGTTTTCTCTTGTGTGGAAAGCTATCTTGTAGGTCAAGAGAAGTTCATTTTTATAGAAAATTCTGACCCTAAAATGTGCACTGTTGCTTTCTAAGTCAACTGCAAGATGCTAAAAACAACCACTCATAGAAACCAATTGTGTAAGAACTATCACCACGCTCACAAGAAAAACCATCAGATAAAATCATCTGTTGGAAACTCACAAATGAAATCACTCCAGCTGATTTCCCTACCACGACCAATGTTACCTTCCTGTCTTTTAGAACTGGCTGGTTACCTCCAGTCTGATCCAGAGCTCCACGATGCAAACCCTGCTGGAAAGTCACTGGGCTTGGGGTTTTTTGGCACCCCCCATCCTCTTCCACTTTGTGGGGGCCACAACCAGGCTGATTTCTCAGCTGGAGGGTGACGAGGTCCGTTGACATTTCACGCGGAGCTCTGGTTGTCACACCTCCCACCAGAGCCCAGGCAACACCTTCACAAGTACCACAACACACATAACACGAGAGGGGATCATATATGGGGAGTTACCTGGAATTTGCACTGCTGTGCCTTCAACTGAACCCACACTGGTGCCAATCACGAAATCTGATCCGTTCGTGACTTCCGGAAGGGAAAATGATGAAGTCACGGCTTCCACAGTGTTGGGCTCCTCAGAGCTCAGTGTTGATGGCTCGTTTTGGTAGGGACTGTTTCCAGGGGCAATGCTGTTTGTTGCAATGTTAGAAGAGATGGTTGTGATCTCCCCCTGACCAAACAAAGCTGCCTGTGTTTCTGTGCCTCTATTCGAAAGATGGGAGGGCGAGGTTAGCATTGTAACTGCTTCCTGGCCAGGTTTAAATCCTTCACTTTTGATGCTGTTGGGTGAGTCTGAAACAGTTGTGGACACGAGCCAGGGGTTCTGTCTCTCAGTAGTCCTGTCTTCCTCTTGGTGGGGATTATTGATTCTCCCTGAGGAAGCTTCAACATTTGTTGTGCTGACTTTTGGAATATCTGTGCTCGCTCTTTCTCCAAAATTCAGAAAAGCAGTAGGCAAGACATGTATTGATGGAGAATCTCCAGAAACAGCAGCTTCTTCCTCATCAGCTAAATCAGTTGCAGGGGTTTCTGTCTCCTCTGTCCCACCTGTTGGAAGCCTACCAAACTGAGGAGTGCTTTCTGTGCTTGTGCTGTCTGGAACAGGCTCAGGAGAAAGCTCCAGCAGAGAGGACTCTGTTGTGTCAAGAAAGTCAGTAGTAGGTGGTTTATATGTTGCTGTAATATCAGCACTAACCTCTTTGAAGATTCCTCCTGATGAATGATTGGACTGATGTGAATCCCTTGATGATGACAATGATGATGTGCTCGTAATGATTACCTCAGGGTACTCAGATACTCTGTTTACTAAATGAACAGTTACTGAGGATTTAGGAGTCTGAGGAACAGAATAAAAACTCACTGGATCTGTTTCCTCATACTCTGCTGATGCTGATTTTGTGTTTGTGTACACTGTGGGACGATCCCCTGCACCCTTGGTAGGTGACACAGTTGTCAGCTGGGACGTAGGCTGTGTGGTGACAACACTTAACTCAAGCTCCCCAGTTGTCAAAGCCTTTTCTGGCTCACCAGTTACAACTGCTGCAAGAGAAGGAACCACAGGCTGATTATCAGCCAACTCTTCTTGGCCCATCCCAGAAAAGCCAGAGATTGTTTCACTTTGATCTGCTATTACATGGCTGTTTGCTGAAGTACTTGGCTCATAGGTGTCTTCTGTGGGGCTGGTTACAACAGGTTTAGACTCATGAGGCACCTGAGGGCTTGCCAGAGATGGCACTGTAGGAAGGAAAATGCCCAGTTCAGAGAGTTCCGTGGTGGTGAGAGTTTCTGTTGCAAAACTCATGTCATTCCCTGAACCCAAATCCATGTAATCTGAGGTTGGCCTGTGCCCAGAAGTCACCAACTCTCTGCCTGGTGGACTGGAAGTAGTCAGAGGAAGATTATCACCAGATCCAAGTGTCTTTTCTTTGGCTATGGAAAACCTGGGAGTGGAATAATATTTCTCCCCTTCAGCTGTCATGCTATCATCATAGCCATGTGTTGAGTGTGTAACAGGATTTGGCATTGTCTGCACACTTATTATATCCTCAGGCATTGATTTTGAGTGATCCATGTCTATAATAGTTGTTTCTTCTGGTGGGGTTTGCAGTCGTTCTTCAATCAGGGTAATATCACCATAAACAGAAACGTTCAATATAACACTTCTTTTGTCATCAATCATGGGAATAATTTTTTCATATAACCCAGTGTCGCTTGTTAGTTCCTCTGAAGAAACCGTCTTTGGATGAGCAGCAGATGGATTTGCCAAAACCTCTGTTTCTTCTGTAAAAAGGGAGGCTAGTCCTGTGATTGCAGTCTGTGATCCATCTCTCGGTGCCTCTGTGGTCATAACTTGGGAATAAACATGTCCAGGAACACTGGATGAAACATTTAGTTCTACTTTGGATATGGTGGGTATTGAGAAATGAGTAAACATATCAGGGGAAGATGAATCTGGAACACCAACCCAGCCAGATCCTTCTCCAGAGCCCTCAGGTAATACTCTGCCCAGGGCTTTTGTTGCTGATGTTATAAGAGATTCCTCTGTTTCAGGACTGGGAGTTCCATTCAGTATAACAGATACAGGAGTTGTGCCACCTTTAATCAGAAAATGAGAATTTTCCTCTTGAGAAATAGCTTTAGAAGCGGGTGTTGTCTTATCTGTTTCATTTTCTCCTCTCCTGTGGTCAGTTTCCTTTTCCTGTGGTTCTTCATTTGCAACAAAATAATGTGTGGTGTCTTCAATCTCTTTAGAGATGAAGCTCTTGGAGCTGTCTTCTGCTAAAGCTGAGGAACTGGGGAATGTGGAGGTGGAGAAAAGCTCTCCAGTTTCTGGCAGCAGCTCAGCTACAGCACTTGTGACTTCTTCATTAGCTTCAACATTTGCTGGAGTGCTTCCTCGCTCAAAGTCTTGTATCATGTCAGTGGAAAGTTCAGGTCCCATATTTGCAGGGTGAGAAGTTTCAGGGCTTGAGGTACTCTTGATTTTTTGGACAACAAATGGCACCACAGAAGGAAGAACAGCAAGGTCGTCCCCTGACCCCTGTCCTGAAAACAGGGGATCACCAATGAGCTCGTTATTTGGCAGTTTTTCTTCCTTAGGTGTCAGGAATGTTCTGGGAATATCTTTTGTAGGGAAAATGTTTTGCACCAGCTCTTCCTCTTGCTCTATAACTGTGACTGGAGAGCTTATGTATTTCCTTCCAATTGTTACAGGCTCAGTAACTCTGTCATCATTAAATGGCAAAAGTATTTTTTTAACAGGTTCAGTTTCTAATTCCTTTTCTTCCAGATAAGGACTGGGAGTTGGAACATTTAAAAATCCCAGATGTTCATCATGGCTAGTCTGTGTACTTTTAAAGAATGGGTCTGCTGTTGTTTCTTCAGAAGATTCCATAGCTTTTGGTGAAATTTCACTTGGCGTCTCTTCCCCAGAATGTATCTCTTCCATCAAAGGAATCTTTGTGGAAAAAGTTCTCACTGTCAGCTCATCAACAGTTTTCTCCTCAGCTCTCATGTCCCCTGCAGTACCCATGGAGGTTACCTCATGTACAGAACTTGTGACCTGCTCATCAGCATCTGTAGTGAAGGTAAGACCCAGAGGTGATGTGCTGACACCTTCTCTGTCATCCTTTTCCCATATTTCTGGTCTCCCAGTAGGGACAACTGCTGTTTCTGCAAATGCTCCAATGGATGTGTCTGGTTCTCCAGATCCCTGGTCAGTAATTGAGAAATGATCTCCAAATATTTCTTCCGTAGGTCCATTAGACATAAGTTTTGTGGTGCTGCTGTCATCTTTGAATTCTTCACCAGAGCCATGCTCAATCAGGAAAATCTTGCCCAATGAAACAGCTGAAGAACCAAATTTTGCATCTTTGCTTTCTGTAGATTCAGCTACTGCTTTTGTACTGCCAGTACCATGTGTCACCAAGCTCTCATGGGGTTTGTTACTGACCACTGATCCTGGAGATGATGTGGCCTCACCCGTTTCTGAATCTCCAGTTTCAATCCCTGGTGCAATGTGAGATGTTATTTCTTTTATGGAACCAGATTTTATGTCAGAAGGAGCTGTGTAGGTTGGTTTTGTTTCCACATTTGGTTCTCCTGGGCTTTTGGTACTAAATATATCCAGGGACATCTGACTTTCTACTCCAGACCCCTCTGTGAAGCTCTCTGACCCAGTACTCAAAACTGTTACTGCAGGTTCCTCTGTTCTTGCATGTTTTTCATATTCTGTTGTCACATCCTTTGGTGAAGCATCATCTGTGCTGTAAATTTTTCCTTCATACATTTCTGTTTGTGTTTCAGTGACAGGCCTTAATGGGACCGAAGTCAAAGTAGCAGACTCAACGATAAAATCTATGTCTCCAGAACCTGGATCAACAAATGGGGAGCCAATACTTACCACTCTGCTTGTGGAACCCCCTGAAAATATGTCTGCTGGCTCTTCTGCTGATCCTTCATTTACAAAAAGCTTCTTCTCCCTCAAGAGGGGAATGGTGGTGACCTTTTTGATTTCAGAACTTATGGTACC
>WBNO01019812.1:3594-13802 GCA_013400575.1 Peucedramus taeniatus | reverse complement strand
ATTCATATATATATATATAGGATTAATCAGCAACACAAACATAAATTGGGGAAGCCAGCTGGCCAGAAAGCAAAAGTATCATAGGCTATGCAGGCATTAGAATTTTCATCCTATTAGATATGAAATCAAATCCAACTAGCATACATGAACAGAAGGATTACAGCCATTTCTCTGCCCCCTCAACAAGCAATGTCTGATCAATACTCCTGTATCTCACTGTGGGACCATGCCTCAAGGGAGATGTGAAACATGACAATGATAGTTCAGCACAGAATACTGAGTAAAAAGAGGATGCAGAAAATATGGTCTGTGTGAGGTGACTGAGTAAAAGAGGCTTGCTTGGCTCTGAAAAGGAGTGAAAGGCAGTTAAATCTTCCTTAAATATTAAGGGACTGATGGAAGAGTTATTTAATGTCTGTGGTATCAACTGTCAGTAGTTACTTGCTTCAAATGGAGAACAACATCTGAGAAAAAAAAGGTTTAAATGTAAGCAGTGATCTATTCCACCAAGGCAGACAGTCTGGGAAGCTCTGAAGAATTCACCACACAATATAGTCTTACTTAAACCATTTAAAATTTAATAAATCATAAGTTTAATGGATGAAGAATTGATGGAGTGTATGACACTTCCTAGGAGAACAGGATACAATCTGCAAAAATTGTGGCCAACACTGACATAAGCACCTTGTTCTTCACAGTGTAACGGGGTAACTTGCTGGTTTCAATCGTATTTCAAGGGGGGGCCTTGTCACACTTTCTACTAATTTTGTCTTCTGCTGACAGTTTCAGCAGAATCTTGCAGGTCTGAGAGAGCTAGTTTTTTTGTCTTACTATGCTGGAGATCAGGGACATGCCACTGTGAAGGAACTCACATCGGCAAGTTTAGAGCAGCAACCCTGTCCCTGTCTAGTCCACTAACATTTTAAAACCAAAGTATTTTAATCCTTAAGGCCTAAAATAACACATATGTGAAATCCCCAATAATTTTTATAAGGGTGTGTGTGTAATAAACCCATCAGGCAGAAGTTGAGCAGAACTGCTCTTGAACTCACTTCTGATATTCAAAATTAGCTAATGAGAATTGAGCTGTGCATTAAAACAATTAGAACATGAGATCTAAGTGCACAAAAGCAAGATAACACAATGACTGCTCTCCCACAACCTCCCCTTTCAAATTCCCCTTTAAAAAGCCGTGTCCACAGCTGGACATAATTTATGTCTAGGTAAAGGTGCTTTTTCTATGTTCAGCATTCACAAGACATAGTGAAAAAATATAGCTCAGCTCTTTGCTTTTATGTTAAATTTTTGGGGAAAAAAAACAAGAATAGGGTTGGTTATAAGCTCTTCCTTGAATCAGCAACTTTTATCCAAACAAGCAAAATACCAAAAGAAGGCAAATGCTGAAAAACAGCAATGGTAAAAGAAAAACAAAAAGGCCTCAACAAAGCAGAAAATTCTTCATAAACTCTTTATCCCAAATAAAACTCACCTGAAAGATGAACCTTTTTATGTATCAATAAAAATATAATTTCTGGAGGGGAAAAAAATAATACTAGAAAGCAAAGCATTCCTGTCTGCAACTTTGAGAACAGGCTGTCACTAAGACATCAATTATATCATTAATACTATGGGGAAAAGCAGATGAAGAAAAAAAGATTCCCTTCTTTTCAAGGTGTAAGACAAAGAAACACATCTGAATAGGAAATAAAATAAACACAACTCTTCCTCAGTATAGACACAGCTACAGGAAGCTTTCAAAGCAAGTTCAGGAGGAGAAGAACAAAAGGAAAAGAGATTTTAATTCAGAAAGCTTTATTCATTTTTTATTTAGATTGCAACATCCCTGTGGGGACAAATGTTAGTAGGTAATTAACTATCAAACAATAAATTAAACATGAAAAGAAGGAATATTTATGGGGACATTTATTCCCAGCAAAGTAAGAACAATTAGGCATTTGATCAATAACTAAATGCTTTAGTTTCTCTCCCTCTGGTATCAAAATCTCCCCCGGATTTCACTTCATTGTAACAAGAATCAGACAAAAGTGTAAAAAGACTCAAGTACTTTCATCTAGAGCTTTGAACACAGCATCTGAAATTATGAAAGCTGCTAAATTTCAAGATTTTTGTCAGTGGATTTTACAATCAGATATACATTGAGATGAAAAAGTGGAAAAGTCTTGAAAAAATTTTTGCTCCAGAGATTTTTCTGAAAATCAGCCCTGAAGATGCATAGCAGTTTTAATTCGGGATACAGCAACTAGAGCTTTCATTACACAAGTACAGTTCTGTTAAAATAATCAAAGCATTGCAAAATTATGAACTTTAAAGGATGCCCACAGTGACAAAGTAGGCACACACGTACATGTACACATGTGCCAACTATGACAAGGATCTACAAAGTTTTTGACGCAATGATGGGCATTACAAAAACTAAGTCAAAGAACAATGGGGCGGGGGGAACAGGGGAAAGACAGCTTTTCCTATGAACTTCTATATTCATCCTTGTTTGTTGGGGTTTTTTTTAGAAAATTTAGGCAAGACATGCCTTTGTCTCTAAGTTCAAATATCCAAAACCATTTTCTGAAGAAAAATTGCTGTAAACTCCTCAGAATAACAAAGCGGTGCGCTAGGTATGCTACAGGTCTTCTAATTGGGTCTACAGAGCAAGGAATACAAGAAAATAAAGGGCAGGGAGAAGAAGAAATGCATTTTGCAAGCTGAAAGTCAATGCTGAGCAGCAGCAAGATAGTTGACAATTCCTACACCTATTACTCCAGTTTTCCTACCTATAGCTGTGGGCCAAGAAACCAGTCCTAAATGAATATTAGATTAGATTCTAGCAGCACTGCCAAACTAATTGGTCTCATTTCATTCATCTGAGTAGAGTAAATGTAGAGAAAGTTTCCTGTAATGGAGGGATATATAATCCATTTCTTAGTGCACAGGTGGTTTATATGTCCTTCAACTGTTTGTACTTATTAAAAATAAACACTAGATGGACTAGCAAGGAAACAGATAAATATTCTCTAAATAGCAGAATACAAAACCAGTCTATTCCACTTCCTTAAACTCTTGATCCTGCCTTTCAATTTCTCATTCTCTACCCTATTAGAACACATTTTACATAAAATGAAAATTTGTTTTCAATTCTCTCAGCATACTTGGAAGAAAAACAAGCAGTGGGTGCTGGGGGAAAAGAATGAAGTCATCTTTAATCTATGCTATTTTGAGGGAATTGGCACTACATCAGCACTCAGTTCATAGCATTAAGGAATCACAAAATAGACAGAGGTAGAAAGAACCCATCAGGATCACCAAGTTTAAATCCTGAATCTCACTGATCTGCTTTTTCCAAGCAATAATTTGGAAGAAACCACCATTTCCCCCCTTCTGTTGTAAAGGAATCACAACTGTATCGGTATATGTGATATTACATTTAATTTGGATACAATGCCAGGTTAAAGCTTCTTTCTCTGTACACATCTATTATTATTTCCCTAAAATTAATTCCCATGGCAGAACGATGCCATGACAATACTAAAGCATAGGAAACACTGCCCTAGATCCTACTGCAGGTCCTCAAAATTCACTTTGGATGAGACTACTCTGCTGAGCTTATGTTTGTCGCAGGGTTTACACTGAAGGGGTTTGGATAACTGTATAACACAGAAAGATATAGTGCCAGGATGCATTCATATTAACCAAGAAAGCAACTCTGCCCTGGTACAATGTGGGTACTAAACTTGCTTTCGCTGCCACGACTGTTGCTCAGTATTTAATATTCTATACATGTTACTATTGTTGACACCAAATGAATCATTAAAGGAAAGTGAAGTTTTCTGCCAAATTTATCCTGTTAAACAATGAAGTGGCAGCCCACCCTGCAGCCTACACTTCTTGGGTAGCCTGACACACAAAAGAGTGTCACAAGTCTGATGAATCACATCACTTTAATAAGTAAGTAAATGTAATGTCAGAGAGGTGAGGCTATTGATTGAAATTTAGTGCAAATGATAGACTACTAATTAATAAATACAGCTGCCTGTGGAGAGGCAGCACTGCCTTTCCATGTAGATTTATTCTTTTTGTTCTCATTTACTTTAGTTTTATGCTATGTTTGATGCAATCTTAATCTTCTTCCACTTGCTTCTAGGCCAGAGGAGCCTTATTGCATTAGGGAATGCCATGCCTTAATTAACCTCCACAGTCCTTCTGGCCTTCAACATTTTTTAGTGTCTGGAACAAGTATTGGGCCTGTTAATAGTGTTAATAATTAAAAATAAATAATACCATCGTCCAATTCAAGTCTTCATTCTACTTCTAAAGAACGTTTCCTCATAACTAAATGTGTACCCACAGGGAATAGAAAAAAGGGAAAAATCAAATAAAACTCCATATTATTAAGAGTACATAAAGAAAAAAAATTTAAAAATGAACACTATTCAAAAACGCCCAAACTGTTTTAAAATATTCATGCTATTAAAAAAAACCCTAAATCTCAAATAATAAGTGTTTTTCATTTCATTTAACTCTAAAGACACACAGGTAGAGTCTCCATAAAATAAAATCTACTACAAAATTACAATATGTGTTTCCAAGATTTTTTTCATAAATTCCCAATTCACCAATCCATTAAACAAGACCTTTCTGTTCAGCATTGTTGTCTTATCAGGTGTGGCAGGCAGGTAAATAGAGTTTTATCAATCTTTACAGAAAGAAGCTGTAGAGACACTTCCAAGGGTCTGAAAAAGAGAAAAGCTAGGCAGAGCTGGTACAAATGCACTCACAAACCAGCCCTGAAACAGTCAGAGGGCACACTCAGCATTGGAGCTTCAGGGCAGGCAGTAGAGAGCAGACATTCCACTGTGTGCCGGGCAGGCACACAGGTATCTTGCCATGAGTTACAAAATATAGGACAACACATGAACAGTGACATGGCAAAAAAAGAAGCAAGCTTTTGCCTCCTGTAAATATAAGTAGAACCTGTGTCACTGAATTAGATAACATTACACATTTATTGACAGCACTTCTGGCACTGCTTTGATGTCGTCACTGGCCATAAATGTTAAATGATGAAACTTCTTAAGAATTGAAGATGTAATTTACATTTTTCTTCCCCCACCACTTGAGAAAATTTCCTTCTAGGACATAGAAAATTAGACTCAAAGCAAATGAGGAGTAATGCTGACCTGGCAGACCAGCAGCAGCAAGCACCCACCCCAGAAGTCTGTTACTGTGAAGGGAAATGGATTTGCAAATACTCAATGCTCATGAGGAAGAGAGAAAGAAATCCCCTCCTCTTGAGCACTTCTCACATGCACTTGCTGTCACATCAGTACCAAGATATTGACATTGGGGATTGTATTTTTGAAAGAAAAAATTTTAGGAAAAAATTGAATGACTTAAACCAAATACCGCTAACTACTAAATTCTTATAACTATGTGTTTTATAGGTAGTCAGACATAACTAATTATTTTTTAAGTCTCCTTTTTAATTAGGTAGTTATGGACATTTTTTTCTCAATGGATGATGAGAGTCTCTGTTCTTCTGCAAATGCATCACTGCAGGGGATAATGTAAAGACAGGTATCAGGTATGAGTGCCACAAGTTTGTTTTTCTCTCAGAAACCCTTCAGGTTTCTGTGAGGTAAACAAGTGCCATAAATCAAAGCTACTGATGCACATATAATCCAAATAACCTCTTTGTATCACCAGCTGTCAGTATGGGCCACTGGACAACAGCTGTACTGCATTCAAACATCTCTTTAAATTAATAAGGCTTTGTTTAACCTGATAGATTGCATTACTTTTTCTAAGGGTTAATTTAAAAATTATTATTCCCTCATTAGCATATTTTTCAAGTTATTTAGCTGAATGTTATAAACATTTTCCTTTCTCACTATAAAAGGAATTAGGAAAGCTAAAAATTCTATATAACAGACAACAATACGTAATTCTAGTAATAATTGAGAGGTTTTTTTTAATGCAGAGAAAGTAGTTTTGATTAATATAGTCTTTTCAAAAAATTTTTGAAGTAGTCTTCCCAAGTTCTTTTTTAAAATAAATAATTGAACTGCATTGTTGAGGCATCAACAGCTGCATGGAAAAAGAAGTGACTTGAGTGAGTGAACACCAATATAATGCAGCTCTGTGTTTGCAATGAAACAGCTCACAAAAGGAGTTCTCATCCAGTATGTCAGCTGCATCTTCTTTTCCAATCCAGTCCTAGCTCAGATACCCTCAGAAACCTTGACGCAAGACTATTTACATACAAGAAAAAGGAAGTATGTAATATTGGTACAGTACTGAAAAATATCTCCATTCCTATTCCCAGATTTAATTAAAAACAACAAAAAAACAACCAAATAAAAAACCTCCACAAAAGCAAACAAGCAATAAACACCAAAAAACCAACAAACAAACAAGCCTTCTGAGTACTTCCTGTGAGGAGAGTTATTTCATAAGAAGAAACATAGGCAAATGACCTTTAGTATGTATACTACCTGCCAAAGAAATAATAATAATTAATAATAATAATAATAATAATGATGATAAAGCACATCTGTGGTTTCATTGCGGTCTTACAGGCACTTTAAAGGCATCTTCAACAAAGTTATAGGCAGTTTCTGTGCTCTCTTAATTAATACTTCATAAAGGTTCATTTTGCAAACTTTTCATCAGCTTTTGGCTATTTGCAAATGTTAGAATTTAGGCTTTTTAGAGGTTATAATGCCAGCAACAAATTTCTAGGTTAATTCTTACTTATAGAGCTTAACTCAAAGTGCACTTATTTAGGAATAAAGCTGGCAAAGACTAGATCTGACATCTAACACTCAAATAGCTAGAAACAAAGAAAATCATGGTTATCTGCAATGATTTTCATTGAGATACCACGGTCCTCCACAATAATGGGTTATTTTTTTACTAGTAACTAAGCCCTTCATGTAGGAGTAAAGCAGCCCAAACAAATTTATCACCTTTGCGTCTTTCCCTTTGTCGTTTCAGTCAGTTGATTCAATGTACCTGCAATACTTTCGGGGGAAAGAAATAAAAGATGTAAGATATAAGGCCATTAAAAGAAAGGGAGCAGGGAGGTATAATAACACTAGCAAACCAAAAAGATTTGCATATGCAGTTAGTAGATTCTCCTGAAGTGGTGACCTGACCCCATGTCCCTCTGTCCTGGGAAAGATGAAAGGAGCTGACCTGAGCAAAAATGCTTCTTTCTGGAGACCAGCAGAAAAATCTCTTAAGTCCCTGCAAGCACTAAAATGGCCTTCACCAGCTGGGTGCTACAATGTACGAGCATACACTGTTTGAGCTCACAAGCTGCTTTAAGAAGCTTCGCTTCACAGTTGACAGATTGCCTGCCTGAGAAATTAAGACACTCAGTTTCATTGTGGCTGACAGATTTCTTAGGCTCCAAAGGACATTTAAAAGTTATGCAGGTATGTATATTGTTCACAGGGAGCTCTTATAGCAGTGTTAGATGTGCACCACTTGTCCATTAGAAAACGATATTCACAAAATCAAAAATGCAGAGCAATAATGTGCAGAGCAAAGTGACTTTAAGTGATCAAGGTCTATGATCTGACAAGTATATCAGATCACAGAATATAATTTAATTCTTGTAATTGCATGACAGGAGCAGAGTTTGTTCCCTGCCACATGCATGCCGTGTGACCAATAAAGATAATAATGATCCAGCTATAGGGACAAATTATTACCATTGAACTGAAACCGCAGTCATGTACTGATATTACACACCATCTCAAAATGAAATTATTGGTAAAAAAATACAGATCTTAATAGAAATGTTATGAAATGCTGGTATGTATGAAAGGAAACAGCATTTCATAAAAGTTACCCCACATAATATTTTAACTGCTGAATAGCTTGAATTATCCAGTATATAAAAAAATTTATAATACAGTTAAAATACTTTCCAATCTTTACTTCTTCCTCTGATGTAAGCTCACCCGACCAGTGCCCACCTGGGTCCTGTGACTAACTGCACCAATTTTCTCTCAAGAAGGGCTGGCAAGGGCAGGGTTATAAGTTGTCATTACATTGGGATCTTTCCCAGAGTTGGATATCAGTGGTGGGTCTTTCTGCCTTCTCAGTTTTGGTTCATCTTAGGGAGATATATACATGTTATTCATTTTCATTTTTTATTGCTTTAAAAAATACACTTTTCCACCACAGTCTGGTTGCTTCTCCTTGCTTCTCAAGTAGATGTTGAGAGTTGCCCAGCCTCCCCTGTCAACACAAAGTTCTTTAATTTTTCATGCTGTGACTACTAGGAGTCTTCAGACTTTCACTCTCTTTGGAATTCACAAGTTTTATAGGTCATCTAATTTGGAAAAAGGAGCTGAATGTTTTTGAGAATTTCAACAGAGACTATGCTATTGATCTACCTATTATACTAACCAAGCTGCGTGGGATTCCCAGAGCAAGGACCTGGCCCAAACCTTCTAGCTGAAAATGGATAGTTATGTTCTCCACAAAAATTAGGCTTTGACAAAGGATTGTTTCATTTCTAATTAAAAGCAATAATTTCACTAGAACACTGCTGGGACTGCCGGAGGCCCTAAGATGATGTGAGCCTCAAGTCCATGCCAGATTCAGAAGATGTTACCTAGAGCTGTTCAATGGCTGTTCAGGTTCTTGACTACAGATTAAAGAGTGAGCCATTTTCTCAGTAAATGCAAAGAACAAGCATCTTCCAATACCTAACTGTCTAAAGCCTTTCATATCTTCATCAACAGCAGTGTCATGAGACCTGGTAGGATCACAGCACAAGGCAGCTAGGTGGGTTGTAGCTTTTTTGTGTTCTCCTGCTGCTGTGAAGGATTTCCCTCACCTGTGGTCACAAAATCCAAACGAACTCTACTAGCAAGTCTATCCTATTTCCTTCACGGATCAGATTTCTTGAAACAAGCATTCAATCTAATTACCTTCTATTTTATGAAAGAGTCGAAATTGGAGAATTCTACATGTTCCCTTATTATCTTTATTTCAACAAATCAGAAAACAAAACCGAAACAACAAAGAGTAAAGTTTTTATGTAATTTTATTCACTTGAGTTGTGGTCTTCATGGGAAGAAGAAACATGCAGGACAGCTTCAACATGAAATACTGACACTACTAATCCAAGCTCTGCCACCTAAACTTAAATTCCCAGAGATTTGAACTGACCATGTCTTGCCCGATTTTTCACATTTTCAGTTTGGGTTGTTATTTAATTTAATTTAATCTTTCTTAGAGGTGAATTAGGTGTTTCAATAAGCAAATAATAAATCAAGTACTGAAAGATACGAATTACAAAAACTCTGCTGGCCCCATTACAAAGTCCCTCATGACTCTCCTCCTGATACCCTGGCATTAAATAAAAGCTTTCCCTGTGACTGAGCATTCCCATCCTCTTTTCCATGCAAGAGCTTGTACTGCTCCATTTTGGTAAGCCACTCTGCCATGTTTTAGGTCTTGATCAGCACTAACTTCCCCTGCCTACCCCAGCTTCTTGTTACTAAACTGCAGGCTGCAGTTTAAAAAGACAGCCCTCCAAGAAACACTCTCATCATTAATGCAACTATCTTGCTCTACATTTTGCATTAAAGTAAATTTGGCATAATTTCAACTATCCCTGACTCTTCTCTGATTATATTGCATTGCTCAACATAAAAAATTTGGTTGAAGAGAGACACTGCTTGATGTACATGCCCTGCAAATAATTTTCCAATAGCCTTAATCCCAGTAATCCCACCTCTTCATACTCTTGGATAGTCTAAATGATGAGAAAATAGAACATTCCCTTTTTTTTGCATTTGCTTTATTTAAGGATATGATTGCATTATCAGCACTTGGTCATCATTAAATTTGCAGATTTTTTTTTTACAGACCTCCATTTCCCATGCCAGATCTGCCATCAGAACACCAGAACATTCTTAAGGCACACACCTGAAGATCTGCCATAAGACTTTTCAAAATCATTAAAGAAAAAATATCTTTCCTCTGTGTTAAAAATATCATTCTGGTCACTAAAACTAAAAGTCTTCCAAAGTTCTCTAACGAAAGCAGTTAAACACTTCCTTTAGTGTATCCTTTGGGGCAGCATCAGTTTTACAAACTCAAGTGTCCAACACTGTCAGTTTTCAGCTAATTTTCTGAAGGGAAATTGCTTGTAGTTATTACAGGCTTTGTTT
>WBNO01019810.1:0-10989 GCA_013400575.1 Peucedramus taeniatus | reverse complement strand
AGAGGGAGGGAAGGAGGGAAAGGAAAAGAAGAATTTAGAAGAGGCAAGCTATCCAAATAGGGCTCCCATCAGAAGAGTCACGTTTTATCAGCTTAGGCTTTCTTGCCTCAGTTCCCTAAGGTATCTCCATCCAAAACTACATTATGTCTTCCTTTTACTTGCTTCTGGCAGAGTGTGGGGGGAACACATCATGAACGTATGCTTACAGAAGATCTAAAATGAGGTAGGATAAAGAAGGAACGCAGGCAGGCAGGTGAGGGAGCCAGAAGCAGAACCAAGGTCTGCCTTTTCCCAGCTGGTATGAAGAAAATGCCTAGATGTAAAAGCATTCAAAAATCATTTCCTTATATCTGTGTATCTCTCCCTCAGTAATTCTGAGAAGGTCTTTTCATCTAATTAGGTTAAGCTGATTAATAAAAATTCAGCAGTTTGCCCATTGCTTCCACAGAAGTGGTGAAGCAAGTTGAAAGATGCAGGCAGAAGGTTTTTGTGTTTAAGACAGTAAGTGGGGTGACTTCTTAAATCCTTCGTTGTCATCCTCTATTAGAGATAAATAGACACCTTGGCTCAGATTCTTCAAACAAACACTATGTTGCTACACTTCTTTATTTTCTATTAACCTTCATGAATAGCTTTAACCCTTCCAAAGAGCAGGGATTTTTGTGTGTGTTTTACAATTCAACAAGTAAGTGAAAGCTTTCTCTCATTTCAGCAATTATTTAGACAAGCTGTTGAAAAGGCATCCTTGAACACCTATGTCAAATACAGAGGCTGTGGAAAATGAAGAATATGAGCTGGCCAATTGCTATATTTTAATAAGAAAATGCACTCAAAACGGAGGGTGACTGTGCAATTTACATATCTTCAAAAACTGCTATAACTTAAATAAGGTTTTAAAAAATATTCTAGCAACCAGAATTTTAAAATTCTGATTTAATAAAGTTCAAAGCCTGTGAATTAATGTAATTCATAATCTAAAGCCCTAAGGATAAAATGACTAGTCTGTTCAATAGCAGAAATTTATAAATTTTGCATTTTGAGGCATTATATTTCCAAAATCCATTTCTGAAAATAAGTCTTTTATCCAAGCATGATAGAAGTTGACTGCTCAAGTAAAAGATCAGATTAAAAAATCAAACCATTTCTGTTTCCTGGTTATTCATGACAGAGCCTGTTATAAATTTTAAGTTTCTTTAAACTATTTTATGCATAAGCATCAAAATATCTTAACAAATACATATAAAACCAGCCCTTCAGAATTTCATAACGTTTTAAAACACAGCAATGTCACCACACTTTAGAGAGGTGCCTGATCAGATAGGCATTTAAATGACATGTTCAAAGTATTTAAACAGATACTGGACCAGAATTTCATGAAATTTTTCTAAAAATGTGACCAATTACATTAAATATCATGCATAAGTGTACACATACATGAGTCTTTATCACTTTTTTTATTCTCCATTAAGGAAGAGTGATAGACCAGATATCATGACTCTTATCTACTGAAACTTATTCAGATCATTTTAAAATGTGCCAATTTTATTATTCCATGAGGCAGAGTAACTGCAGCTTTTAGAGAGAATCCTTGTGTCAAATCAAGTATACCATCTAGCACACGCTTTTTAAGTATGACTTAGGCTTGTACCTAACATGCACAGAGATAATCATTTTCATGTTCAGTTTACAAAAATGACACTGTTTGTTTTGAACTTTTACCTCAGTTCAGGTAAGAGATTATAAATTACAATGGAAACCTTCAGGACCCTACTAGGTTCATACTTTGTTGTGCCCTTTTGGTACAACCATTCTAATACATAAAAAAAGGTAAGGAATAATGCAAAAGAAAACACCCATGCTTGTTGTGGACTCTAAAGAAGCATATTTTATTGTCTCAAAAAGAATCTTCATTGACGCATCCTAAATTTTTCTGGCTGTAAAATCCAAATTACAATATTGAAACTTATGTTAGATGAGAATCAGGGAAGTAAAGGATACACACAAAAGTGAAGAATAAGGAAAAATAGAAGGAAAATACTTAGACATAACAGCTTGGGAATAACTGCTTTTATTTAATTGATTTAATTAATAGAAATATGAAATATACATTCAGGACATATATCCATATATTCAGTGTGGGTAAAGGAGCAACTCCGATAACCCTTCCCAAGAATAAGTTAAATGCATTACAGTAAGAGTATACACCTGTATATTGTCCAGAATTTCATGTCCTGAAATATAGCAATGAAACCCAGTACTGGATTGTCAAGAAATAAAATTATTTTGCCCATTTACAGTACCATTGTTTGCTATTGCTTCTGACTAATCAACCTAAGTTAAGCTGAATTGCTCTAAACCTCATTCTTACATTTCTCATTAGTCACAAATGAAGAAATCTATGCAGAATCTGGTTAACAAATACAGAAAAACATAAAATTCAACTCCTTTCTGACACTCTAACACAGGGGCAAAGACACAGTAACTGTGTTCAGTTAGGAGGTTGTGTACATCCCTGACTCATCTATCCAAAGCAAGGAACTAGCTGGGCACAAATCCTGTGCCCTGGGAGAACAGCAATTTACCATTTTTTTGTGATTTCAATTAATTCATTGAACGGCCAACTGCCATAGGAAACGGGCTGCACCAACAAAAACCCCAGGAAACTGTTTATGGTGCAGGTGAACTGCAAATCAACACCTGCACAGATGATGAGGGGATTTCTTCCTTTGTTCTGAAAAAAGATCTTTTTCACCAGTGAAAGGTGTAAACTGTTACCAGAGCATGAGGCAATGTAGCTCATCCATTGTTTCAGTCCTCATAGAGACAGAGACATTTCTAACAGGTCTTTTTACAAATTTCTGCTCTTTGCAAACTCCTACTAAATAAAACACTCATGAGAATATTTTTGGAGAAAGGGCACACCTCTCAGCCATCACAGCATTTTAACTGAGGTCCTTTTAAGAAAACCTTGACAGAATTAATTTTTTAAAGAACTAAATAAAAATATTGCAATAAATTAATTCAATTTTGTAGTAATGTAAGTCCATTATAACATTTTTATTACAAAATAGGAAAAGTATATTTAAAACTTCTAAGAGAAACAGTGGGCATGACTGGGATATTAAAAAGAGTTATTGCATATTATTAATTATATATATATATGCATGCATTATATGTATTATATATGTATGTATTATATATGTATGTATTATATATGTATGTATGTATGTACATATATGTATAATATGTATGTATGTATGTACATATATGTATAATATGTATGTATTATATATATGCATGCATTATATATATGCAATAATAATAATAATTAATATTATTATTATTATTGCAAAATACTTGCAATAATACGGTACAGTTACTGTACTTATTTGAAACTCAGATAAATGTTTACAGAATGATAGAATAAAAAAATTATGAAGAAAACCAATGCAACTCAGCGTGCAACACTAAGTACCAATAACTATCTGGTTTTTAAACTGAGTTTTGCTAGGATGGGAAAACAGCTGGTTAGAATAGTGTAAAATATTATGTTGCATTATGGAGCTGTGAGACAAATGCAGCATTGCAGAGACAAAAAAAAAAGTAAGAGTTGTAAGCTTTCTAGAAAACTCATGGTTACAGTCAAAATTTCAGCTAGAATAGTGAGGGAACATAATTCTGATTTTTTCTTTTTAGGATGAGACTGAAGAAATATCACGAGTACATTAGATTGGTCATTCTATTTTAGTAAGCACCAGTCAATTCACAAATTAATGTCATTGAGAATAGTTAATTTGGCAAGTACAAAGAAAGTATATGTAGTTTTCCAAGTTTAACAATAAACAATTCCAAAATGCCAGCATTTTACACTCTGTCATATACACATGCTCTAAGGTTAAAATAAAGATCTTATGGCTTATGGAACAGAAAATTGTTCTGATTGCTGCAGAAAAAGCAACTCTGAATTTTCCTGTCTGAAAAGTATCAATCATAGTATAAAACTATTGTGGTAGTTGAGGAAGGGAGACATAAAACCAAATGAGAACAGTATTTATAAAAAACAAAACAAAACAAAATAAAACAAACAAAACACAAAAGGAAAGAAAAGCGGCCCAGAAAAGGGCCTTACTTGTTTCCTAATACAGGCTGTATTGGAAATCAACTTTGCACTTGAGGCATACACAAAAATTCTTTTGAATGGCGTTTAACTTTTTTCAAGTTGGTGGTTGTGATGCAGTGTTTTTCAGTAAAATCAATTTTCCAGCTATTGCTTGGAATTGTTGCTAAAATGCAAGGCAGAACAAAACCTAATAAATGGTTAAAACTAGAAAAGAAGATGTAAATTTAAGTGTTTAAAGTACTGGTTCAAAAGGACATAGACTTACTGCAGGAAAAAACAATCATAAATCTTGCTCTTTTTTATATAGCTACAAATGCCCTCAACCATGCCTTTCTGCATTTGAAATAGATACAGGATCTTGAACAGGATAGGACTATAATATTTACATAGCATATAATATTTATATAGGGTATGCTTCTCACTAGGGGGAAAAGGGGAAAAAAATGTTTGCGGTGGGGTGGCAATACAATACTTCAACCTGATTTTATACCTCCAAACATTCTAGACACCAAATGAGCCAATTTTTAATAAAATTCTGGTAAACTAAAATTTCAGTCACATTGTTCCACAGCAGTTTACAATAATGTGTCACCTGCATATCAAAAGTCATCTTTTCTCACTTTGAAATAGTGTATATATATATCAACTCTGTATCGACTTGAAAAACGATGCTTTTGCTAGCTTTAAAGCACTGAACTTCAAGTTTCTCATCAACAGTATTTTTATATTTTAGGTAATTCCCATCCTTGTCTCAAGCTCTTCTACCCAACCCACAGAGACTGAGTTTCTTCCTGTTACAGTGCTGCTAGACAGTGCAAGCAAAACACAGTGCAGATTCGTTATTAGCACACTGTCAAGCACTTCTCCTTCTTAGATAAAGGACTAGTGCAGTAACAAGACAATCCTATTCCCATCTGAGGCGAAGTAAACAGAATTTGCTTTTATACAGATCCTTTCATATTCAAAATATCCCAATATGCTTTACAATAATGAGATAGATACACTGTCATTTCCGTAGTCTGAAATGCAGAGGGCAAGGCTTTGTCTTGCAAGCTGGAATAAAAGGAGGTCATGGGTCCTTTGAAGTTTCCTTACATCATCTAGACTGAAAGACAGGATGGAACGGAGAACATAACTGAGACAAAATAGAAAGGGAGGAGGACAGGTGACCATTGTGAAATGTGTGAGACATCTCTTTCATCATATTTAAGGAGCACCGATCCAGAAGCAAAAATTAATCAACTGGGAAAGATTTTTTTTTTAAGACTGGCAGCAGGTACAATGCTAATCCTACTTTTTCTTTGAAGGCTCTTCTTGGGCAGGAAGGGAGGGAGGGAGCTAGGAAGCCTGGTGAGATGAATTCCACTTTCATGACAGCATGTCAGGGATCTATATGCATACAGAGATTCAGTTCAGGTGATTGTAATGTAGTAGGCTGTACTACCTGCCCACTCAACATAAGTACTTATTCAATAATGAAGTGAAATATCCTGGCAAACAAGAATTTTAAAGGAACTTAGGTAAAAATACTTCTAAGGAAAACAGAAAGGGGACAGGAAAGTACAAACAGATCAGACAGCTCCCCACTGCATCTTAAAGAAAGGGTCCATCACCCACCTGGCACTGGCTGGCAGAAGCTTCTCCAATGAGGACGGACCGGCCAAGGAAAGCACAACAATCTGCAGCCTGTGTTTATTGCCAAGCTGTGTTTCCAAATGAATTAATAAGAAGTGGTAGCCTAATTAAACTACATCCTCTGCATTTTGCCTTTCCTCTGTACAGCCAAGCAACAGCTATGTGGAACAGAACAGCAGTGGTTAAACTCTCCCAAATACTTCATCCATCACTGCTTTGATCAGAGCCTCAAACTGTGAGGCACCAAGAGCTGCCCAATAATCCACCTTTATTGCTTACTTGTTCACAAAGGATTGCAGAGTCTTTGAGAGAAACCATCTCTTAAAGGAAAACGTTTGTACCTCTTCTCCACATCCCACTTAAATGATATTAAAGCTATGTTCATCTAGCAGCTTATAAGAAAGAGGATGGTTTTGGACACTCTACCTCGGCAAAGCTTTATGCAAGCTGCATAAAGTCTTTGCCCCTTTTCTCTTGGAGGCTTCCCTTCCCTCAGCATTGAGCAGTTACGCCTTCAGCTGTGTTCACTGCTCCGTTTCCCCCACTGCCTTTCTTCTTCTCCTAACACTTGCATACTTTAGCCTTGGCTATGGAGTACTAAGAAGGAACAATACGTGCCTTTCAAGTGTTCAGAGTGAGCTTTGAGCAAGGCTCTGCTCAGAGACCCAATCAATATTTACTGCAGTTTCAAGCCACTGTTTCATGGCTCCTTCCAGGCAGAACACACTAGCTGGGAACCCCTAGACCTGGTATTATTCGAACAAGGTGAAATTAAATGGATAAACAGATTACAAACAAAAGTGTTTTTTCATGGAAATACTCATGATCACAGAACAAAAAGAAAAAAGGAAAAGGGAAGAGGGGCAAGAAAGATAATAGGGCACCCTATGATACAACAACTTATGTTTGAAGAGTAATCAGCCACTTACAATTAAGAAAGTAGTTCTTCCTCTAAAGCTGATTAGCAAAGTTTGAAAAATGACACATCAGGTAGCTACTACCATAGTAGTAGAAATCTAGTAGGATAGCAAATCCATTTAAAGGGATGCAAGTAAACGAAGTTTGCAAAGAAAGCCCACCTCACCAGCTATCTGAAGCACTCATTCTCTTTGCAACACCTAGGTCATGGCATGACCTCAAACCACAGCATGACCATAGATTATAGCAATGCATCCTTTTCCACAGATACAAGATCCTGAAGTTCAAAAATTATATGTAAGAAACATGCTTTCAGCTTATCAAGTGAACAAAGACAGAAAAAAAGGTTAAAAACTGTCTTTTATCACATTAAGGATCAAAGTTACATGGATGCTTCATAAGTAATGATAGTACAATTAAATATTTTTAAATATTTTTTTCACTAAAATGTCAGGATTATTTTTCTTTTTGTATTGCATTCACACTTCTGTAGAACTATTTACCTGTTTCTAGAAGCTTGCAGAAAAAACCCAACAAAAGACATGCCATGGCAGAAAACTGAGGTTGCAATTTAGAGAATCGCCACTCCTTCTTCATTAGGTTCTCCTCTTACTCTCCATAACAATCCATATAGTACAAAAAAAAAAACAAAAACAAAAAAAAAAAAAAAAACCAAACAAAAAAAAAAAAAAAAACAAAAACAAAAAAAAACAAACAAACCGAACAAACAAAAAAAAAAAACTCCTCCCAAAGATCACATTTCTGACAGTAAAATACAACCGGACTGACAATCATAATTTACCTGTTCAAACTGAAAGGCAGCTATATGATTTTTTGTTTAGAGTGGTTGTAGTCCTGTCTCAACATGCTCTCCCATGTTAGATTCCACTGAACGTTTTGAGTCAAAGAAACTGACAAGCTACTGTTAAAGCAGGAAAAATTACAGCTTTAGCTTCAGATGTGTCAGGATCTTTTGAAAAAAAAATATTTTATGTCAGCCCTGTTGTTAAAGGGCATCAACAGCAGAACAGATGCATCTTTCCACCGTGCATGTTCAGTTTTCAGATGCATGAAGTTTTTATTGTTCGAGTTGCTTCATTGGAGAATGCTGCATTATCATCATGGCATTTTTTTGATTTTAAAAACTTGCCAACGTCAGATGGAATTTCCAATTCCACTCCTCTCACTTTAAGAAAATGCAGGAAAGCTTATAAGCATGGAAGTATAAAAGCACAGTAAAATTAAAGGAAATCACAAACACACCTACTACAGATGTAAGACTCCAGAGTAAACAAGAAATCTTTGTTTATGAAACAGAGATCAAAATAATAAAGTTACGAGGCTTCCAAGTCTCAAATAAGGCACTTTTGTACTATGTTCAAACCTCTCTTACACATCTTTTAAATTATCTTCAACTAACCTCATATACAAGGTGAAAATTTTAATCAATATATGGTTAAATAAATTTTACAAAATAAGTATGTAACCATGCTCAAAATTGTAGTTTTGATGAGGAGTAAACATTCAGTAAACAACAACCAAAATAAAAGGTAAAATCAGTGGGCTTTGCAAAAGCGGTAAATGAAAACACAGGGTAAAACGTTTTAGAGACCTTTAATCATGTTCTATTGTTCAAAACATCTTAGGATTACCAGCAATGTTTTTAAAATTTAGTGAGGAATAAAAGAAGAGAATGAGGCATAGTGAAGTATCATTAACTGAACAGTGGATACTTACTTCATTCTCTTCTACTACCACAACTTAAAAAAATAAAAGAACATTCAGTAAACTTGATGGGAATTTCATGCAAATACAGTGCAGCATCTGGTCAGAGTATGTTACCATGCCAGTTCTTTTACTCTATGCTCATCAGATAAATATGGCAGAATACAAATTATAGTTTATTCCCAATCACTTGCTAAAGGAACACTGCAGAACAAGTAATTAGTTATCCCATTTTATCATAAATCAGGATATGCTGTATTAAGGAGATCATTTCTCAACTTCATGCAAGTAGTATTTGTGTAAACAATGTTCTTTCCTCTGATACATTATTTAAATAAAAGCATCACTGCACTGATGCCAGCTACAGTAAGTGGGAGTGCAGGAAGTGTTCTTCCTAAAACCTATGAAATTATCTTGAGAAATTGGTATTTCTTTTCCTTCTCAAAGGCGGGAGTGTTTTTCAGACCAAAACCAATAACAAATCTACCCCTAACAGGAATCATAAGTAACAATACTAGTGTCTAGAACATTTAACTGAAAACCACAGAACCTTTTAACCTGGGTACATCACGTACTTTTGGGACATAAGACAGAAAGTAGACAATATTTTGTCTCAAGCATAGAACTAAATCTGAAGGAAAACTGTTAATTCAGGAAGACTGGGTTAAACCAACCTGATACTAAGCCTAATCTAAAAACTAAGTCTTGCATGCATCCACTATACTAGCTTTATGAAGTATATAAGCATGCAAACAGAAAGAAGAAGCAATCATTCCTCTGTCATCCATTAAAGAAACAAGTACAGAAATCCTAATTGGGCACTGAAATGATCTGATTCACTGAGAGAAGTTAAAAAGACAAAATTGCTTTCATCAGTAACAATACATTACCTCCAAACTCCACACCTAAAATTAAGTGCTTAAGAAAGTCTTCCAAATGCTGTGTTCTGAGGAAGGCCATTATATGAGCACTAAATCAAGACAGCTAGTATGGAAAATGGAAAATGGAGATTTCTTTTTACAGTAAGCTATAAAATGCAGTTCAGTCAAACACAGGATCTGAGAAAGTAATAATAAAGTAATGCTGTAAATCATTTAAAAAAATTATTTTTTTTAAAGCTAACTATCGTGCTTTGGAGTAGAAGCACTGAATATGAAGATTTTCCTCATAACGTGTTCTTTGCAAGTAAGTTTTATATAATGGAGATACAGAGAAAGGGTTTGCTTGGAATTTGAATGCACAGAATAGCCATGATATAATGAGATGCAAGTATGATCTTTCTGTAATTAATTTTCCTTCTTCACCCACACTGTCAGTTGTTATGATAATGTGGATCTTAACCTTAATGAGAAATTTCATACTACCTTAATTAAAGATACTGCAAATAACAACATTCTTTTTATTTTGGTTTTATTTCAGCAAAGAAACTCTTTTACACTCTAAAAAATCTCAACCCTTCTGCTAATGAAGTTTCCATCTACAACAGAGATTTTTAGAGACTGATTTATATGTCATGTTTTTAAGTGAGGATTATGCTATGTGTATTACAAAATGATCATGCTCTGCAGCAACTGTTCTTTTTTTTAAGGTAGTTTGTCTGAAGACTTTTTAAGATTCTCAATAAAATTATGTATGCATTCCTTTACAACATTTGTGAATTAACACAAAAAGTTATTAAATATTCACATGACACTTACAAAATGTAATTTAAAAATCAACACATAAAAATTTCAAAGATTTCCAGAAACTTAGCAGGCAACACCCTACAAATATATGCATAGTATTAAATTGGACCCAGTGTCTTAAAACAGGATCTCAGAGACAACAAAACAGAATCAAATTTCATACATGAATGATGGATACAGTTTAACAACCTAGAAAATTCTAAAAATTAGAACTGAAATTTTTTACAAGACTCTATTTTACCGAAAATAAGTTTATTTCATCAACATGTATCTTCTCAAATTTAACAAGAGCCATATTTCCTTCAAGGTGTATCTTCCTCTCATGCTCTCTCTCATAGCTACTGGACAAGAGCAAGTCCTCTGGAAACCAAGAAAAATGTAATACTTGATACTCCATGAAATGAAAATGCGTAAGAATAATTGCTTTCTCAGCAATCCCAAACTACAGGGACATACCATACAACAGGAATAACTGCTCATAATTTTGGTAAACAGGTAAAATCTACATGGTTTACATATTAAAGATTTTATATTTACAAGAAGTAGCATTCTCCAGAGAGCTCTCTTATTCTAAGAAGGCTATTATTTGAATTTCTAGAAAACAGAGACTTCTTTCCTGAATACAGTGGTTTGGTTACTTCAGTGAGGAAATCATTCCATCCTATTTGGGCGTTCACAAGATCCACTCACTTTTTAAGGAGTATTGCATATACCGCTTTGGGAAACGAAACACAAAACACAAGTATCCCAATGGTGTACTACTATATCTTTATTTTAACTTCATGATTTTAATTTTTTTTTGTCACATACCAAACCATACTACACTAGGGCATTCAACATCTCAGAGTTTCACTATAATCACATACAGTAAGCCAATTCTCACTTTTGAAATGGCTATCAGCAAAA
>WBNO01019808.1:0-10966 GCA_013400575.1 Peucedramus taeniatus | reverse complement strand
TCTACCAGACAACACCAAGTTGGGTATCAGTGTTGATCTGCTGGAGGCTATGAGGGCTCTGCAAAGGGACCTGGACAGGCTAGACAGAAGGGCCAAATCCAATGATATGAGGTTTAACAAGACCAAGTGTCAGGTTCTGCACTTCAGCCACCAACACCCTCTGCAGTGCTACAGGCTGGGGACAGAGTGACTGGACAGGCTGAAAGAGACTTGGGGAAGTGTCCTGCTTGAAAAGACAGGTGTCTGCCAAGGAAGGCAGGAACCTTCCTGGAATGTAAATTATTATAACTTTGAAATCACAGGGCTTTAAGGCAAAGATATGGAAAAAGGAATAATAGTTCTTTACTAGAATATATATAACAAGACAAACAAACAACAACAACAATTGGTGCAGCAGCACCAGACAGAACCACAAACCCAGTCCCAGCCTCTCTGGGCTGCGGCGCTTTCCCCTTCGGTGCAGTTCCGGGCACAGCCAGCAGGGGCGCTGCTGGCTCCCGGCCGGGCAGAGCAGGTGCGATGATTCCCCCGCGCCTGCAGGGGACGCTGTGGCGCGGGCTTGGCCGCATCTCCACGTGGCAATGGCGACTCTGGTGACAGAAAAGGAAGGGTGGCTCCCTTGACAAAACCCACAGGGAGCAGCCGGTCTCAGTGCCGCTCCGAGTGGCAAGCTGGACTGTAGCAGTAACTTCTGAGCACAGGGCTGGAACAGCAGAGGCGAACAGACCTGGGGCAGCAAACAAAATGTAGCAATAACCCTAGAGAGGTGGCAGGAACAGTGTGGGGCGGCATGGACCTGGGGTGTCAAGATAAAGTGTAGAAAGAAACCCTGGAGCAGTGTCAGAAACAGCGAGTGGCCCCAGGAAGAGAAAAGGTGAAGGGGGGCCAGGTGTTTTGGGTTTCTCCTGGCTCTCACATGTCCCGTGTGACATCCTGGTGACAGCAGCAGCATCCAGGCTCTGGCAAGCTGCAGGGAGGTGCTTCCACCACAGGGAAGGAGGAGGTGGAGATATCAGGTTTCCCCTGAAGCATCCAAGCAGATCGTGAAGGTCCCTCCCAGTGAGGCTGGGTGTTGTGAAGTCCCAGTTCAATGGCTGCTCTTGTGAGCAGAGGCTCACTCACAATAAGGAGAAGCAGTGAAGGAAAAAACTCTGCAGTAGCAGTGAATCCTCTCCGCAGCAGCAGTCCAGCACCAAAACCACAACCACCTGTCCTCCGAGCTGGGCAAGGACTCCCTCTCCCCAACTAAGAGACTGCTGCAACCACACTACCTCCCCACTCCTCCCCAGAGCCAAGAGGGCACACCTGTAATAGATGGTATGGATTAATTCATGCTCCTATAAAATATAAGAGTAATTGTGAAATAACTTATGTTCATAAACGAGTTGTGCATGTATCAAAAATCTCCAAAGGTTTAAAACTCACAAGCAGAGGTTGGGGAGGATTGCTTCACAGGATTGTGAAACCGCTAGCAGCAGTGGAGGAGAGCTTGATTTACAAACTAAAAGACGTGGCTCCAATGGAGATGAACCCTTCCTGAGACTGACTGGGGAACACCCGGGCAATGATCGGCTGACAAGTGCCACCATTGTGATAACCAGGGTCATTAGCCCCTCGCATCTGAATGCCAGGTTCCCTAACTCGGCATCTGATCTCATCACTTCCCAGAAACGGGAAGTTTGGACTTTGTCCAAGTCCAGCACAGAGAAAGGAGATAACAAAANTAACAAAAGAATAGGAGAAGCTCTGCCCCAGGTGGAAAAAACTGTATAAAAACCGACCCGATGGAGGCAGCATTTGTGAACAGAGGGGCTCTGATGCGATAGAGGTCGGACCAGAGTTCACCCAGCGCTGATCCTGGGCTCTGTGCTGTCCCTTTAATTGTGGCTATCCAAATTGTATCTTGAGCACGAAATAAAATCTTAATTTTTTATTATTACTAAATTGGCTGAATCACTAATTTATCTATAACACACCCTTAAGCTGCTCCAAGGGAAGTTTAAGCTGGATATTAGGAACTCCTTCACATAAGGAGTGATTGGGCACTGGAATGGGCTGCCCAGGAAGGTGGTGAAGTCCCCATCTCTAGAGGTGTTTAAGGAAAGACTGGATGTGGCACTCAGTGCCAGGGTACAGTTGAATAGGTGGTGGTAGGTCATAGGTGGGACTCAATGATCTCAGAGATCTATTCCAACCTAGTAAATTATTTAATTCTCTAAATATAGGAGTGTGAAAGCTCTTTCTTTGCCCTTTCCCATAGTAAAAATGCATCAGTACACCACACCAGTGACCTGGAGAGGTAACATCTCAGGGAAATATACCTGTGTAAGCTCTAATCAGACTTAGTCTTGCCCCTTGTGCTGAGATTGCAGACAAAATGGTATTTTCCTCATTGGGAATACCCATTCAAGGAGGTAAGGCGAGACCACCCTCAAGTCCTGCAAACTGCACTAAAAGAAGCAAGGATTCCTTCATCCAAAAAGCTCTTCCATCAGTGTAAAATACTTGAATTCCCACTGTTCCTTGTAAAAAAATTGCTGAAATGCAATACTATCACCTTGCAGGTGCATTGCTCCTCTCAAAGCTGAGGCAAGGGAAAAGGTAAGAGCAAACTCTTCCTTGGCTTTCACAGCAACCAGGGGTCATTTACAGGTAATTTCCTTCCTCTTGGCTGGAGAACTGTAACTTCCTAAATTTTAAGAAGTGAGCATACCTTGTGTGAGAAGTCCTTAAATTTATGAGTAGGTGTAAAATCTTTGTTTGGGTGGTAACACAAAGGCACAGTCTCAAGAGTTGGTTTCTGTCTCTGCTGTCGCAGGGTGTGGCAGGACATCTGCCCTGGCCCCCCTCTACCACAGATAGCTGGTGCATAAAGAGAGAACCTAGGGTCTGAAAGGCCCAACAAGGGGTTATCTTTGGCACCAAAAGGGCTCAGGCCTCAGCTAAAAATCAACATCTTAGTCTGGAGAGCAGAGGTGGGAAGAGAAAAAAGTATTCTTAACTAAGAGGCACTGTTTTACAAACTATAAAAGACACATGGAAGTAAGAGTGTTCACTCTGTACTGCTTTGTGCCCTCTTCATTAGTAATTTTTCAAAAATGAAGCAGAAATAAATGCCTTTGAGTAACACATTATAAGCCACTTCAGTGCACTCCCAATCTCAGTAGTGTTCCAGAGCATCATCCATTGAATATGCCCCATTTCTTTCAGCTACTTCATATGCTACTCTAAATTTGACCTAATGAGTACAGAACATTATACAGATCAAGAACATGCAGGGCCTTCAGGTGGTGTAAAGTAGCTGCAAAAGTCTGAAGGGTCAATTTGTACCCATCTACGAATTGCTGTTTTCTGGGAAAGAGACCCTGTCTTTCCAACATTACTCCCTAAACAAGGTTCAACCTAGGCCAACATCTGCCATCATGACATTCAGCAGGATTTTAACATTCCAAGGACGTGGTACCTGGTGTCTCATCTGTGACTCCTCATGTTGTATTGCACTAAGTGGTTTCTTTAATTATTGTTTTGCACTGGGTGATTGGAAATTTGCACTGAATAATATGTTTGTATCACATGGTCCTTTTCCCTCCTCCCCTAAGCCTCAGTAGTGGTGGTCTCTCCCTGGTTATCTCCTCCCCTCACTTGTATCCCATTTGCAGTAGCCCCCTTCTTCCACCCTCTTTTCCCAGTGCTTAAAACCCCCTAGGGGCAGCTTGCCTGGCCTCTTTTCTCTCTCTCCCCCTCCTCTCTCCCAGAACATCACCTGGACAGCCAGGTGACTCCTATTGGGAAAATAAAGAGAAGGAAGAGTGCCTCCCAGTCTTTTGTTTTTGTCCTTGAGGTAACCAAGCCCAAAGGGGTCCAGAGCTAGCCAGACAGGACCCCCCTAAAAGGCCAGTTGTTACTTCATCCTCAGGCAGCCTGTATGCTATGTCAGCTTTTTGAATTTGCCTGCCCTCTCCTGTCAGGGCAGCTGGCACTCACCAGGTGAATTTGCCGTGTGTTTCCCCGATGAAAAAGAGACTGCAATACTTTCTGCATGTTTCCATCCTTATTTATTTACTTTGCACAGATGTCTCCTGCCATCTGATCAGAGGGACTGAAATCCTTGCCTTAAAGATACTTGTTGGCTAAGTTCTGTACTACTCCAGCACTCGCTTCTCATTTTTCTCTTGGATCTTAAATGTTTCACCCTTCATTCTTTCTGTTTCTCTACTCCAACTTCCTTTTGCAAATGTCAGTCAGCCTTTTCTCTTATGTGTCTGTCCTCCCAAATAACTGACCTTTGATTTGTAGAGAAGAACTGTAAGTTTTATCTGGCAGTTACATGGTTAGAGTTGCTTTTGGAAACCTCTTACATTCACATTTCACTTGTTTCCCCAGGCTTCTTATTTTGTCAATCAGCATAAGTTCAAACAGGGTACAAGTGGAGTCAACCACTACTGGGATTTTATCAGTCATTGCAAAAGATGTCAATAGTTACAAACTGTTTTAAAGGTATTTTCTTCCCCTTAAATTTTAGCAAAACAGCAGAACACATTTCTAGACATATATAGCAAAATCAGAACATATTTTGAATGTTTTTGATTTTTATCTAGTGATTTCAAACACTTCCAAAAAGGTTTATAATGGAAAGCTCTATTTTCTCTGGTCCTGTTAACAGTTATCAACATGTTCATAAAACACCAGATATAAAACTCCTGACACCCTCTCATTCTTCAAGTGAAAAATTAAAGCATTAGAAGGCGCAGTAATATCTCAAAGAATGTGGACCTTGATCCTATGACTTTATCATCAAATCACACATTTCTGCTCTTAACTGCTTATGCTTGGTCTGTGTGCTGAATAACCATCATGGATGTAGCTGGAGCCAACAGACAATGAATGCCCAATCAATCAATCAATCAATCAGCAAAGAACAGCTAATCACAAAGAGAAGAAAGGAATTTTAGAGATTGAAAGTTATTTCTCATCTCATGAATATATTTAACCTTATGGACTCCTCAGATATGGTACAGAGACAGAAGAAAGAATAAAAATATTATAAATATCACCCAGAATAACCCCTAAGCAGTATAAAACCAACAATGAATGAAAATAAGCACTGTTTCTGATTTAAACTTCACACAGGATGTAGTTTGGGGTGTATATTTTAATTGTTGCTTTTGATAAATATTTTATGTATTTTTTTAAAAATGCAGCTGGCTTATCTGAATAGTGTCAGAACATGATAGCTGATGCTTTTTAAGTAATTTTGGCCCTGCTACTTGGTCTACACAGATCTTGTGGATTCAAAGTGAGCAGCTCACATAAATCTGCCAGGGGTCTCTGCCAGTGAGCTTGCAAGAGTTTGAATATGTGAACAAAATCACTCTCCTAAGTAATGGATCTTGAGCCATTACAAACAAATAATTACACTCAGGATTCTTGCATTTCTCTTCTCAGCACATACTGCCAATTGGTTGTTCTGTAGGAAAGATTTAGGATGGGCTCTGTAATGACACTGAAAGTAAACATTAACAATTAATGCAATTCATTATCACAGTATTTTTAAATGGGTGTAAATTGATTTTTGAAGAGTATCCAAAGCAATCTGTTTTAGAGTAACTGCTAACAGTAACTTACCTCTTTGTGGTGCTTAGCATTTACTGAAATAAAAATGCACTATTCTAAAATTTATGAGAATTGATATCAATGTTTTAATGAACTTCTCAGGAAGTGCAAAAGTCCTTAGTGAGCTGCTTAGGATGGGTTTCTGACACCATAACTGCTATTCAAGAGACAAATTTTATTCCAAGACAGTTATTAAAGTCCAGCAAGGCCATTTGAAGGACCTAACCAATAGTGTGTAATTCAGTATGAACAAATATATAAAAATCTGATCTTATGAAGTGTTTCTCAGCTACCAGGAGCCTTGCTGTTCCTGTATTGAATCAAAAGCACTCACAAGTTATGTCTACTATTTACAACTTCAAAATCAATTACTGCATCATTACTGGTTAATGTGAGAGTTACAGGAAAGCAGTGATAAGGAAAAACAAATGCAATCAGGAAATATACAATTATTGAAAGTCCCAGTCTTGGTAATAGCTATTTCTAATTAAATATAAATGGATGAGAAATGTCTGGCTCTAATCCACTTGTCAGATCACCACAGGGTAAGAAAATGATAGATCATCTCCCACAGGCAAACAGTTTTTCATGTAAGAAAGGAGCCAGATGTTCAATTGACTTATTTGGATTCTGCTGAAGGAAAGGGATCTAAGTGAGTTTGAGAGGCAAGAGAAATGAACCTGAACCCTGGTGACAGTTTACAGGAACTATGCAAAGAGACAGATCAGAAAATCATCATTTTATCATCCTGCTAAGAAGGTGAATGCTTGCCCTCTATTAAGTGTTCAATATAATGGATTATATTCCAGGTTAACCTAATGGATTACACTGTTTGGATCTGGACATTTTGGTAGATTTGGATTTGAAAACACATAAATGGACTTCTTGTTCCTGATAGTCAATGAGCTATCTACAAGGTGCAGATGTTTGCCATGTGGAGTTAGAACTTACTTAAAACAACATGTATTGGTCAGCAGGGACTGAGCTCCATCCAGAATAGTATGTAGCACAAGATAATTTGGTAACACACATCAACTAAATATGACAAGGTGAGCACAAATATTTTTCCACACTACATCAAATTTGAAACTGAAAAAGTAAACTTGTTATCTCATGGGAACAGACTCTAGATAAATGTCTTGTAGTTCTCTGCTCTTGCTAAGGAAAGCAATAATAAAGCCCCCCAAATGTAAACCTTTTATAAAATGTAATAAAAGACAGTTGTTACAAGTCTGGTCAGTGTCAGTCTGGTCACATTAATTCTTACTCAGAATAAAAGCTTTAGCCATTCTGTTTTCCCTTGTTTCCACATATTTATATATTAAAAAAAGTAAATTATCCTCATGCACATTTTAGATTTATGCCTTTCATTCCAGCTTTACTATTTCTCATCTGGTCCCAACTGCCTTATTACATTTTTGTGTTGCTCTTGACAGGTGGCAAGAAGTGGTGATTACCACTTCAAAAGTTAATATTCATGCTGCAAGAAAAATATCTTCTTCAGCTTTTGCTAAAGTACACAGCACTGATTTCCAAAGAAAATGCCATCATCATGAACAGGAGTTTCACAGTAAAGGCACACAAGATCATGCTTGGAGGCCAGGACTGGAAAAAAAAGTCCTTAACTGTCTACATCTGACTCCAGCCCTTGCTCCAGGGTGAGTACTGCATGCCCTGACTCCCTGCATTTCCCAAAGGTATTTTTTTAGATTCTCTTGGAAATCTGTGATGCTGCAGGCACATCTGGACACATCAGTGTGGAAGTTACAGGCAGGATAAGCCTTTCTATGTGGTCAGGTCTTTGTGTGGTTAAGAAGCTACTGAGCTGCACTAAGTGGCACTATGAAGACTTATAATCCTCATTTGGGCCAAGATGGGATAAAGCCTCTTTGGATTGCATTGAAACAGGCTCTGGGTGCTTATTTACATCATGAAAGCTGGAGGATGGTGACAGGTGAGGCACGTGTGGAAACTGCACAGTTTGTACATCTGTCCCTCCAGCTACAATGGAAGAAGCCCTTCTCACCTCCAAACTTAGCACAGGCACTTCCAAGAACCTTCTACAGTTCAAAGGATGACTCACAGTAGTAGAAATCCTGTTGGAAACACTCTGGTACCCTTTGAATCAGGCCCTTTGTGAAATAAGTCATCTTTTACTCAAAGATATGTTTTTACATGCTCTGTGAGTCCATCCCCTTACCCATTTACAGCACAAGGAGAATCTATTTTTTTCTTGCTTGACCTATGTAACATTTGTAGGAATTAAAGTGTCCACAAGCACAGGGTAAAAGTGATTGAGCATTTATACCTGGTAAATGAGATTCAAATGCTGGACCTTTCTCAGTCACTAGTAGTCACTGACGCTTCTGTCACCCCCAGTTAGCTAAAGCTTGGATTTTTCTGGTATGATAAAAATCAAAATCCTAACTGTAACTTGTTCCCAGGAGCTGTGTGGCTGAGAATCCAGCTGAAATCACAAGTGAATCTGAAAAATATTACAGTCATCTTTCTAGAGTTCGCACTTGCAAGCTAATTACAGTCCCTGAGCAGAAAAACACTTAATATGGGTTTTAAATTAGTCTGACTACAAGTAAGAGATTAAAGTGATAGAAGCAGGCTTCAGTTTTCACAGCATATCTATGGAGTTAACACCTAAACTCCTGTTTTCTGCAGCAAAATATCAGTGTGATGTTTCTCCTTAGCAGCACATGGCAGATGAGGGCTGCTTCTGATTCTTTCAGGAAACCAAAGGGATCAAAGCTCTTCCTACAGAGTACTCAGCTCTACAGAGGGTCAGGTGTGAGAGATTTTCATGTCCCCTACAGGCTCCTTGCACATTTGCTATGTTGTTTCCCCCTCTCTGTTGAAGCAATAAATCCTTTGGGGCAGGAGCTGCTTCTCACTGTGGTATAGCACAGAATTTTGCCTCCAGTCTCAGTGGAGGCTTTTAGCTGTTACTGCAAGATAAATGATAGCAGATAACTACAATATAGATGCTCTGTGTCTTCGGAATGATCACCTGTCTGCAAAATCAGTGTTTCAGATATCTCAGCTAAAGTTCATTTGTTTCTTGTTTATTTATTAATTGAAAATACTTAAGCCTAAAGGTAAAGCAATCAAAAATTATTACCTGTTGTTTGGAGGAACAGATGTCATTTTAACCACAGCTTTTTCTGTTGGCTACAGTTGGCAGACCCTCACACAGAGGCAGAGCTTTTTGGTTTGGTCAAGTAACAAATCATTAAACACAGCACCAGGGAAACCCAGGGAACTAGAAAAATTTATAGAGAAAGCCTCCAAAATACTTCAGCTGCAAGTTAGGCAGAACACACCTTTCACTTCTTCACTCTGGCCCACTGACTCAAACTGGGCAATTTAATAGGTAGCTGATGCCAGCACCTGTGGGTACAGATGAGAAGCATACTTGATGCTACAAAGAGCAAAGTTGGTAAATTTGCTGTAGGATCACAAAAAGGATCTTTCTCTTTAATGATTTCTAACTGACAAACCTCTTGCAAAACACACTTTAAAAAGCTTTTTTTTCATGAATTCAGGGTTCACAAGTGATAACAGGATTATCAGCTCTGAAGCATGGGATGCACAAAACACATTCTGGAAAAACTGAAACTTGAGAAAACCTCCTATTTCCCAGCAGCTCCTCCTCTCCCATCACCTTCACAAAATATTAACCTTAAGGCTCACCCAGCCTTTCATTTCTCAAACTGTGAACAAAGGAGAAGCCTCAGAATCTGAGATACCAACAAGCAGAATGTAAAGGTGCAGTGCTGGGACAAGATGAGAGGTCCTGCCCTCATTAATTCTCTCCAAAACAGAGGCAAGCTTAGGGATACCCCTCAGCCTGGAAAGTGCTTCCTGGGGAGGCAGTTCTGAGTGCTACTCAGACCTTCAGCAAATCTGGCTGCATTTGCACCAAAAATTATTAGCCATTTCAAACAAAGAAAAGCATTTAGCTTGTTCTAATGTTTCACTAAACTTGCAAACCTGCAGGAGTTTTCCTGTGTGAACTGTCTTTAACTACTGCTGTTTTCTTTTAGCATAAATCAGAACATGGAACACCAGCTTTGACAGTCATCTCAAGGCAAAATGCTGACACTGTGAATGGCAACATCATCAAAGTGCTCTGATATGTTTCATCATAATACTTTTTTATTGCATTGTTTAAAAAATTAAAGAAAAAATAAAACCACCTAAATATTCAATTTGGAAAAAATTAGATACTGTTCTCATGAAATAAAATTCTGACAAAAACTTTGAGGAGTCATTATGCCATGATCTCCTGCAGCAATACAGCCCATACACCTGCACAGTTTATGTGCAATGACTCCTAGTACTTATTTCTCTCTTCCAGCAAAACTCACATCCCAAAATCAGCCAAATTTGGGTAAACTCTTAAGCTTGTAGATAGACAGCTGGGTAGAAAATCCATTTCTTTTGCAGAGTGTATGATGTTTTCATGTTTTGCTTATGACATTAGTTTATTTAGGGAGAGAACAGCCTTCTGTGAGCTACTTTAATATGAGAAGAAATAACTTTGTCACTGGACAATGGATACCAACAATGTATTTCCTAAGTGTCTTTCCACAGGTTGTTTTCTACAAACTTGTTTGTTTTCTCTCAGAGGGATGAACTACACAAAACCTACCATAATAATCCAGAGAGAAGAGGGATCCTGGCTTTGGAAGAGTAGAGGACTATATCAGTAGTAGAGAAAAAGTTCAATATGAAGAGAGCATGATTTTGCTCTACACCTCTCTGCAGACTGACAGACAGCAGTGTATTTTGGTCATAATAATACATCACAAAACAAGTTCCCATCCCCCAAAATGATAAACCCATTTGAAAGTGCAATTAAAACTGATTGATGCCAAATTTCACGAGAGATGGCCTAAGGCAGAGAGCTGCATAAGGAAAAAACCTGCTCCACAGCATACAGCACTTGGCTTTTGATATTTTTCTCATTAAAGTCCTAAGATGGATTAAACAAGTGACAATGCAGGAATGAGAAGCAGCAATGTCTCCCTGCAGTATAGGGGAGCTGTATTCCCTCCTCCTACCCAGTCCTTCCATGCTGAAAGCAGAGGCACAGCTTTCATTTACCTCCTCTACTGTTTATTTCATGCATTCTTAAAATACACATTCCTTTTGTCAATATTCACAAAAGAGGAAGCAATCAGTGAAGTCATGCATTTTGCTTAGAGAGAAATGTGAATTCTCTCACTTTGAAGCATAACAAAATTCTCACCTCCAGAAGTTAGTAGAAGACTTTTCTTAGAGAGCAAACTTTTGCATGAATGTACAGTTTCATTCTGACCACCTCCAGACCTGAGGATAA
>WBNO01019798.1:0-17886 GCA_013400575.1 Peucedramus taeniatus | reverse complement strand
TTCAGTGCATGTAAAAGTTATTTCCTGGTCAGATATTTAACTTGGTGAAGGAAACAGCAGTCTATGCATGTTCAGCAGGGCTTCCAAAGTCACTCTTTAAAAAAATTGTTAGGTTTGATTTTTTGATTGAAAGTTTTTAAGTATCAACCAATAGAACCTGACAGACAAAATATCATAGTAAGTACTACACTGATCTCAGACTGGAACTAGTGTTAACATTGCCTGAACACATTAATAATTTTTTTTTTTCACAGAATAGAAATGCACTTAAATATTTCCTTCTTTCTTTTAAGGTATGTCAGAAATCAAATTCTCCTAGAGAAATAGAAATTGGTCTGTATTTGAATATTCTGTCACAGCAAGTACAGACTAACAAGAGAAAAATAACATAATGCAAGAAAACAGAAACAAAATAATAAAAAAAAACTTAGGCAAACCCTAGAGGATATAAAACCAAAGAGAAATGAATGAGAGCAAAAGAGAATAAGAAAATGGTACTAGATTTTGATGTCCATTCCTGTCTAAGAAAAGAACTAAAAAATATTGAAATTTGTCAAAATGTACATATATTCAGTGGGATGCATAAGCTACTATACAAGAGGGACCTGAAATGGACTCTGATCACAATAGATGAAATTCAGTTTTCTAATGTTTAAATAGAATCTCTGAGTGATTAATATATCTTTTTACTCACTTTTGGGCTAATAATATGACATCCTCCTTCTGTATGTCAAGCTAGTTCCATGGTACTTGCTGTGATAGTGAGTGCATACTTTGTAATTGGGACAATTTTGTTATGGGCAGATGGTAGAGTCAATCTAAAGCCCACCTTTATAATGTACTGCATTTCATTCATCTCCTTTGCCAAAAGATTGCAATGTCTAGACATGGCCAAACAACACATATTTAAGCTTTGATATGTTGAGCAATACCAACAGAAGGTGGAGTTCTTAAATTGCAAGTTATGTTGCCTCCCCAAAAAGGCTCAATAGTAATTCCAAGATGTTTTAAACTGTAGACTATAATCTGACTGACTGGTCACCTGTTGTCCCTAATTTATGCCACTTTTTATCCTTGACTGATAAATTCAGATCTTTTTAGAGTTCTACAATTTTAATATTCATGCTGGAGGGACCCTTGACATCTAAGTTTTATACTCCCAAAAAAATTACAGAATTTTTGTTATAAGTTTTCATTTCATAGTGTTTAAACTGTAAGCTCTCAGAATCTGCCTTTGTGTTGCTTTGTATTCACCCTACATCTGGCACAATTGACCTTCTTCTTGGTCAATAATTAGGCAATGACACAGTAAACATGATTATGACTATTACCTTGGTTTTGATTAATTACAAACTTGCAGCTTTTCACATCACTAGTGTATTAAAATATTTTTTAGGCCCTCGGAAATTATTTTCGAATTTCTTTCTGAATTGCACTTTACGTGGCTGCATGATTATAATATTTAGACCTATAATAAAAAAAACACATATTTAAAAAAAAATCAAGAGAATATGAGCAGAATTAGCAATGCTGATGACTCAGTAGTAAGAAAAAGCTCTATTCACAAAATAACATTGAAAATGTTGCTATTTCAGCCAGCCTTAACAGATAACTACATCGAGGGATTAACCAGAGGAGAGTCTTTTTCCCCTTTCTTCAGCCCATCCCAGGAGCAGCTGTAACATCCCTACAGAAATGTTCTGATGATTTTAAATTTTTAGTTCTGAGACTGATGAAATATGTCCTTTGTACATCTACAGAATGACCGTCTGCCAGAACAGTCCTCTTACCTTTATTCTTAACTCTCCTTCACCTTTGTGATAGCTCTTGGCAATTTGCATAATAAGAAAATGTATAAATATGTAAAAATGTTTCTAATATGCCCTCTGATAAAATAAAAGCATTTTAGTATGGAGAAGCAAGACAAAAAATAATAATTACAATACTAGGTAATAGAAAAAATAATGCAAAACTAACCCAAGATCATTCACTGTCCATATCTGAAAGCCACATGAAAAATATGCTGCAATGATCCATAGAATTTTTCCTCTTTTAGCAAAATCATTTTTATTCTTCAGAAAATGTTAGTTTTCTCTTAGCTAGTGCATTAGCAACCAAAGGAAAAACAGAAAATAGGATCACTTAAGCAGGCAGTGAGAAATCAAAGACCATCACTGCAGATTTAAAAGTCATGAACACCTTTTTTGCACCCCAAACCAGCTCTGTGTGCTAGATGAAACACTTATTTTTGAGCCCTGGACCTGACTGGCTCAAACACAACAGCCAACTTCAATATTCTATCCAGTATATAAACAAGGGAGTAACATATCCACTGTGACTTTATCCAAAGAGGTACAGAGTTCTTTAGCCTCTTTGCAACCTTTCCTTCCCAACTGAGCCAACCCAAATAGTAAATTATTAGAAACTATACTGACTAATTGTTTGGCTTGAACTTTCCTTCTATTTCCCCATAAAATTTATATTTCTTTCCTTATTTCTCATTAAAATGTATGTTACTGCTCTTCCTCTTTTATCTTTACATTTGTTGTTGCTACCCTTGTACTTCTTCATTGCTCTGGTTGCATTTAAAGGCCTTTCCAAGAGAATAAATGGGATAAAGTTTGTCATTTTAGATATTTATCTTTTCTCTCTTCATGTAGTTAACATGTTGAGGAACGTGAAAGTGGATGGACCCTGATCTGAGAATCAGGTCCACTGTATACTGTAAAGGAAACAAAGTCTTTAAGTTCAAGTTACTAAAGAATATATTACAGATTTAGGAAGAATGGACTAAACATTCCACTGTGCAGGTATTTTATTCAGCCATTATTAATTGTCATCAATAATTGGACACCATTAAGCAGTCTTGACTGAATGTGAGATGAGCTAGTCTAAGCTAACTCTTGTATCATATGGTGACTAAATTAGGCTTTTCAATAATCACTGTTTCTAAATGGCAAACAAAAGGTATTCTGTACTGCCCCTGTGTCCTTTATGAGTTCCATAAATAACTAATTAACCTCTGCAACAAAAGTCGCCATTAAAACAGGAGGCAGTCTCGCTGTACAAACGATGGGCATCTAAGAAAAGATCTGAGCAACACAAAGCTTGCACTCTCCTTTTTCGCTGTGTTCTCCACAGAAATTAAATGCTTATTGACTCCACATTAATATCCATTTAGTAATCTGCCATTTTTGTTTGTTTTAATATAACACGCAGTTTTACAGTAGAAAGGAATTATGCAGTTTAGAAGTATGAATATTAAAAAAGGATATAATTAAATCTGTAGCCTGAAACCTCTGTCTAAAGCTATAATGACAAATTTAGTCCATATTTATTATGGTGCACAAGGGACTTTAACTAGATCATTAGTTTATATGCCTTACTCAGTAGCGAAGTTCTAAAACTTCACATTTTGCATATTATTACATTATTCATTTTTCCAACTAGGCATAAAATATGGCTTCCCAAGAGTACAATACCTAATTCTTCAAAATATACAAAGATAGCAATAAAATGATTAAATTACAACTCTTACATCTGTTCTTCTTGTTTGATTATAAATTAAAATGCTCAAAACCAGAAGAAAACAATGCAGGTAACAAATATGTTTAACCTGCATATCTACTCAGAGTTAAATAATTTACTCAACTCTATCCCTGCAATTACAGGTGATGTTGGCTTGTCTTGTTTTCCACAGGTTGTTGTGTCTCTCTTTGAGAGGTCGTGAAATAGAGAATAATTTGACGATAGATTTAAAAATCACTGACTCTGACTGATAACATGGATTAGGTGCTGTGAACTCACCATCATAGTTACTGAGGAAGGCTGATCAAAGGACTCCATGAGATTTCTGTGTGTATTAACACAGTGGTTTAAAAAACCCATAAAATGTTATGCCTGTCAGGAGAAAAATATAAAATACTATTCTAAACCACTACCCATCATTGCAAAATGCTGCTTGGTGTTTTTTTTATCAATTACACATTAACAAATCTTTAATCCAATGATGGAAATGCACCAGTGCAGGTGACACTGACAAATTATCCTTGGCAGTCTCTGAACTCATAACACATTTCAAAGAAGACTACCTTGATATAAAATGCATTAACTATTAAATCACAATACCTACTGAGAAATTTGATTTTAGGGAGCATTATCAGGGAAATGGTTATTTAGTGAAAAATTTATATTTGAGAAAAATGAATGTATTTTAAACTCTATTATTCCACTCACCTGGAGGTGGTTTGTTTCCTAAAATCCTGAAATTCATAAAAACAGATACCTAAAGAAATTGTTTAAATTGCTGTGGTCATAATGGCACTGAAGCAGCATTATGTAGCAAGGCATTACTGGATGCCATTGTAGGTTTCTGTGGATAAATTAGGGGAGCAGAAGTTACGAATGAGTGCTCCTTGAAAGCTTCTAAACCAATTGAGTTTTCATCAAATTGAGATACCATACTATGTTTCCAGTTTTCATCTGTCTTGAATGGCTATATTTACTCTAGATGAAGATTACTCCGTAGGTTCCCTTGACATATGCCTTCCAGATACATTTTATGCCATTATCAAAAACATCTTTCTTTCTTTCTTTCTTTATATCAGGACTGCTTCAGTTGCAAATAGAAACATGGGAAATAAAGAACTGCATGAGTTTGAATGATCTAACTCTTCCATTTACTGAGCTAAACCAATGTAAGCCAACTTACAAAATGCCCCCTAAAGATTTAACTTGTTGTTTTCAATAAATAATATTGTCCTGATAATGGGCACAAAATAAATCTAAATGAGGCTTCCATTAAATTGAGAGGGAGGAATAAAAAATCGGATTAAGAAAGAATTTACAAGAATTTGAAAACTCTCATGTGGAAGAGGGCTTTTTGATAAAATATTCCGGTTTACAAGACTACTTCTGATTTATGAAATAATGTGTTAAAAATCTATCTTATTCACACAACCTGCAAGGAGAAAAAAAAGAAAGGGGAAAAATAAAAGAAACGGACTTCATTACATGGTGTCCCTCGATAAATAAAAACTCGATCTGGCCTCTGTCCACTGCTGTTCTAAATGAGCCCAGTCAGTCTGGCCCATGTTTTTTCATTTCATTTTCTCTAGCCAAATGACTACCATCTGCTGTCACAAAGCTGTCACACAATCAGTAATGGAAGTTTTCTAAGGAATATAATGGCTGAAGTATGAATATATGACATTCCAGCTCCTATCTAGCAGGGTAAGAACAGCAACCCATATGAAAAGGAACAGCAGTAGTGTTCTCCCACTTCTCAGCAAGTGCATTGTAATACAAATCTTTATTTGGACTCAAGACGTTGACAGGTCAATTGAACAGAATAAGTCTAGTTTATGATGCAGTTGTCAGAAGTGGTTAAAGCAGGAGTCTGTTTACCAGCGCTCTGAGATATTCCAACAATTTTTCTTGCAAACCAGCACCTTGAGGTTAATTACTTTACCAATTTGAGTAAATGGCAAGCCATATTCCCATCTGTCTCCATTAGTTCCCCACTATTTCTCAATTCATGATGACTGGGGTCAAGGCTGTGGTACAAAAGAAGAGCTAATAAAGCATGAATGGAGCAATTTTCTGTTTATACAAATGTGGTAGCCACAGCATAAGAGAAGAGACATTTTAGAAATGCATATTCTTTGCTTTGAAAACTCTGGGTGCTAACTGTATTTAGAGAAGCAAAAAACAAACACCAGCAATGAATTGCTGATTCCATACTTATTTATCTTTAATTAAACCTGCTATGTAGCATTGCAATGCCCACTTGCACCCTGGCACAGGAATTAGAAAAGTTCTGAAGAGCCTATAGCAGTTGATCTCTACTAAGCTTGCTAATTCACCAAAGGCAAGCTGCCTGGGAAAGAAAAAAGAAAAATCTCTTTATTTTGGTACCAAAATGCAGCATTACTGAAGCTTTTCTTCCTCAAGTAAACATTTCTTGCTATCTGTATAGGATTTAGTGCTGGAATCCCTTAAAAGCTGTTTAGCAATATGACTGATTTAAGAGCATCTCAAGGGACAATACCTATTTTATTTCTGTTTGTTCATTAAAACACTGTGAAAGTTTACTCCTGTATTTAAAAGTGTAGACTTTCTCTTATTTCTTAGTTTTAATTCAGCCATAAAGTTATATTCTATTCAAAACACTTAGATTCTATAACCAATACATTAGATAAATAATCCAAGGGAAAACCTCCACTAATTTCCACAAACTGTTAATGAATATGCTAGTTTGATAAATTCTGCCTGATCTACTTTGTCTAAACAGCAGCAGTCTAAAAACAGAAGATAATATTTTGGCCATTTGCCACAAATGGCAGAATTTCTCATTAATTAAACACTACAATAAAATAAATTTTGCAGCAAATGAGGCATAAAGCACGTATTCTCCTACAAATGATTCAAAATAGAATGGAGGTAATAATGTTCTATTGCTGTTTGTGTAGTGTAAAAATTTTAATCCATGATATATCCATCAGAAGCCACATAAACCCATTAATGTGAACCAAATCACTAAGTCCATATACATATTAATTCCTGTAACACAGTCTAGAGAATAACGTATTTTTAGGTTACTATATTCATCCCCAAGATCAGATCAAAAGCCAACCAGTAAAAATGACAGCAAAACAGTCAAAGAACAAAATTGACTATCAACTCTTCTGATGGTTTGCACTTGTATATGTTCTATTCTTCACACAGTTCACATCATCAGTTTTTCTCATTATATGCTTTCTATTTTACAAAGTATTCTTCTGCTGGTAGTGTGGATTCTAAATACTAATGTTGCTCTGACACCAAGGAAAAACAAAACCAAACACCTGAAGATGATTGGGAAAGCAGAGAAGGGGAAAAGGTGGCTCATTCTGTACTCATTTGGATATCATATTCTGGTTTATGATATTATAAAAAGCAAAAAAAAGGAAGGCATACAAACTGATTAATAGTCTGTCTTCAATCTTTCAATAAAATCAAGATGGACTTTTCCAGAGAAGTACTTCTTCAATAAAAACTATTCCTGTTTCTTTTGGATAATTTTAACAACCTTCCTGATTAGAATGATTACAATAATACTTTTTTTTTTTTTTTTTTTTTTTTAATATATGGGGCTTGTAATTACAAAGAATTTTTAAACTGTTTCTTTCTGTGTCCACCAAGAAATAATACCTGTAAGTCAAATGCCTATATTAACCATACCAAATTCATATCTTGTGAAAATTTGGTGGGATTGTTATTTTTACTCAATAGTTGCTGTAATTAACAGAATTGCTTGGACCTTTTTTCCTCTTATGCTCTATTAAGAGCACCTGAATGATGGACTTGACATCAAAATCAGATGTTCACTACAAGTAGAGACTGTAGTAGCAAGTACATGTACAATACGCACAATACTAATAGCAAACTTTATAATAAACCACTTCATTTGCAACTTAATAGTAAAGTTTTGGTGACTTCTAACTAACCAGTTAGTCTTTCAAACCAGTTAGTCTTTCTGTGAGCAGAACAGTTTTAGTTTATTTATAGGGAACAAAAGTTCAGTCATCTCCTTACATGAAAAATACTGGTGATGACTTTCTGCAAGGATCCAGTTATGCTAAATAGTTGTTCTATACTATGAGGAGCAGCTCATCCTGCAGAAAAAGAGACTGAGGGGACACCTCACTGCAGTTACATCTTCCTCATGAGGGGAAGAGGAGGGGCAGGCACTGATCTCTTCTCTGTGGTGACAATGACAGGATCCAAGGGAATGGCCAAGGTTGTCAGGGGTTTGAGTTGGGTTTAGAAAAAGGTTTTTCACCCAGAGGGTGGTTGGGCACTGGAACAGGCTCTGCAGGGAAGTGATCACAACGCCAACATGACAGAGGTCAAGAAGCATTTGGACAGTGCTTTCAGGCACAGGGTGTGACTCCTGGGGATGGTGCAGTGCAGGGCCAGGAGTAGGACTTGATGGTCCTCATGGGTCCCTTCCAACTCAGCCATTCTGTGACTCTGTGTTTCTGTAATCTTGCTGACTGAATTCACTGACGAGAACATGGCAATTAAACTTTGAGGGCCTCAAAGTGGGTGTCCTGATGTTGTAATATGTGCTAAGCATAATTGGAAGAAATTCAGAAAAATAATTCCTTTTGAGACCTGAGGTTGAATCTCAAAAGGGAATATGTAAAACATCACCCTCTTATTCTCTATGTCACCCAGACTCCTCAGCATTTCAATTTTAATCACTTTTTGTCCCTGTGTTTCAGTGGGTGAAGCCACAGAACAGAGGGTTTTATATTTATTATTTATAAAAATGTTTTGGAATGTGGGAAGTCATTGGAAACCCTTTGGGTTACACTGTTTAATTGCTTAACTAAAAAAATACCCAATAACAATATATGAGAACATTACAGGGCAGCATTAAACAGTTGGAAATTTCTAGAACGTATTTAATTAATAAAAATCATGATATAGTAACCAAAGTGAAACATGAGGTAGCATTTCAAAAACCTTCAAGCTCCTATGGCAAAGATTAATTATATCCACCAAGAGAGATGAAAAAATGACAGCTCAAAGACATACAGGTTTTTATAAACAACAACTTTTTAAAAGTCTTTCAAAAAGATAGGATTGTCTTAGGGTTGAATTCAAATCATACCTGATTTCATCTACTACAATTTTTTCTACAGAATAAAATGGATACCACCTTAAAGTAGTATAAGGATTAACTTCAACTTCTAATTTGCAAAGTACATCTACTTTATAGAACATCTTTACAGCAGCCTCATAGTAAGATAAACATGGCTTGTAACTTTTGCTCTCCCTTCACATAAAACATGAAGCCCTGGATGTATTTTTAAAACACTAATTACATGATGGAGAGAAGCCTCTAATTTCTGAGAACACCCTGTAAGACAAATAATTTGTGAGAAGAGTAACAAAATAATGCAGAAGTGCATAAAAGTTTTATTAAGGAAATGGTGCTCAAAGCACTGACTTCTATAATTCAAATCTGTTTCTGATTCTTGAGCTAGCGCTGTTTTAAGCAAAAGGTGCAGGTTTGTCAAATGATAAAGCAACAAGACATATTACCCTGCTTCTGTTATGAAATTCCTAATGAAAAACCTCAAGAATTTCTCAATTTTGCACATGTTGTATCTCCCAAAGTGTCCTAAGACAGTTTTACAATTCTTACAGAGGATTTGTTCAAATTTGTAAATTGCTTCTGTGTGCTTTGTCAAGACAGAAATGTCAGCTTTGCTACTCTTTGTGGCAGATATTTGGGCATGCTTTCAGTTCTGTAAAAAAAACTTCCTAGCTGTAAAAAGAATGAATGCAACTGGTAAATGTAATCATTTCCTCTCAGATTGCTTCACTTATGGTATCTGGTCCATAAAATGTCTTAGGCACAATCAGTTGCATATATAAGAATTTTTACTGCTTCTCTCAAAAAAACCCCACCAAAACAGCAAAAATACCAAACCAAACTGAAACAACAAAAAACCAATCGACCTGCATATGAATATGCATATGCATATGAATACAAGGAAAGTTTGCCTACAATCTGTTAGCACTTTGGACTTTAGAAGTTTTTTTCTGGCAGACAAAGAAGCCACCAGTAAAAAAAGAAAAGGTGAAACAGCTTCAAATATCAAAACTTTGTAGAACTAACTCAACATGACACTATTTCTTTACCTCTCCAATCTTATGAACCATGTTAGGAGAGAAGGGACTCAGAAGAATGAAGGATACTTCAAAAAATGAAAAACTAAGAAAACATCTGTTATTAATTCTCTGCTTTTCTAGACTGGATCCCAAATCTTGAGGTGTTTATATTTGATAAATAACTTGATACTGAGATAATTGTCAGGACTTCAGTTGTGCTTACACCCATTGAATGAGCATGCCACAACAACTATTGGTGAAACAGCTTCTTGCTGGGTATCACTAACTGTTCAGTATTTCTTTTAAGTAAATAAGTGTGTTTCATTTTAGAAGTAATAATTTTGCATGTTGAACTTTTGGAAGATCCTATCCTTGATAGATGAAATAACTTTTAACCTTTTAGTTCTTATTAAATAGGAGATTCAGCAGTCCATGTGAAGTTTCAAGACATTCATTTACATTCAGTAGCTTATTGCAAACAGAATCACTGTTCCTAAACATCTCAGACAGGATCAGTTTTTACAGATAGAGCTACTGGGTCCATTAGGGTAAATGCCTTTTTTACTTCCTAAGTTTTCTCAATACACTTGGAATAATGTGACATGAGAATAACCATTTTCTTTTTCTCCTTTTGTGGAGGCAAACACAGCTATCTGATCTGAGCATGTTTCTTGCTGAGCAGGTCAGTGAGAGAAATTATGAGCTGAAGAACTGCACTGAAAGCTAAACCACTCAGATAATTAGAAAAATGAAAGCTGTTTAGGTACTGAGTAGTGCCCCAAATACTCTGTTTTTCAGCCACTGTTTTACTTAAGTCTATTCCCAAAAACCAGAAAATTGGTTGGTTTAGCCATTGTTCCTACCTCCACTTCAGCATGTGTGTGAGGAACTCAGAAAATAAGGTAAGGAGACACAGCATATTCACTACATAAGGACATTTACCTGGACAAGGATGAGAAGCTGAATGGTAAAGAACGGAGGTGATGTGTTTCAGAGGCCAAAATTTAATATATTCCTATACCATCACTGTTATTTCAGTGTCAGTATCTGATAGATGAGGTAAGAATCCTTGATATCATCAAATTAGGATGTCAATTGCTACCATGCTTATATTTCCTGCTTTCATTTTGGAATGCTTGCAAATAACAAAATTTTCCAAAGATTTCTGGTTAAAACTTCTCAGTCGTGGAAACTGTAATTTTTAAATGAAAGAAAAAATCCTTTTATAAATTACTGCTTAAGGTCTTTTCTAGTTAAGTAATTCATCAGAAGTCACTGCGCCCCAGCTACTCTGGTTTTTTACTACTCTAAGTAATGGGTGATGAACTGAATGAAGAGTCTTCTGAAAAAGTAAACTGCATACTCTTTGTGTTCCCTGTATATAATAGAAAGTGCAGACTGTATCTTAAGATATGGCAGACCATTTCCTACAGGGAAGTAAGTTGCTTATCTGATGCTAAAATGGCATAATTTTTCTTTCCATGGCTAGACTGTGGGATGTAATCCAAACTCTAAACTGGCAGCAGGGGGAGGGGGGGAATGGAATGTGGATGGTAATTCTGATTTCACAGCTGAGCAATAAAATCTCCTGTAGGTTAGTTCCCATGAAAGAACTAATAAGGACACTTGTTTTCAATCACAGATGCTCTCTTCTCAGTCCTATTCTGAAGTGCTTTATTCAGAATTTCCCCAATCAATATTTTGACTTTGAGAGGCAGAGCCATTAGAGGTTATTTAGCTGGAGAGAGGGAATGCCAGGTCTTGAGCCAGGCAGTCCTCTATGGTTTGTCAAAGAAGGGGAGAGGGAAAAAAAAAGAGCAGATGCAAAGAAACAGCATACATGCCCACCCTAACTGGTTAGGGTAGGAAACACATAGGATTATATTTTCTATTATTTCATCCTTTGCTAAACATATTTTAGCAAACACGCAAACCCAAAGCACTGGAGAAACATAGCATGGAGAATATGGTCATAGTATCATAACTTTTCTCTAAAATGAGGAACATTATTCTGTCTATCAAGGTCTGGAATGCCACTTCCCCTGTCCTGGGATGAAACTCCGAGCAAACTAAGATACATTCCTTTGTCTACTATAAAGAATGATTAGTTAGGTAAGTCACAATTTGGATTTTTGCAGCAGGCAAGGAGTTAAATAGTAGGGTGGGAATATGTATATATGTCTATATTTATCTATATAGCTATCTATATCTATCTATATCTATATATCCGTTCTTTAGGTATGATAATGGATTTTTAGGTATCTTAGGAAAGAATAAAACTTAAATTCCAAGCTGTAAAATTACTTTAACAAGACTTACGAATCCCTCAAAATCCATTTCAAGCAGCAGTTGGGTTTTGCTTCTCCTACCAAAAAGGGTAAAAAGTTGTTCTACCAAACACAAACATAGGGTGAGACAATACACTGTCTTGCCACCATAGAAAACTGACAAATTTAGGCTAGAGTCCTTTACAGTTCAAATACTTAAGAAAATTTTCTTAAAAAATATTTGTTACTTGAATTCCTAATCACAGTGGATGACTGCACTCTTATAATCTGTTTTCTGTCCACAGTATGCAGCTATTTCTTTTGGGAAGATGAAGTGCATAGCAGCTTATATTTTGTTGGATATTCTTCATTTTGGCTACAAATCCATAGAGAAATTCTGCTTAATGTGCTTAAGGGTTATATCCTAATTGATTTTACTTCATATGCCTTTGTTTTTAGGATTATTATTGCTTGTTAGCAGCAGCTCTTTGCCTTCCAAATGCTGTTCTTCCTAACGTGTATTATTTACTAGAAGAACAAACAAACAAAGAAAAAAATTCTGTAGTTTAGCTCTGCTCATATCTTGCAGCCAGAAGTTTCTGAAAATCATCAGTTTAGCAGCCATATATCTGTCTTTTTGTAGCTTCCACTATCATAGGAAGCAATCTAAAGAATTTTTATATAAATTAACTAAGAAAAGAAAAATTTCTATGTTACTCCAGATGTTTGTTTTACATTAATATAATTTTACATTAGTGCTCCTCACTGTTTTCTTTTTACTTCATCCTTTTGGTATTGATCATCTACTTTTGATCTCATCCACTGAGGAAGGATACTGTTTTCACCATGTTCAGGGTGAAGTTTTCATGCAAGCTATTTTAGGACTGCTTGCTACCAACACAGAAGCCAAACTGAGCAGAAACTGGTTATTTATTTGATAAGAAGGGAAATAAAACACAGAACAACATTTTATTTTGCAATCAAAAAGATCCTTCTATATCTTGAGAGAGGAAGCAAAATATGAGAATTAAAAAAAGTTTTTAGAATAATATAAGCTTAAGTAGTAGATACTGAATTGTAACAGATAGTTGATATTTTCATTAAATTGGTGTACTTCAAACATTTAGTTGCTTGTTTTTTTTATAGCTGATTAGGCAGTAATTTTTTGTTTCAGTACATATCAATTCTCCTGTACTATAGATTGCAAATTTCTGTTAAAAGATAAGGTGATTTTGCGTTCATTTTAGAAAGACAGCCAAATAAGTTACCTGTATGTGCCAAATGGAAACTCTACAGTTGTCCAAATTACCTTCTCTCTTGATTCAAAGTGGGTGTTTTTGTGTTGCAAACTGTAACTCCCAATTCCTTTTGGCCAACTCCATATGCATCTGACTGATTATTTGTTTAGTAGCACTCAGCACACTGAGCAGGGCAGGTTTGTTCTGCTGACGACTTTATTACCCATCTGCCGCAAAGCATGGCTGTGATATAATTCATTCTATTTACCCTAAAACAACAACAACAACAACAACAACAACAACAACAACATCACTTCTCATGGGTGTGCAGTGTTATGAGAGGGAAAAATAATTTGACACTTCATCTTTCAATGTCTTTTGCCTGTATGCAGGGAAAAATGATGTAGATATAGTCCTTTCATTAGAAACAGTGCAATAAAACTAATATTTCTTCCCTGAATATAGAGCACCAAGGAGAAATCCCAACATTTGAAATATACTTATTTCTCAAATACAATTAACCAGTTGATATAACTGCTTCATAATTTGAAACATTTTATGGTTTTTATTTTACAAGATTTTTTTGATAGTTCTGATTCAGGAAAGCTTTTTCCTTCTGTCAGGTTGAAGGGTTTTACTCAGTTTATTTTTGCAATAAGCCTGTGTAAACGGTTTGCTGCTATGTAAGACACCCAACAAAAACATGTAAGCACTTTCCCTTCAAAATCCTCCGCCAATCTTTCTTCCATCAATCTTCACAACACAGTAAAGAAACACAGTTATAAAACAGGATGCTGAACGTTTAGAAACTGTTACGCAGATAGAATGAAGTGTGCACATGTGTAAGCTCGAAGGGAGACAGTGTGGGCAGGGCAGGTAAGAGGAAAAACCTGAATAACAATGATTTCAGAAAGCAGAGGTTAGAAACAAACATGCCTTTAAACAGTGCACACAGTTGTACCTTTCTTTCTGTAATTTAGATAAAACCAAACTGAAGGTATGTGGTAAGCTAAGCATGGTATATCAATATTTATGCTGCTTGGAATTTACGAACCAGCAAGCTCCTATGCAAATATTCCAGCTGCATAAAGGTAACATTGTTTTCTGCACATCATACTTCAAGTCATATGTTCTGAAATAAAGATTTCAAGAGTATACTGGCCTTCTTGACTTTTTATTTTATGTAGAAAGCTGTCATTTACAAGGCCAAGCCTGTACTCAAAAAACTCCTGTTTTAATGATGATGCATATTATTTATTGCATGTACCAGCTATGAATACATTATTTTAACAATGCTTAAAATTGGCCAGAAAATCTACAAGCATTACCTTCCCTCTCGTGTGGAGTGATCAACTCCTGCTCAGCAATTTCTCTGTGTGAGATACTGAAATGAAGCAAATAACACATTTTTCTTTACACTGACAGAGATGGCTATTTATTCTAATTTCTTGGCTATTTTCATAAACAATAAAGTTAAGAATAAAATTTTCTGCAAATTCTGAGTAATTCTCCAGGACAATTTTCAGTTCTGTCAAGTGAAGCCAAAGTAATATTTCTGTGTCATGTTTATAGCCATCTGTGTGGATGCAAAGTCAAGTTTGGGCAGCTTTGATCTTGATACGGCGCAGATATTTTGATGTGAAGGATGACTACCTTAGCTTGAAAGAACAAATGGATTAAAATGTTTCATGTGCTGAGAAGAAATGGTCAGAAATTTAAGGATCCTTTCAAAATAAGTTTTCTAACTATAATCAGGCACTAATTAAAACAACAGTAGCCAAATTTGGAAAGACTACACCTCCTAGTATCTTGTTCATCTCAATAACCTGTGAAGACAGCTTTACAAAATGAAAGAAATACAAAACCCAAGCCAACCCCCCCTGAAAAAGTCACAGGTCTTGTATCTGGAAGGGAAACTAAACTTAAAATATAGCAATATCAGAATCCCATTAAAATATTTTCTGATTACTTGGTAAATCCAAGACAAAGCTTTTTTTACCACTTCCAGGTTTTGTAGCTATCACCATTGCTGTGACTACTGAATGGTTACAGTCATAGCTTTAGTGGTGTGGCTACTCAGAGGCAGAAACAACAAAAAGGAGAGGGGAAATGTGGGTCTCCCTGAGGTCAATGGCCAAACAGATATTTGCATCATGTTTTCATTCTACAGGTGCATGAGCTACGAGGATCCTCTTCTTGGAAGAAGTGGGCATGCAAATATCTGTCCAAGAGCAGTAATAGCTCAGGCACTGTGGCAAACACAGATTCAGAATGGATACAAAGGCTTACTGTCATCTGTGCATTTTTGATTGTCAGGGAAAGGAACTTCAGACTTTTATTTCCTTGGAAAAGGTATGCCACCAGATCTCTGAAATGTTCTTAAGCATATATGATGCCTTAATAACTGCTAAATATCACAGATCTCTTAGTAGCTTGCAGTCAATAGCCACCTTCTAAATCAACAAGATGAAAACCATGATATAAAAATTCCTGGAGACTTCGAGAGTGAATTATTAAATAGAAATCAAACAGTTTTGCTCTCAGTCTTCTGGAAATAAACCTAAAACTGAAATAAAAAAAAATTAAAAATCCTTTAGTAAAGAAGCATCAAAGTCCCTTCCTTGAAATCTTATACTTGAGGAGAGATATAGGATTTTTTTTTTTGTTTGTCCCATATCTGCAGAAATTTCAGTAATTCATAGCTTAACTATTTCCCAATGTATCATGAATCAAATATGCCTTGAAGGAAAAATTATCTCCTTTTCTATTATCATGGGATTACTACAGTTTTGTAGAGTTACAATTTCAACTGAAAAATGTAATTTTCCATAATATTGTTTGTGTCCACAGATTAGATTTGATTTCATAGCCAAAAGTTCCTGTTGCTATTGAAATTTTAATTCACTTTCTGACAGGTAGGAACTTGAATATCTGACACCAGCTGTACAGATTGAGAAGTCATCCACTCTCTTGATATCTCTTTTCAAGATAAATTACCTAAGGATATTTTTCCTGACCAGGTATTGGTTTCCTAGAACGGACAAGATCACAAAGCTGAATCTTTTGCCTTCAGTTTCGCCAGTTCTGTAGTGAGGTTATCCTCCATTCTTTATTTGTATAAAAATGTTTCAATACAGTACATGACTTCAAATGTGTATCATCTGTTGTGAGAGTGTCTGGACTATGGGAAATGGCAAGTAATGCAGGGCTTGGGGCTCAGTTTCAAATTTATCATCTAGAAGCACATTCTCAAGTAGCTTACTAACATTATCTGTCTCTTCTTCCTATAACTAAATACATCCATGTGGAATGCACCCTAATGTGCTCACATCCCCCTCCCCACAATCTTAATTTTATTTATTGAAATTTCCCTCTTTTATTTAACGTACAGAGAAAAGTTATTTTGCACTGCCACCACTGCAGGAGCTTTTTAAATGATTCAAGGAAGTATAGCTTTCATTTAGGCTTGTGCCCTCCAGTCTGTTTATACTGGTCGATACACTTGTCTGAAAAATATAATGGATTAGCACATCATTCAACAAACTAGTCAGAAGGCAAGCTCAAGGCGACAGAGACCAAAAAGTAAATTACAGCCAGTAGAAGGGAGAGGCCAAGCCTACAGCTAGGAAACATCATATCACTACAAAACTTGTATTCTGTGAGAATGTTACTTCAACTGAAATGGGTGAAAAAATTACACTGAAATGTAATAAAACAATGAACTCCATGATTACATATAAAACCATAAATTGTACAGTTTATGAAATATAATGCAAAATGTGATTCTCACAAACAGTGCACGCTACAGTCATATCTCCTATCAACAACTGACATTATTACTCTGTAATGTGAAAGGAGTATTTTGTCTCCAGTTTGGCACTTTTTATTTCAGCGCTTATTTAACACATCCAAATATGCACCAAACCAAACATGCCAAAATATAATAAAATATCTGTGACAGTATATCTTATATAGGTAGAATAAACACACATAAAGATGAAATACAACTCTAAAGATGGAAGATCATTTTCCTTAGCACAGATAACCTATCTAGATTTCCTAGATAACCTTCAAGGTGAAGTTCATTAGCTATCATTTTTTGCATCTATGTAATTAATTAAACTCCTTTGTATAAGTGATAATTGTGGGTTATTTTTCTTTTTCAACCTCCAGTAGTTGATTAGAAAACTAAAATCAAACCACGACACTTCTACTTTAAAATTTGTGAAAGTGTTCTTTGCAATAATAACTTTAGTTATGTAACGCATAAATCTTTTCACATTTACAAAGAGAAAAGAGCCCTAACGTTGTCATAGAAGTTGAAGAACATAATACCACTACAATAACCTTTCAGAAAATTAACACAGTGGATGAAATTCACTGCTGTAGTAGATCCTTTAGCTCAAGTGGAGGTACATCAAGAAGAGTTGTGTGCGCCACGCTGGAAGGTATCACACCATATGACTATTAAGTAAATTCTTGAAAAGAGTTAGAAACAACCTAGCAGATGAATCAGCAGAGAAGAATGAGAAACTACCTGTCATGTGGCTTCTAAAGTCCTGTATCTGAGGGAGAGAAAGCCATCTCTATGGAAAGTGAACCTGCACTATCATTCCTTTTCTACATTTCCATTCAGCTGTGCATCAATTAGTTTTGCCTTACTCCTGCTATTTTCAGTTGTGCTTGTGTCTTACACATGACTGCAGGTATCAGAA